>JAFBJS010057313.1:0-180122 GCA_016785265.1 Paraplagusia blochii | reverse complement strand
CTATCCATCTCATCCATCCATCCATCTCATCCATCCATCCATCCATCCATCCATCTCATCCATCTCATCCATCTCATCCATCCATTGACTTTCTTAGTGGTGTTAGTGGTCAGGGTTGTTGATGTGTTTTTGTGTTTGAAGTTCAGTTTAATGTTGTTTCTCTGTATTTTCCTGAAACCAAACGCACTAGAAAAAAAAACCAAAAACCTGTTCTTCTTTGGAGAGATCAGAGATCAGAGATCATTGGTCTTCTCAGCCCAAACGTCACTGAAGCTCAATTCACATGTAGAAAAAAACTCTTATTCACAGTGTGATCTACAGAAGGATGGATGGATCTAACGATGGATGTTTGGATCTACAGATGGATGGATCGATGTATGATTTGATCTATAGATGGATGTTTGAACGATGGGTGGATTGATCTATAGATCTGTTGGTGGATGGTAGATCTATATATATATTGGTGGATGATTGGATGTATGGATGGGTGGATGGATCTACAGATGGATGGATCTACAGATGGATGGATCTACAGATGGATGGATGGATGGTTGGTCATAATCCTTGAAAAAGTTTCTCCACTCGTCCAGATAGTTCTTGTTTTTGTTCTGTCTGAGACTCATTAAGTAAAGAGCTGCTGGTTGTCACTGGTTGTTACGGCTGCAGCAGAAAAACAAGAGAGAAGTGAAGAGAAACAGGTCTCAGAGGTAAATACAGCAGAGAACAAGAACCTCCACAGGTCAGATATTGAGCCTGGCTCCTGTCACAGCCTAAAAGAGTCCAAATAGTGGAGTGAAGTAATTACAGAGAAGGACGGAGGTGTGAGACAGGAGGATAATCAAAGAGACACTGGTCCTTATTCCTCAAAGAGCTGCAGAAGACACCACAGATGTGAGACACTGAAACATCTCATAATCTTCATATGTTTATTAGCAGTTTTTGTCCCAGTTTTCTTCAGTTCAGTGAGCAGAGAGTGAAGCCCAGACTACAGTCTGAAGAAAACATCTGAACCTTCTCTCTCTCTCTCTCTCTCTCTCCACCTGTGATTGTGACCACGCCGCCATTTTTGTAGGCGAGGAAACTACGTACGTGGCTGCGATTCCGAGACGGAATTCTCATGGAACACGATGGTGTGAATATTCACCCCTGAAGGGAAAATTAGCAGCTTTGAATCTTGTTTCCAAACGCTCTTCACCTCAGGGACGTCCAATCATCAACCCTCTCAAATGAGCAATTAAGATTCAGGCCAACGCAAAGTGACTGCATTTAACAACATCACTGAGCAGCAGAGAGAAGGAGCTGTGACTGACTGACTGACTGACTGACTGACTGACTGACTGACTGACTGACTGACTGACTGACTGACTGACTGACTGACTGACTGACTGACTGAGCGGCCGAGCAGCCATTTAACTCCAGGTACCATATGGTTCCGTACGGATCTTTAGATGCTTCAGGATGTAGAAGGAAGTACGAAGATGGGAGTCAGACGGAGCCAAGGAAAATTCCTGCTTCCCAGTTTTGTTTTTTTTTCCATTTCCACATGTGTCCTGGGAACTTCTGATGTATTGATCCTCTCCAAACTGATCCGTGCAGCTGTTTTCTCCTGAACTCCACGTGTGATTCCTCTCTCTGGCTGTGATATGACATCATCATGTTGTTGGTCCAGTGATATCCGTCTCCACCAGACTGATCCTAACTGTCCACATCTGTTCGTCTGCTTCTGTTGAGGGTTCCAGATGTTTGTCTCCACAGGAGTGCAGTCAGCAGCAGCAGCCAATCAGCTGATCACCTGATCACCTGATCATTGTGTCATTGTTTTATATAGATTTTCCAGAAATAAACGTCATGTGGTTGTTGTTCCACGTGTGTTTTCACAAAAACAAACCACAGACACAGCAGGAACGTTACTGACACAATGTCCACTTTATCTGGACCAACATATGGACGCTCCTTATTGGACGGTGGACAGAGATTGAAATCTGTCCTCTACGTGTACTATCCTAGTGGTGCAGTGGGTGCTTATCCATCCGTCCATCCATCCGTCCATCCACAACCTTTGTTTGGACCTGTTTTATCCAGTAAATCAAGTTTACTGGATTGACATTGACATTGACAGTTTTGGGGACAAACAGCTGGAGAAATCCGTATCTGCAAATCATGTTGGATAAGCTAAACGTCTGTTTGAGGCCCTCGGGCCATAGTTTGACCACACCTGTTCTGTTATCTGTTGAAATGTGTAGCTACTGAGCTGCACGTGTGGAGTGGACCAGGGTTTGTTTTGAAAACCTTCATGAATCGACTGGAGCTGAGATCACTGATAGAAGGTGGAGGTTCTGTGAGGGCAGGACACAGACAAATGATTCAGATCAGCTGATACAATCAGCCAACACACACACACACACACACACACACACACCATTTGACAGCAGATAAACAGCCGGTCCACTTTTAGATTCTCTGCACCGCTGCTGAATCTGCTGTAAACAGTGGAATTTCACCGTAGAATTCCTGCAGAGACTTTTATCCCAGGGTCACATTTTCCCCTCATTTTATTCATATATATTCATTATATATAAATTACCCAGAACCACACTGTGCACTTCTTCCGACGTCGGCCGTTTTTTTTTCTTCTCCAAGCATTTGCTGTAGGCTCCATTTTTCCGAGGCTGTAATGACATTAGTTGTGGCTCTGAATGAATCATTCATCAGCCTTCACCTGCGGCCGACACCACATGACACCACACGGCGCCCATTCAGCGTCTGTCTGTGATTCTACGTTCATTTATCAAACTTCTAACCCGGTGTGGAGACTGTGGCGTCGGTTGGTTGTTCTGATCCAAATGGTTTTAAAATTCAAATTCAATCAAAAATCCAGTGTTTTTATTTATTTTATCACATAAAAAAAAACGAATCACACAAAAGAGGGTTTTATTAATGTCACCTTCTTTTTACCCTGTTTTTTATTTACATTATTTGATTTATTCCTTATTTATTTTAACTGTTAGTTGCTGTAACTTTTCCTTCAAATTGTACTTTGACTGATTCATAGTTTGCCACAAATGTTTTTGGTAAAATGATCAATTCTATTTATTGATCTTCCATCTTCAGGTGCATTTGTGTCTCTAATGTAGGGAGGGACAAATGAGACTATTTGTGTGAAGAGTTGATCTGCTGAGACTCAGCTGACTTTGACCTGTCACCAGGTCAGATCATCACAAAGACAATTAGTGTGAAAAGAAATTTGTTTTAGACCCGAGACCTGGAGGTTTTGGCTCTGGAGCTCCTGTCAGTTGAGGGATTGAACCCTGACCCTGGGTCTGGGTTTGACAGGAGGAACCGTGATCAGCTGTGTCATATTTATTAGCCTGAGTTAGCTGCTGTGCCACTCAGCTGGTGGAGTCTTGAACCCAGACCCCAAGCTGAAGGTTTGGTCTCACGTGTTACTGGCCAAAAATAATGATGTGTGTGAAAACCTGACTGTTAGGGTTAGGGTCCAGGACAATGTCCCTCTCCGTCCACTCGCTGATGTCCAATGACGATTAAAGAAACTCAATCACAATGGATGGAAAAAAAAAGATTTTCTCGCTTTTAATGATTAAAAAAATGACACGCACGTTGGTATTGAAGAAAAACTGAACAGAGAATTATTTAGCAGCAGGACAATGTTTACTAAACACTTTTCTTTATCATTATTATTATTATTATAATTATTTCTTTCCAGTCGGATCATCATTGGACTCGTCATTGACCACAGTGAACCCTGTCCTCTGGCTTCGACCTGAATATCTGCATATATCGGTATCGGTATTGGTATTGGTATTGGAATCCAAAATGTATTCGGATGATACTGGGATGTCAACTATCAACAACTAGTGACTAGTGATAACTCAGGGTGATGGACAGTGGAGGGGATCCTCACCCAGGACAGACAGGTGGACAAACTGAACTAAAGACCAAGTAGAAAGATTTTTTTTAGCGTCTGGACCTTCTGCTGTGGTGGAAGGGTTTACAGACCGAGGAGAAGCTGCTGGTCCAAAGGCCCAGGGTGGAAACAGCTGCTTGTGTGTGTGCGTGTGTGTGTGTGTGTGTGACATTGGACCCTGAGGCAGTGTTTAATTAGAACCCACCGTGGGACCGTGATGGACACAACCACCTGGGCTCTGCATGGCTGCAGGAAATCTCTGTCAATTAACACGGCCCTGCATTTAAAACAAGGGGCTTCATTTACTAACAGTGGGTGGCGCCGCGCATACGAATGAATGACACGCAAAGTTGACACTTTTCCCATTATGTCCTTATCTTAATTTGTTTTCCATGCAACAACAACAAACTCAGGACGTCCTCGCAGCGAGCGCCGGATCAGGACGATGAAGGAGAGAAACATTTATCGAGGGTTTACAGGACTACTATATATAAATACATTTACTATTTATTTTAATGTATTACAATGTATTACTACATATATATATATATATATATATATATATATATGTTCCCCTGACGATGACCTCTGCTAAGGTCACAAACTCTTCTTCACGGTGCGTCTTGTATCAGGGTTGTGTCAGGACCATGATCCTTCAGCTGGTAGCACCACACAGTCTGGTCCAGATAGAAAAAGAAAAACACAAAGAGAGGGCAGAGTCCAGGCCGTGGGACCGGTCCAGTGATTGGTAGGAACCAAAGTCCTGTATTCAGTGGGAGAAGATCCTGGTGTTGATGGTCACAGCTCCACTGCTTTTGTTGCTCTGTGGAAGGTTAAAGGTTCATGTCCATGTTTTCCAGAGCGTGACCCCTGGCCTCGTCCCTCCCTCCCTGCCTCCCTCCTGTCCCCTGACCACAGTTTTGTTGCCCCTGATAGTTGTTGTCATTTTTCCACTGGACTTTTTATTGAAAACTTGACAAATCCGTGGAGTCCCTTGAATTTACTCTGCGTGCTCTCCAACCTCTGGAACAAAAGCCTGCAGCACTTCTCCAGACTCAGCAGACGTTTTGTTGCTACAGCCAAGGTAACTGCAGTGTTTGCACATATTGTAGAGTTTTACTGTGGTGGCGGTGGAGCAGCAGCAATAAGGCTCCTTCACGAGGCTCTTTCTGGACCAGGCTTCAGCCATTAACTCGCTCCACACAAATCCCCTCTGTCACAGTGTGTTTGGTGGAAATTGCTTGTTGGACACAAAACCACATAAAGGAACATTTGTCCTCACAACTCACCCAGTTTGGCTTCATGTTTACAGCAGTATTTATGAAGAAGGATGTCCTCTGGGTCAGCGCCACTGTTTGTGCCCATAAAGAAGGCACGTCGGCCCACTTTGAAAAAAAAAAAAAAAAAAAAAAAATCACTTGTGCGGCGCCTTTTAAAGCCGACAGACTCTGGTCTGGAGTCTGGACGGAGACTTTACAGCTGCAGGTGTGTTTTCTTGGTTACATACAATATTTTTATGAGATAGAAACAACAAAAGTGTCTGAATATAAGATGGAATCTTGTTGTTTCATGTTGTTGAACGATGTCCTGACTCTACAGTCTGTTATGGAAGAAAATCATAAAGATGGAACTTTGTTAATCAACCATCAGACCTCTGATGTTCCCACTGAAGGTCCATCAGTTTGGAGAAACAGCTCAGAGCTGATGTCTAGATGTTTTCCATGGTTTTTCTCCATCGTCACCAGAATCAGTGAAGTTCTTCCATCAACATGTCAGGGATTCATGGTTCCTTCTTTTTCAGAGTAAAATGTAAAAAGACTAAAAACATCCATTATTTGATCATTTCCCATAGAAATGATCAAATAAATGATATTTTATTTTTTTTTATTAATAACAATGTTGTCGTCAGATTCTACAGACATGAGCCAAGCTGGGATAGTGAAGCCAACTCTCCTCTTTCTTCTTCCCTGTGTTTGTTTTAAGCTGCACTTCTGCCCCCTACAGGCTGAGCTGTGCCCTGGTTCATATCATATAACTGAGTTTAACTTTAGCATCTGAGGGAAACTGTTGACCTTTGAGCTAATTTGACTCCAGTCGACGAAGACTCGGATCCCGACCCCGGGAGGATGTTGATGGTTAAGATAATGAGTTCTTCAGGAAGTTGTATTTACGTTCACCCTCATTCACCAGCCGTGAGCTCCAAACACCTCTTTCATTTTTTTTTGTCCAGATTAAATCGCTCAGATTACATTCAGAGCGGGTCTGCTGCTGCTGCTGCTGCTGCTGCTGCTGGAGTGGCCACGTTGTGCACGTGTGAACTCCTGCAGGTGTTGGATTGATGTGCTGTGAAAAGTGTCTGAATAGTAAAATTGTGGAACATCTCATGTCTGCCAAGGCTTCAGAAAAACCACTGCACCAGAAGAGGCGGGCGCAGAAACGGGAGCTTCTTCTCTTCTCTTCTCTTCTCTTCCCACATAATCATTTCTCTACACGGCCGTAATCATCATCAGCATCTTCATCATCATTTCCTTTTCATTCTTGACTCAATTATGCCAGCGACACTTTTATGAATCTGTCAGCTGAAATATGCCACATTTCCGCATGATTGTGTTTTATTGTGCTGTTTGAATTGAATTTGCTGTTCGCAGGCCTTTTTGTGTATTGTAAATAAAAAAAATAAGAGAGAGAGAGAGAGAGCGAGAGAGAAGGCGGCATAAAGGGTAAAATGAAGTGGAAGTAGTATCACTTTTAACAGGCCAACCTGCTATTTTTCACCATTGTTCTGTGCGAGGCAGCCGCGGTAATTTGCATTTATAAAAGCCTTCCTTACACTCCCTTGGTTTGGTTAAACCATTCTTTTTACCCTCCCAATAATAGAAGCACAAATTGAGGGCTGTGAGTGCGGGCACAGAGGGATGATGGGAAATATATTAATTTGTCTCTTGTCATTCGGTGGGGATAATTTGAATTTTGTCATGGTAATTTGGTGCTCGAAGGCTGCGGGTCACTTTCAGACACAGACCTGGCATGAGCTCGGCCCAATCCTTGTGAGGCTCTGATAAGAGTCTCCAGTCCAGTGTGTGTGTGTGTGTGTGTGTGTGTGTGTGTGTGTGTGTGTGTGTGTACATGTGTGCACCCTTCACTGCAATGATGAATTACCTGCTTATCTGGCTCTGTCCAGAGAGAGGAGCGCACGATGGCATGGGACTGTCAGGGAGAGAAAGAGGTGGCGAGATAGGCTGCGGGAGAGAGAGATGAAATGATGTCAGGGGCTGGGGGAGAGGAGGTGTCACAGAGGGAGGCGCAGGAGGAGGAGGAGGAAGAGGAGGGGGAGAGATACAGAAGCAATAGTGGAAATGGTGACTGTGAGCTGCAATGATGCATCGTTGTTATTGTGTCGTGGCTGAAAACAGATGCAGACGGAGGTGAAGGGACGTCGTGGTTATTTTGACTGGATTGACTTGGTTTTGGTTTCTGTCCAATGTCACTTTACAAACTCATTTATTCGTTAATGTTTCGTTAATAACAGTAACATTCAGGCGTCGTCATAATTAACAACCGTTTATGAAGTTTGAACCTTTAAGGATTAGATTACAAAAAGAGCAGGGTTCTGGGTCTGTCCCTGTGTCCATCCGTCCCCCCGTCCACCTGTCTATCTATTCAGTCAGTTCAGCTTTAAACAACTGTCCGTCCGTGAGTTCCTCGTCTTCATATCCTGACGGCTTTCAGGAGATTCTGTGTGTGAAGGACCAGGGTTGGAAAACTCGTGTAGCCTAGAGGCCTTAGCTGGTATTGCATTAGAGGCAGCCACTGTAATGGACATAGCCACAGGGGCTCAGGACAAGTTTAGGAAATCAATGTTGCTGCATCAGAAACGCTCCCCGGGGCTGAATCATACAGAAGGGAAGTCATTCATCAATGTTGTGCAAAAAAAAAAAAACCCTGCAGAATTTTCTGGGTCCAACTCATCTGAGACGCAGAGGAAAACAAGGGGAACCTGGGGAACCGGGGGAACCTGGGGAACCGGGGCGGCCGTCAGAGCGGCGGCGTCTGTTCCTGTCGCACACGTGAGTCTTAAAAAAGACCAGTCTGTTAATAATGAAAGGTGCAAAAGGCAGCATCTGTGATGGTGAGAGGATGTCCTGCTCCACTAATGCAGATTCAGAAGAGACAGAGACGGGGAGAGATGTGTCCTTGGTGATTTTGTCCTCTCTCTGCTCTGCTGTAATGGATATTTAGGAGCAGCACCTGAGCTCCTCCACTCTCCCCCGTTAAAGATTTCTCTATTTCTCTGAGCCAAATTTAATTTCAAACTTATTAGTGAGCTGCCAGTGAAGTGTGAAATATCTAATATTAGGGATATTGTCATATTATTGACAGCTAAACCCAGGACTTTTGGACTCCTCAACCTGCTGCAGTCTGGGTTTTGCCAACAGATATTTGTGGAAACAGAATTTGGAGGAGATTGAACGGCTCTTTGGAGCAACCAGGGTCCACGTTTAGAAACATATAAATCAATGAATGAACTGGAATTAAACCCTCCATGGGAAATCGTTGGTGAGATAAGGATTCTGATTGGCTGATTGGTTGATACTATAGATCCTGTGGCTTTAAGAACACGTTCATGGCCAAAAACAATACTTGAAAAGTTCATTTTGACGTTGTCTTCAGCGTGAATCTCTGTATGTGCCAGAGAAAAATAAAATAATAATTATTGGACAAAATTAACTCCATTTCTGAACCTTTTTGTTCATTCATCTACTTAAACTTTGTATTGATCTTGACTGAAGGTGAAAAAATTCAGCACAACATTTCTCACAAAGATGAAAAAAAAGATTTTTCTCTTAATCTTTAGAACATTTATCCTATTGATTTTTTATTTTTTTGCATCTTCCCTCCGTGACGTCCTTGTCATGAATTCCTCCGTCCAATCGTCACTAACTGTGGGTTACGTTGCCAACCCTACGCTGTGCAAAACAGCTGGAGGGACAAATTGTCTTTAAATCACCTCCTTTCCTGCCTCCACCTGTGGTAAATATTACAGACGTCCACCTGGTGAGAAGGTCAAAGGAGCGAGCGGCTGCGAAGCTGTGAGAGCGAATTATGTTAATGCGCAGATGTAACGTGGTTGATTCATGAGCCAAACTGAGGAGAAACTTCTCACAGACTCACTCTGTGTTTGTCATCGTCTCCGTCAAAGAAGAGTCCAGAAAACCTTCACTCAAAACACCATCACAAGTAACACGTAACAGGCCAGGTCGGGTCAGGTCAGGTCGGGTCAGGTCAGGTCAGCTTGGTCAGTCTTCATCACGTCTGCAGAGAAAAGTCTTGTTTGATTGGAACCGGTTTAATTCCAGGCTCCTTTACTCTTAACTCACTGAAAGACTCACATACTGTAAACACATGTATTTGTCCAAACTTTAATCAACAAGAAATGAAAGTGACCATCAGAGTGGACATCAGATGATGTAAATGATAAGAGGTCAGAATAGAGGAACTTGAAAGGAACTTGTTCATGTTGCAATGACATTTTGAGAACGTTCACTGACATGGATCGATCTCCTCGACCACCAAGAAAAATATATATATATATGTACAGATATACTTTAGAGGGTTTTCTACTGTAATCTGTCCCAGCAGATCTTTGTTCTCCTTCTTCTTCTTCTCCTTCTTCTTCTTCTTCACGCTCCACCGTCTTCACTTGAACCCGAGGACTTACACGAGCCGCTCAGTCATGAAAGAGAATGGATTTAAAAACGGACTAAAATATGATGCAGATTTTTCTTCTCCAAAGACCTTGTACTGTTGCTCAGAGGGGAAAAAAAGCTTAGATCAGGGAAACTTGGTGGTGGTTTGGAATATTCATGACGGACGGAGAACTACAACAACCATGGAAGGACTCCAGGATTCTCTTGCCTTGACTTGCTGGTAAATGGATGCATATATTACATGGCGTGTCTGTTTTTATTAGTGTCTGCTGAGATCATTGGTGATAGTTCACTGGCTGCCTGTCAAAATTGCTTTGTTTTTATCTGACATGCACATCGTATATTGTATCTTTAAAATGCAGCAGAGGGAAAACCCAGGCGCTAAAGCTCCGACCGCTGTAGATGTCCTGTCTCGTTAACCACCCAGAGACAAAGAAAAGAGAGAGAGGAAAAAAAAAAATCAAGTTTTCCGCCCTCTTTGTTGGTCGTGGACAAAGCCAGAATATCTGTGCACGGACGGATCCTCCAGTGTTAAGAACATGTGCACAATTTCTGCCTTTCTTATTACACTGTTCAAACTGCATATGTCAGCGCAGCAATCAACTTTTTGATGGGATTTCTAAAAGGATTCAGGTTCCACATGTGTGCTAGCACTGATGTGGAGCTTCTCCTGTGCACCTGCTGCTGCACTTTTCATCACAGCCATAATGGTGATTGACAGCTGGGATAAGGCAGCCCTCCCTGGAGAATAGCTTGTTTTCTGTAGCAGGTCTCATTAGGTTGGCAGCTGCAGGGAGAGACGCTCAGGTGCAACTGGTTCTTCAGCACAACAGCCAACTGAGGAGAGCTCTCGCTTTGATTTCAAATAATGGACATTTTCCAGTTTACTTTTAAAGAAGTGTCAGTGTGTGTGTGTGTGTGTGTCTCTGTACAGTGAGACAGTGGAGACACAATGGACTTCAGTGATGGGAAAAGTCCTCTAATCAATGAGGAGAACAGGGAGGACGGAAGCTCTGCTGCTGCTGCTGCTGCTGCTGCTGCTGCTGGGATCCACTGAATATGACCTGGTGACCTTTGGTGATGAACTTCTCAGTGCTGGAAAAAAAAAATAGGAATAAAAATAGTCAGAAACAAAAAGTTACTGATGTTGAGTTTGTAACAGTCAGAAAGTGGAACAATCAGGTGATGAAGAGCTGAAGAGCTGAGCCACTTACTCTACAGGTGAGTGGATGATGAGGACCCCTGAGCTTATAATCAACCAGCACACACACACACACACACTCACACACACTTGTGAGCAGAGACTCAGTTCATTCTTCTTCATCGTCCCAACCCAGAACAACACAAACACTGTGTCCTTCAACCATAAGGATCAGATTCACCTCAGTCAGAAGAACTCACAGAACAATTCACTGACTTCCTCACTTCCCTCCTCTTCATCAAAGTCTTCATCTTCACTGTCTCAGCTCAACAGTTGGAGATGTTCACTGATGATTCCAACAAACACCTCAGAAGAATGTCTGTGAACTGGTGGGGTCCTTAAACACATCAGACAGACAGTTGTCTTACTGTCCAATCAGAGTAGAGTAGATTTTTACTCCTCCCCTCCTGACTACAGTACCCATGATGCTCCAACATCACACCAGGTGTCTCCATAAACAGATAGAGAGAATTCTGACGCCTTCTAAGGTCAGTGAACACAATGACAAAGTTATAGGTTTATGACTGTGTCCTGTTGTCAACAACATTAAACCTAATCCAAAAATCCTTTATTAAAAACTTTATTAATCCATGGGATTATTTTTATGGATATTATGGAAAGAAATGTCTGTAAAGATTCTCAGATTTTCTTAAAGAACCAATGTCCAATCGTCCAGTGAAACTCCAGAGACAGTGTCCCCACAAGCAGCTGAAACACGTACTCACACACACACACACACACACAGCCATCTCCACCCTGTGCAGCAGCGGGTTATTAAAGTGTCCCACGTTGGAGAGATACGGTTGGTTTGGAGGTTTTAAAATCAGCAGTGTTTTAGGTTCTGATGAAGGACTCTTATCAACATCACTTTTCTGGCTTTAAATAAAGGTGAGACGTTTCTCCTCTCAGTTCAATAGTGGAGCCAGATAAAGCGGCGGCGCGGCGGCGGTGGCGTGGAGGTGATAGATAGGCTTTTGTCTTCAAGGCTTGCTTTTCTCCTCTGTCCAGTTCTGCAGCGTTCGCTTATCTTTTCATTTGGTTTTTACCAAAACAGTAAATTATTGGCAAAATAATCTCTGCCGTTGGCGACTGACGGGAGTTTATTTACACGGGAAAAAAGCGGCGCAGGTTTGGAAAGGTGACCCAGGAAACTCACTCTGGGCTTTTTCTCTTCCACTTTTTCATTTTTATTCAAGACGTCGTTAGACGCCGTTATTTCTCTCTCTGATTGGTCAAGGGAGCCAAAGTGATAAAGTACCGTGGTGGACGGTCCAGACTGGGTGTTGGTCCAGGATCAGCTCAGGACTCACTCACAGGTTCACATCCCAATCAGCTGTTCTTCAAGTGTCCAGGGTTTGAGGTTGGAAGGAAGAAAATCTCAATTTCACTGTGACAAGAATCAGTTCCAAAGTATGAATTCAAATATTTTAAAATGTGTCACAGTGACGATCCTGAAGAGAACAATAAGAGAAACTTCTCAGTTTCTTCTTCCTGGACCGTAGTGACCGTTTGGACCCAGAGTCAGAGTTTGGCCGCGGTCGTGGCAGATTAATTGCAAAATTTTTCTTCCAGGTTTTTTTTTCCCTGATCTTTTCTAATGAAGCAGCTGTGTTTTCCACGGTGGATGGAGGAGAAGCTGATGAAGACATGATGGTTCATATATGTTGAACCTGTGCCCATCACAGGAAGATCTGCTCTGGGTTAGTTTTTAGTGTTGGTTCCAAACCATCTTCATCAAGTTGATGCTGCGTCTTTGTTGGACGACGTCACAACTGGAAGGATTTTGGACAAAAGATCAATTCCCTTCATTTTCCATCTTCAAATGTGACTTTTTTCCAGTGTAAAATATCATGTTGTTCTGACAGAACATAACAAGAACTTTTACATTAACTCCTCATCACTGTTCAGCGTTGACTGAACATCTGTGGGTTTGATCCAGGTCCACTCCTCTCAGGAATTCCCTTTGGGAAAATGGGGAAGATTTTTAGATTTTCTTCAGGAAATTTTCATCTAATTATATTATTATTATGATGATGATTATTCTTATCATTAGTGGAAAATCAGACTGGAGCTGGACGATGGTGGGACTGGTTGGACCTTGATTAATAGAGACTTTCATTTACTGAACCTTGACCTCATTTTGTCTATTTATCTGTCTGTCCATCTGTCCATCTGTCCGTCTGTCTTTCTGTCTGTCCACCTGCCTGTTCATCTAAGTGAAACCAACTGCAAACAACACACTCTGTCTCTAAGTGGATCTGTCCTTGCGTTTATCTCTGTCTGTCCTCTGTACGTCCCGGATCCCAGTGTCCCCCCGAGTGTCTGGTCAGACAGAGAGACATGTCCAGTGTCGTAGACAGACAGTTTTTCTGATGTTAAGGATCCAGTGGATCTTCTTCTTCTTCTTCTTCTTCTTCTTCTTCTTCTTTGTAAAGCCTGAGAACATGAGAGACGGGTGGAGCTGTGGTGAGACAGGTGGAGAGACAGGCAGTGAAGGCTGCGAGCTGTGCTGTGAACATGGCTTGTTCCTGATGGACAGCAGATATAATCTGAGCCTCCAGTTTGATCTGTAAATAAAATGCTGCCAACGTCGTGACAGTCTTTTCTCCTGAGCTCTGAGTGTTTGCATCAGTGGCTCATGATAATGTGTGTAGTCCCTATGTCCCTACGTCCCTATGTCTCTATGTCTCTATGTCTCTATGTCTCTATGTCTCTATGTCTCTATGTCTCAGCATCCACCGTCTACTCCTGCAGCCTGTGCTTCTGTTCACTGATGGAAACTCAAGTCACATCTCTTTTATTTTTTTGTTTTCTTTCAGATCGAAGACGCCATGTTAATGTTTGACAAAACCACCAACCGACACAGAGGTAGGTCCACGCTCTCCTGCTCTGTGTGTGTGTGTGTGTGTGTGTGTGTGTTCTGGGGTCACATCTGTAGTGAAGTACAGTGGAGTCCCCAGATTCCAGTCTAATTTTACTTCCTCATCAACAAAGGTGAATCTTTTTACTGCGACTGGATCAGATTTATTCCCTTTGAAGAAGAACTTTCTTTATCTCCATGAAAACACATCACAAACAACAAATATGTTAGTTATTAAGGAAACATACATTTTTTTATGTTGGGTAAGTCCAGTGTTACAATGACCAGGGGAGACAGAGTGTCCTCTAGTCAAAGGGATGGACAAACCGAGAAAAAGAAAAAATACAAGGTGAAATGACCAGGAGAGGCAGAGAGGGGGCGACAGGGAGTCAGGTGGAAAATGGAGCTGAGTTAAGGAGATGATGTTTATTAGAGGTGGTGTTTGGGTGAAGGTGGTGTCCTCACAGCACCTACTGTACAGACTGTATGGCTGGAGTCAAAGGGCGGGTGTTTTATTTCTACGTTTCTCTGTTGATGGAGACGAGTCCATCCTGAATCCCTGTCTTATAACTGTCCTCCTCACTGCTGATTAACACACACACACACACACACACACACACACACACACACACACACAGCCTTGATAGGGATCTTCATTGGTGGTGTGGAGGTTGGATGATGAAAGAAGGACACACAGTGAGATGGAGAGGGTCAAATGAGGGAGTGGAAAGAAAAAGGAGAAGAAGAAGGAGAAGAAGAAGGAGAGCTGCCCCGTGGCTGAACAGAGGGACGGAGATTGAAAGAGGAACGCCTGTTTGGTCAGATAAGGCTTCAGATCGCCACCGCCGCCACCGCCGCCACCGCCACCGCCGCTGCAGAGCAATGTGGGCAGCGCAGCACGATGGTTATCTCCAGCCCCTCCTTATCTGGAGGCCTTAACAGTGGCTTCTGCAGTACGGCCACCTGCCCTCGAACAGAGGACTTTACAAAGACACAGGAGGGGAGGAGGGTGAGGTGGGTGGAGGGGGGAGGCGATCAGCCAGACAGGCAGCTCAGAGTCACCACACGGTGGTTAGAACGGAAACCAGAAGGAGAAGATGTGAATGGATGAATGAATGAATGAAGCAGGTGCAGATGCTTGAGGCTGTGGTTGAAGTGGACCAGGAATCTGAAGAAGCTTCGCTGAGGAGTTCTGAGATATGCTGTGACATATGGAATATAGAGCAGAGCAGAGCAGTGAACGGGAACCAGATGGTTGACACTGGAAAAAGACTGTGAAGCAGAATGTGAATTTATTTAAAGGAAATTTACCCAACAACCTCACACACACACACACACACACACACACACACACACAGCAGTTCCTAAGTCACATTCCCGTCTCAGTGGTCAACTCTGAAAACAGATTCAATTCATGGAATATTATCGGTTTCTAAAATATGTTTGTTTTTTTTTATTAAAACCGTCTCATATTTGATGTCCAGAAACCAACGTGTCCATGAGAGAAGGTTTGATTTATTGGAGTCACTTCCTTCTCTTTGAACTGATTGACAACAATGTCTCGGTGGACAGACTGGTCTGAGTCCCCGTCCCTGCTGCTCTCTGTTGTCCATCGCTGCTCGGCCCCAACGTTATAAACCGTGAGATTAGGAAATAAGTGGACGGATGCAGATGTGGCCATAAAATAATGAGAGATTCTCCACAGTTTCAGCTGATTATTCTGAAGTCAAGGAGAATTCTGCTGCTGCAGTGAAGGACTGAACAATCTGTGTGTGTGTGTGTGTGTGTTGTGTTTGGAAGGAAGAACTTTCCTTCCGTCTGTAAGAAAAACGCTGATTGTGTCTTTGGACTCCCCACAGATTTCTTTCTCTTTTGGTAAAACCTGATTTTTTGATTGTCAGAAGTGACCCAGGGACAGGACTGTGGATGGATGTTTGTTTGCACTGATTGCAGGAACACACCTTATTTCTTGTCGACGGGGGGGTGATTACACATCCACCTCTTAACCCGAGTTCACACCACACAACTTTCAACTTTTGTGTGTTGACGGAAGTGGGTTTAAAGTTAAGAGATGAGATTATGTTGAGTAAATCAGAGAAACTCCTCCAGTTCTTCATCCTCCGTTAACTAAGGACATTTGTTTGGATTAAAAGTTTTCTTTTGTTGGAATAAAAAAAAGAAGATGAGAAGATGAGATGATGAGATGATGAGATGATGAGATGATGAGATGATGAGATGATGAGATGATGAGATGACGACCACATTCTTTACATCTCATTATGGCTGTAAATGAAAGTGTTTCTCACCTCAATTAGTGAGTCAATCAATCAGATCATCCATTCATTAAGGGAAGTGTTTGTCCTTTAACTCCACCGTCTGGACACTCAAGACATCAACTCTTCAAACTCGTCAATACGTGAATTGGTATTTGGGAAAAGTTTGAGTTTTCACCAGAGCAACTCGTGCTCCTGAAACCAATTCAGAATCTGGTTCTAAAAGGCTTGAAGTTCAGATCAGAACCAGACCAGGATGAACAGAAATGAGCAGAATCCACCAGTAACCGTTGGCATGGACGTCCTGAGGGTTGGACCCGTCTTTTTGTTTACCAAGCACTAACACTGAAGCCAACACTCACAGAGCAACACTTGCACAAAACTTGCAAGAGTTGCTCATAAGACTAACGGCACTCCTGGGTCTTGTTAGAGTTGCTGCGTGATGTTGTCCAAAGTGACGAGGAAGTAAGTGGAACCTGGAGCTTTATTAAACTGATTCATGTCTTCGTGATCCGTCCCTGCGTGTCCGAACCTCCACTTCACGACACGTTGGACTTTTCTCTATGAATTTATTCATTTGACAGTTTGATTTCTTTTACATATCTCTCGTCTGATAAACCAGAGTTTTATTCCTTTTTCCATTTTTTTTAAATCCGCTGGAACCAACGTCCTAAACCGTTAAGCTAAGCTGCTCCAGTAGACAAGAGAGACGGGCTCTGACCACCAGTGTCCTCGCTTGGAAATCTGCAGAAATCTGCTTTTCTCACAGCACTCAGGACTTTTCCCCAACGACGTTTGTATAACAGACTCTTCTTCAGCCGGAACCATTGTTTAACCATAACCAGGTTAACGGTTTAACCCAAACCCTGGTCCTGGGACTGGTAAAATCAATCGGCTGTTATAAAGTGTCAATTTTCTTCTGTCTGTCTTGAAACTTTGGTGTCCCTTTGTGTCCTGCTCATCTACAACCAGTAGAGACATTGGACACAGTGCAGATCTGGTGAGACAGGCTGTAGCCTCGGCACCATCAGGTGATCTGATGATCGCTGACGGAGACGTCCAGCAGAAGGACCTCAGTTTCTACTTCAGCATGAAGTGATTAGAGAGGAGACACCTTGGACCCTGAAAGGAATGGACTGACAATATTCTTCTTCAGATAGAAATCCAATCTTACTCAGATTCCAGTGACACATTAAGATGAATTATTGTCATTTCGTTGTCGTTGAAATTGAGAAAAAGTCTTTTATTTTGAAGTTGATGTTTCCATCCTTTGCGGGTGGAGAGGAGTTACTGGCTGATCCCGGCCGACCGATCCGTGGTATGAAGCGGGTTTGGTCCCGCTGATATGAACCGCTCTTGGCTGACACTTGACTTGGCAGTGCTGTGTCCAGCTGTTGTCCCAGGTCAGGCAAACTGGAGCAGACCCCCCAGGTGCCAACAGCCCCGGCATATCAGTGATGTGGAGCCAGAGCACAAATATTTATCTGAGCTGTGTACTCTCCGCTGCCGTACCAATGTTTTCACAGTAAATATCACTTAGACACCACCCCTCGCCCCCAAACACCAGGGTGGAGGTGGGGTGGGGGTCGGGGGGCCACTAACCTTTGCTACAAGCTGCTACACTGTCAGACTGCGGCTGTTTTGATCTGCGATCACTGACATTGATGAGACTCGTTAACTGTTGTATTCGTGCATAAAAACCAACGCTACCATTTGGACAACGAGGTCGAACGGAGAATTGATGTTTCCTGTTAACTCTCCAACTCCAGCGTTCTCAGCCCATATGGTCCATTTGAATAAAAAGTCCATTGTGGAGGAGGGCGGAGGTTTTTTCCCATCATTATTACCTGTCGGAGGTTAACATGTGTCTGCTCTCTGACATATTTCCTGGTAAAAAATCACACACACCCAGGTGTTAAAGAGGAATAAAACGCTGGGCGCACGGAGAGGTGAAATGCGCGGAGGTGCACGCCGTTTATTTGGAAGCGAGGCTACGGCCGTTTCCACCATTGCACATCTCATTCATTCATTTGTTGTGGGTTGTGTGGGTGAAGCCAATCTGGGCCGACAGCGGGTGAAATGTGGGATATGGACGTCCATCTGACGCAGGCGCCATCCCATTTAGACCGCTGCTCCCTATGAACCCCATATCCTGGAGGAGCCGCAGGGCGAGATCACTCCAACGCTGATGTCCAGCCTCTGAATGACCTGGTCATCTGAAACCTGGGGTTTCCTGTTGTTGGCCCGTTGTATTGGGCTCATCCAAGGTGAACTCATTGGAGGCAGATGTTGGACCTCCTTAGGGGGGGGTTGGACCTTTACGTCTCAGTTGACGACACCTCAGGTGAGAAGACAACTTTTGAGAAGAGCGTCTAGTTTCCATTCTCAGCCTCCAATTAACCCAGTCTTTAATCTGCTACTTAATCCTGCTCTTTATCGTTTGGATGATGGACGGGACCACTTCCTGTCTGTGATTATTCCAGACATTCATTTTCAGGTGTTTATAGTCATGGCAGACATTTAGACATTTTTCTAATGTGGCATCAGCTCTCGCAGCCACGGACGTCGTCTCCCGCTCTGGACTCACACGTCTCTCCATTTCATTTTTCCATCACTTCCAGGGATTCTGCGGGCGAAAAGTCTCCCGTTTCATTAGAGCCTACTGTGCCGGCGCTCCCCGGTGATTCTGTGTCGATGTTTCTATATGACCTAAGGATGTCAATAACATTGGCGCTCATGCATCCATCGCCGTCTCCCTCAACCTCTGTCTCCCATCTCTGTTAAACCTGTGTGATTGACACCTCCCACCATTACACAAGGGTTGTGTGAGAAGCAGATACCATTCTCTCTTGACCTCCTCTCTGGTTGGTTCCCAGCATGACAGCAGGCTCCCTGCATGACTTCGCTGATTGGCCCATTACCTCCCCCCGGCTGTGAGGGAGGTCTGGGGGAGCAGCTGTGACTCAGTGAAGGCAACTTGATGTGAAAATCACTGTTATAAATAATACAGTTGTGGTAATAACCAGCTGCGTTCGACCTTGGCTTGTTCCGTGCCTGTGACCGGTTATGATTGCTCCACTGTCTGTGATTGACACATGCATTATTAAGCCACTTACAGCTCTAGAACTTTCCCCCGGTGGATGGCAATTTTAGATCAAAACCGCATCGCCTCATTCATTTGCATTCTATTTAACATCTCCTCCGTTTACCTTCCTTTGCATCACGCGAGGTTCAGCGCCCCAAGGTTGACGGGGAAGGGTCCGCATGTGATGGGTGGAGCGGCGGAGGGTCACACGCCCCGAGGACCATCTGTTCTCCACCGAGGCGGAGCTGACCCGGACTGTCGGCGTGTCCTGCCGAGTCGTGTAGTGGGCAGACCTGGGAGGACAGGAGAAAACGACGGCTGAATACACTTAACGCTCAGCGTTTACTCACACCTGAGTCTCTGTGTGGAGGCCGCGCTGGTGCTCAGCGCTGGTTTCAGCACTTTCCCCGCTGAACCCGCTGAGCCCACTTTGTCAAGACAAAATGACACGGCTGTCATAATGTTCCGCACGGATCCGGTGAAATTACCAAATGCAAAGTAATCAGTTTGAGGACACGGTTTTCATCATGTAGGTGAGGAGGAGATGACGAATGGAAGAGGTTTTTAAAACCATGCGAGAAAAAAAGGAAAGAAAGAAATGTCTGGGCAGACAGACAGACAGACAGACAGACAGACAGACAGGTAGATAGAACTGTGTCTATATCTATATATATATGCAGTCATGGAAAAAAAATATCAAAGGAATTTTTACTGTGATCCTTATATCTGTCCAAGCAAATGAACCAGGTAAATATATTATATATATATATATATATATATATATATATATATATATATACCTGAAGGTGAAGGTGAAGGTCATTTGACCTTGGATCACCAGAGGAACTTTAAGGTTAATAATATTAAAAGGCTTTTTTTTATGTAAATAAGTTTATTGATTTTAAAGTTTCCACATGGGTCAGAAAAACACGTCATAATTACATTTCATCTTCTAACATGTTTGCTTTTTTTGACCAATCATAGTTATGGAATAAATATATTATTTCATTTATAATATATACATATATAAGATATATGTACAGCCATGAAAAAAAAATCACTGGTTGATTCAGTTGTCAATTATATTTATATATCAATATATTAGGAATATTATGGCCTTCTCCACATATAAAGTGTGTGTGTGTGTGTGTGTATGTGTTTGTCAGTAACCTCGCCGTCCCTTCAACATTGTGTTTATCCCAGTATTTCTGGCCACGTCCTCTACACCCCTAGAGTCTAATGGAGGAACTTCTAGATGATTACTCCACGTCGATGGACTCTTTTGGCTCCATCAGCAGGAGCTCGTCCTTGGAGACGAGTATTGATAACCTGCTTTCCAATGGCCCTAATTATAAGCGTCAAAAGCAGTGGTTTGCTTCATGTCTCTCCCCAAGGGCGAGGGGACAGTCTCGCGTCTTCTCCTTCATATCCCATAGATCTCCGTCCATCTGCGCTCCTCTGTACCTACATATGTTTGACGACCAGAGGAAAAACTGCTGCAGGGGCTCAATTATAAGACTGAGTTTATACCCGTGTTGTCAGCGTTCGCTGTGTCTGCCTGACCGATGGTGTTGGGGGGCGGGGGGCGGGTACTGGAGCCCCGGGGGTGACCTGTTTGTTATCTTGCTCAAATGAGAGAGGCAGACGGAGAGGGGCAGGTCAAGAACACACTTCCTCAAGAAGAACAACCTCAACGGGATTAAGAGTGGATGAGCAGACAATAAAACGGGCGGAAAATGTGTCCGTGGCGTGGAGACGGAGTGAATGGGTAACAGGCGGTGGCTGAGCTGTGGTCGTTCCAGCGTCATGAAGAATAAGGAATCATTGAAGGCGACTGAACGCCGGCTACAACCACATACAGTAAAAGATTTCACCTAAACTTACTTTTACTCATATCAAGAATCCTGTTCCTCGTGGTCAGAGTTGACACTGACAACAATGATATTTTAGAACAAATTACAAAAGGTTTTTCACACATTTGTTAAATAAAATGGTGTCCCAGGTTCAGGGAATCATCTTCAGTAAATTCTCCTTTGACACAGTTGGTGTTGAGTTAGAAACCGTCGTCAGAGCTTTTGGTCTTTTGTTCATATTAGGGCTCAGATCTGGACTGAGTCCTCTTTATGTCCTCCGTCTTTAAACACATGGATGAGTTCTGTGAGGTGACGTCCAAATATATTGGCCGACATATGACAAGTGTAACTATGTAACGTAAGCAAAAATGTTTTTATTATTTTCCTGATCACTTGGTTAGGGTTTTTTAGGCAACAAATAGTTTTGGAGAAAAACAGCTGCCAGTAAAGGTAACAGTCACCAGAGGGCGTTGTTGCAGCTCATTTTAGTGTGTGTGTGTGTGTGTTTGATGTGATGCATTTGGTAAATAAATATTCACAGGCGCTATAAAAAATATTCTGCCCCCTGGTGGCAGGGCAGAAAAGGATCTGTGCTATAATTACCTTAGTGATGCAGAGTGCACTTTACAACCTTGACCACTAGGCCACCTATCAGGAATCGTAAATGAGATATTAACGAAGTTTAGTATCGGACATTCCTACTGTGACAGCGTCGCTGTGTGAATGACCTTGAGGGTCAAGTAAGGTCATTCATTGGGGCCTTGAAATGTTTTGTCTTCCATGAATCGCTGCAGTTTCACTTCTACTGTGTGACGTCAGGATGTATAAAATATCACCCCCCCCGGCCCCCACTGTACTCATATTAGCGGTGAATAATGATGTGTGTGTATGACATCAGACAGGTGGTCATTGGCGTCTCTCTGTATGTAGCTCCAATGTCAAATCCAATAAGGCAGAAAATCAAGCAGCGCCGCTGTAAGAAACTGTGGTTCAGATCTGGGGCATCTGTAATATCTCTAACAGATGGCGTACAATCCCACTGTCGATGTCTCAACACTGAACAAGATTAACAGGGAGACTGTGAATGTAAAAGAAAGCCAAATGAAATGCCTGATGACAGCAGCCACCACTTCACAGCGCCGCCACCGCCGCCGCCGCCGCCGCCGAGGAGGAGCTCACAATAATGGCGATGGCGGCGGCGGCCGATCCATAGGCGAGATGAGTGTTTGTATTTATCATGGTTACTGTAGTGTCATCTTAATAAAACTTATTGATGTTTGTGTCACAGAAAGACATATTCAAGAGTTTGCACAAAGTAAACAAACAGTGATTGGTATTTTTTCTGTTTCCAGAGCAGAGAACGATCACAGTCACGGGGGGCGGGGACGGGGGCGGGGGCGGAGCTCTGGGCCACGGCTGAAAAAGCCATTAATCCACTGAAAGAGGTCGGGTCCAGTATTTGGTCAATGACCAGATGATCTGGATGAATGCACTTGTGAGACTAGGGATGTAGAACAGAAGTGAATTAACTAATAAAATCAATGTCTTAGTTCAGGCCGAACAACTCGGGTCTAATTTCTCCTCGACTTTCGTTCCAGGTAAATGACTTAGAGCTCATTTCATTGAAAGGCCAGAAATACAATTGACGTCTCTGGTCCTGGGCTCAGGACTGTAGTGAGACATTCTGCTATAATAATATTCTCTTTACTGAATATTTTGTCTACTTTGAACCCCCGCCCCCCAGTTTGATTGAAGGAGAAATAAATTGCAGATTTAATGAATCTATCTGAGAAGACAACAGTCTGAGAAGACAACAGTCTGAAAGGACAACAGTCTGAGAAGACAACAGTCTGAGAAGACAACAGTCTGAGAGGACAACAGTCTGAGAAGACAACAGTCTGAGAGGACAACAGTCTGAGAAGACAACAGTCTGAGAAGACAATAGTCTGAGAGGACAACAGTCTGAGAGGACAACAGCTGGTTCATTCAGAGCTATAACTAGTTAAAACGGTTAATTTGAGCACAAAGAAAAGATTATATCGTAAAAGAAATAATCAATTTAATAGTTTTTTACTTTTAAATGTGTTTGATTAAATTGAGAAAAAAAGCTCAGGTTTGTTTCATTCTTTAGAACAGAATAAAGACTTGATGCCAGTGTGCCTAGTGGCCTAAGTCTGTCATTACAAGACAATGAGGTAAAGAAAGACATGGACAAACAAACTAAAAATCTGATAAAGCACAACATTAAAGAGCTAAGAGTTTCAAAAGCAATTGTGAAGTTTTCTATAGTTGAGGAGACATTGATCTGAAACTCACAGACTGAGACCATGGACCGTGAAGAATGCTCCTCTTCTTCTTCTTCTTCTTCTTCTTCTTCTCTGTTCCTTATGGAAGACGTCCTCGTTGTAAGTGGCAGCCAATAATAAGCAGGACAGTGTGTCACATTAGTGACAGTGTATTAATGACGCAGCTTTAAGTGGATGGAAAATTGCCTGTCAGTCTGTTGATGATTGATGGATGATCCTATGGTCTCCACTGACAGGTGATGGATGAACCTGAATGTTAGAAGATGCTAAATGTTGTTCTTTGTTTGCTTTAAAACATGAACGATGAGTGAAGCTTTTTTCTTTCTGAATCTTTCCTAAATGGAACCAATCAAACTGCTCATCCATCAACGGAGATTTCCTTAAAGGCCGTTATGGAATTCTTCAAGACTTAATCACCGCCGGGTGAATGTGTACAAACATCTGATACTGAACCCAGTCAGGGTCAGGGACCATTTAAGGTGGACATGACTTAAGGTCTTTTCTCTTGATCTTCTCTGTATCTCCACTGACGTGTCTCAACCTTGGACTTTACAAAGTTCACGGCATCAGCTGGAAATCCTCCACCTTCTCCTCCCTCAACTCTCTTACAACTCACTTGGAAATCTTTGAGTCTTGGTCAAAGTGGAGGACTGGTGGACTGGTGTCATCGTGGATGGAATGATCGAGTCCCACTCGTCCGTCTTTGTGCCTTTTTTCCTTTACTGGGTTGTGGGGGCAGCGACGGTCACTCAACTCACGCTGCACTGCCGTACCAGCCCTTCCTGAACCCTCCTGCAGGTGGTGCCATCCACCCTAACTGGGATTGCTCAGGAGGTGAACTCCATCTTGTATCCATGAGTGGAGACTGGAGTGGTGGAGGAGCCCAGTAATCAGACCACATCCACCTACTGAGCTGTTCTTTCTGTTCCAGCCGACGCAGACAACAAAGACTGTCCTCGTCCTCGCAGGTCGGTCTAGCGCTCTATTTGATCTTTCATTCAAATGCAAAATATGTTGCGTTCCCACTATTTCATTTTTCAGTTTGTTATTCTGATGTCTACATAAATTAGCATCATCTTCACATGCAGCGTGTTTGCATATTCATAGGAACAAACATTTAACCACAGACTAAAATACTGCTGGAGTCCTTGAAAGGAAAGGTCGTGCGTTTATTCAAAGACAATCATTTAAATTCAGCCTTTTTTCCCCCTTTTTGCTGGTTGTCCTTTTTTATTTATCACCTCTCCTTTGCGTTGCTTATTGCACTTGATGAACGACACATTCCCGGGGAATAAACACAGAAGAATGACCTACGCCGTGCTTTCTCCCCCTGTAGGACGGTAAAATCGATGGCCCAGTGTGTGTGACATATATGAAGGAGGATGGAGTTTGGTTCTGTGTCTGAGCTCAGCAGTTCGGTCCATCCATGTCATGGGATCATGGAGAGTTTGGAGGATTAGCTTCCCCTGCATCCTCTGTTGTGACTAAATGCTAGGAGTGGATCACACCCAGAGAAAATGTTTGGAAAGATGGAAAGTGACATCTTGGCAGCTGCACTTGATGATGACCTTTTGTGTGAACAGATGGAGGCGCTGATGGCGCTCCAGTTAGACGGCTTAAAGACGGACCTCAGATAAAAACTATCTAGAAAACTGTAACCATCTCAACCCACTGTCGTGACCAACCTTTTTTTTTCTAATGTAAACCTGCTGGCTTCTGTGTCTCAGCCTGGGGAGGGGACGGATTCATGTCACCCCCAGGGGACGCTCCACCAACCACAGGGCTGTAAGCTGCTCTTATCATCTCGCAAAACTCTGCTCCTCTTAGTTTTGCGACAGTAATGTGTTTTGAAAACTATTTGTAACTTGTTCAATTTATCTCCACACACAGATAGTCATCAATAAGGAACTGCCCACAGGGAAAATCCACCAAAAAAAAAAACAACAAGATCATCAGGAACATCCATAACATTCATTCCCTCTCCATTCCCTTGCCTTGTTGTCAAATCTCCTCCCGACGTAGAGAAGAATTACCATCAACTGTCCGCCTTCAGTGGCGGCCGCAGCAGGTGATCCACATAATGAGACTGCATTTATGCTGCAATACATGGTTTGTCCAAGTGGGGGCACTGGGGTGCTGTGTGAAACTTCAGGGACAAACGTCTTGCCCCTGTGGCTGGAATAGAACCCGAGCCTTCCTGGCAGAGATGAACTCCATACAAATATAGTTTTACAGATTATAATCTGGGCTCAGGGATTGTTTCTCCTGCAGCCAATCAGATGTGTCACATCGTAAGCACAGTTTTGTTTCATTGGATTTTTTTAAGCCCTAAAAATGAAAAAATATCACTTTAATGTGAAACCATCATGAAACACTATTTTTTTCCTAAAATTAAAAATAATTATTTGATGGAAACAACAGTTTTATGTGCGTGTAGCATTAGCTTCATTAGCTTCATCCTTTAAAGCCTGGTTGACCCTTTGACCTGCTTTTTTCCCATGATTCCTCCACTGTTTGTGTTTAGTTCAACTCCACTGTTTCTGTGCTGTCCCCCTGTCTTGAAAGGCTGAGTGTCCACTCCATGTGTCCATGTGTCCAGTGTAATCACTGACTCATTGGGTGACGGTCAATGGCCTTGATCACTGACCAGTGTAGGTTTGGGTGAAAGACTGTTGGTCCAAATCTGAAAGGTTGTTCAAAGACCTGAACCTCATTGGTCCCAGGACTTTAATTGACTTTTTCTTGTTGACACCAGTCATTCATGTGCTGCTGATGAGGCCCACACACACACACACACACACACACACACACACACACACGCACACACACACACACAGATATATGTGTATAGTGTCACCTAGAGACAGACTGACTAAATTGAAGCGTCCTCAATTATTAGCAGGTAGTGAAGCCGTGGACCAGTTCCTGTGGTTGTGGACTCGTCAAGTGTCCTCACATTAACATACACTTCAGGAGGAGCTGCTTCTTGGTTAGAATAAAAAAAATCAGACAAACAAAATAAAAGAAGAATCAAACAAACGCTGATAATCAGCGACTGCACGCCGTTATTCAGGAGTGAGAGTGGGGACGAGGAGAGAGAGACAGAGACACAGAGAGAGACAGAGAGAGAGAGGGAGAGAGAGAGAGGGAGAGAGAGCTCCATGGAAAATTCCCAGATAACAGCGTCCACAGAGTCTCATCTGTCACACATAGATTGCCATTAAATTCTGTCTGAGAGCAGCGCTATCGTCTAATTAGAAAGGCTCTCCCACACCCTGTCTGTCTTCTTCATTCAATCATCCAGCCATCTCACTCTGTCTTTGATGGCTCTCACACACACACACACACACACACACACACACACACACACGCTCACTTCATTGGTCATGCCAGTTGATTTCTAAGTGGAAATTCTCTCACGGTTTTCGTCTTGATGTGTCTTGTGTAATTAAAGCCCAAATTGTTTTGATGCCAGTGTAATTACATTAGTGTGTTATTATGAGAGAGAAAACACAGGGAGGTTGGAGCTTTGTTTGGTTTTGCTTTTACATCCACAACCTGTTGCCTCTGTGTGTCTGTGTGTGTGTGTGAATGTGTGTGTTAGTGCCGTCATCTTTTAGTAAACACTGACTTATAAACTGGAATCAAGCTGGAGTTTACAGATGTGTCCCAGAGACTCGTGGGGACGGGGGGCCGGGGTGTCACAGGGGTCATCATGGCCGATAGTAACTGATATCATTATATCATATTTGTAAGAATGCACCCGATGGACGGATGAGAGACACTAGGAATAGACAGAGCTGGAGGTGGAGGAGTTAAAGAGGTTCTCTGTAGGAGAGACAAGGATGGACAGGATCAGGACTGAGGTGATTACAGGGACAACACAGACAAGAAGGTTTGGAGAAGAAGAAGCTGCAGAAGACAGATAGAGATGGCAGCATTAAATCTGGTTTTAAATTTTGAGGGACACTCAGATCCCCTCGTACTGGAACTGTGTCCTCACAGTGACTCCAGAATGGACGACTTGAACAGCTTCTCTGACGTGAACATTTGGAATTGAGGACGGGGATGAGGACTTGGCTTAGTAAGTGGTAAAGACAGCACTTTGTAAGAGGCACCATTTTTAGAAATGTTCTCGTGGAGTGTCGTGAGGCTGGAGAAGTCTCTCCCTCATCAGTGGTGAGCCCGTCAGAGCTGGGGCTCCTGGCACCTCCTTCCAGTGCTCCACCTCACACTGGCTGCTGTGGGGGTGTGGGAGGTGGGAGCAGTTACAGGAAGATGAAAGCAGCTCTCCATCTTTGCCACTGACAGGAGAAGTGGCTGCGTTAATACTTTGGTTTGTTTTCTTGCAGCAGCAAAACTCGCAGAAATCTAATAATGAAACATGTTTTTCCTGTAATGTTGAGAATAATCTCATTTGGGCCTTTTATTATTTTTGCAGATCAGAGACTAAGAAAAAAGACACACAGAGAGAGAGAAAGAAAGAAAGAAAGAAAGTACAAAAAGTTCTACAGTCTGTCTGTCTGTCTGTCTGTCTGTCTGTCTGTCTGTCTGTCTGTCTGTCTGTCTGTCTGTGTTGAAATATATCACCAATGGAAACAGATGCTGAAGTAGAACAATGAGATCATACCTGACCCGGCACGGTGGCTCAGTGGTGTTGATGAAAACCATGATCTGTGACCTGGGTCTCGAACCCATCACCTCAGCCACGGGCCACATCTGGTCCCCGGGCCTCAGTTTGAGCAGCTGGGCTTCATCTGCTCCTCGTCTCTGTGATGCATTCATTTGTGTCTTGATGAAAAATTTCAGGATTAGGATTAGGATTATTTTGGAATAGAGTTTGAAGAATCATCTGAGAACCATCTGAGTCAGACCTCAGACTGAGGAGGTCAACTGGGTCAGTCAGATTGGGTTGTCATCTGTTCACCACCAGGGGTCCCCTGGAGTTTTACACACAACAGGTGATGTTGGTACAGTACAGTACAGTACAGTACAGTACTATAGTAATAACAATATAGCGACAAGAAGAAGAAGGAGAAGAAGAAGGAGAAGATATTGAAGATACCTGCAGACTTCAGGTCATTTGGATTGAGTTGATAGAAGTTTTTCTCTGGTTCCTCTCTCCCTCCTGTCACTTCCTGTCAAATGATTTCTTTCTTTCTTGACGGGCAGATTGACTCGCTGACACGTCTGTCATTTCTTCACCTTTGCTCTTCATTATAATCATTTCTTTCTACAGGAGTTTTTTGCTCCCGACTGCGGGGCTGCTACGGAACGACGAGATAAACGTTAAATATTGGAGATGAAATCATTTCACGGCATCAGAACCAGATTGATTTCAATGGAGAATTGACAGATTGGAGGAGAGATGGAAAGCGATGTTGTTGTGCGTCTGCAGCTGCGGTCGGCGGCTCGGTGGGGACGGTGCCTCAGACTGAGGTCAGCTCCTGGTCACGGTTGCCAGTGAGCCACATCTGCTCAGTGAGCTGACTGAACTCCTCATTTGTTGGAAGTAATGAACCGAGCCAAGTATCACTGTCATAAGTCATTTAGCCGCGTAATGATTTGTTGTGTGGCTTTTGCTGCTGGACGTTTCCAGTTTGGACCTCCTGGTCATCTCTGCAGCTCTGCTGACCTTTCTCCTCCATTCACCTGGTCGGACGAAACACTGGATTTTTCTGTCTTTCTGCCGCGATCACAGGCAAAGAAGACAAATGTCTCAGGTTCAGTTTCATACGTTGGTGATGAAGCTGCAGCTCTGAGAGACAGGGATTTGCAGCGAATCAGAAGAGTCGTCTCTCAGCCAGTTCTCCTTCTTAGAGTTTTGTTTTGATTGGTCGGCATCGTGGCCAATCAGATGTGAGGGTTTAGGATCAGAGCATCGTGTGTTTTGTAACAGAATAAATGCTGATAATCAGAGAATTTAAAGGCTGATAAAAAAAACCCTTCAGTTCTAGTTTCTGTACCAGAATAAATGCAGAAAACAGACCAGTCATTTGGCTCAAGTCACTGCCCATGAAAAGGTTTCGAACCACAAACCATATGTTTCAGGAAAGTTGTGATAAAATAGAAAAAACTCCTTAATTAGAGCCGGATCTCAGAAAAGGCCTGAACTTGTCGTCACTGTTATTCAGTCACTGGCTTAAATTACATGTGCTCCTATATCTCCCCCTACTGGTCAGGAAATGATCCAGCACCGCCGACATTCAACCAGGAAAAAACACGGATTCATATAAATATTTTTTCTTTAATAACATGAGTGAAAAAATGCAGTTGATTTTGAAACATTTGGATGTTTTCAACCCTCCCTTCGTTCAGACAAATCAGCAGCAGAGTTCATTCATCTGCTGGACAAGAATAGATCTGAAATAACTAGAAAATGAGATTCATGGCCTTGGATGGAGCGAGGAGCTGTGGGTGGAGGAACCATTGGATCGCTGGTTTGGCGTTCCTACACCACTGGGTGGTTTCCCTCAGAAGCGACAACACGCAGAGACACAGAAGGTCATGAGAACATCACAGCAGAACACCCGACTGCAGATGAGTGGAGAAGCTGCGTCTCCAACAGGACAGGAGGACAGGACTCTGTCTCTGGGTCCGACCGTCTTCACCTGCTGGAAAAGCTGCAGCCACAGGAAATGGATGAATGTGGAGAGGAGTAATTATCAGTAATGAATCCTGACTTTAAAAATAGAGCAGTGACAAAGATTTATATTAGATGTTATCTGCTGAGGAGGACAAATGTCCTGCTGAGGAGAGGACGGGACCAGATCGTCATCACTAATCCAGAGATACTGTCACTGTCAGAGGTTTCATAGTCAGCTGGTATCCTGGACATGTCCACCTGTCCACGGTGTCCACGACGTCTTCTCTCTGGTCGGATTCAACCGTATGGATCAGAACCACAAGAATCAAAGTGGAGGAGAAAATCCACAGTGGACAGAGGAAGTGTTGGACAGGAGACTGGGACTCTACAGTCAACACCACTCCAGTCTGACCTTTCATTGTTGCCATAAAACTAAATCCTTTCCAAACAGGAGTCACTCCAGATTCTCCGTCTCTGCTTTGACTTTTTCCTTTCAAAGTGATTCTTCCTGCTGCTCACAGAGTGAAAGGAAATGGAATCCAATGGGCCACACAGTGGTGCAGTGGTTAAGGTGTTGACTGCACATCAGGGGGGCAGGGGGGGCACTGGTTCCTCTGGGTTTCTTTCCGCGGCCCTGGGACTCCGAGCCAACGTCAGTGGGTCTCAGTGCTGACACCTGCAGGCCAACAGGAGACCAACAGGTGCCCCTGCCCCCCCATCAACCTGCCTAACTTCTTTCACTGCGCTCATTAGGATGTAGTGAGATGCCTTGCTGCTTCAATCGATTCCTCTGTCCACACTCATTTACCTTTCAGGGTTTTTCTGCCTCTAAAAAGCTTAACTGTGTTTTCTCCTCCTCCTCCTCCTCCTCCTCCTCCTCCTCCTGTACGTGCCTCCTCATTGTTTTTGATGGAGAGGACGTGTAAATAAGGCTGGAAACTCTATTGATGTGCAGCGATCTATATATGGAGCACAGTGTGTTGCATGTACAGTTATGCTGATGATGTCAATATTTATATTTGGACGAGTTTACACAGGAGACGAGAGACGTCCAATCAATGACCACCACACGTGTCCATCATAATGTGGTGTTGATCAGTCCAGTAACAACTGACGAACCTTCACGTCTTCACTTCTTTGTCAAATGTTCTCAGAGGGTCAGAGCACTGGTGTCTGAGAGGTGGACAAACATCAGCCCAGGGACCAGCGGTGGCCTGTGTCTCAACATTTATATGATGATTATAATTCATTTTAGAGCTGACTGATCCTGTCGTTGGATTAAACTGATCTTTGAACTGGTGGTTGAATCAAGAACAAACCAGTCACCCATTTACTGCTTCTTCTTGGTCTACCTGTCTGTTGGTCTGCCTGTCTGTTGGTCTGCCTGTCTGTTGGTCTGCCTGTCTGTTGGTCTGCCTGTCATTTTCCCTGCGACTTCTTCTTCTTCTTCTTCTTCTTACCCCATTGTCTCCTCTCTTTTGTCTTCTCCTCAGGCTTTGGCTTTGTAACATTCGAAATTGAGGATGTGGTGGAGAAAGTCTGCGAGATCCATTTTCATGAAATCAATAATAAAATGGTGAGTGGCTCCCATCTCATTTCACAACGATGGAGAAAGATCAAGATTAATATTTGATTTTCCCCCAGTGTGGCTGAGAAAATGAGACTGGACACACACACACACACACACACACTGGTGCAGATAATGTGTCTGAATCGTTGAACACATTTTCTGACAGTTTCACAACAACAGCTGATGAAGACTTTGACACAGGGATGGAAAATCCAAACTTTTCCAGCAGTTGATGTTGATGTGGTCTGGAAGTGTCAGCTGTGCAGCGTCGGCCCCGAAGTTGAGTGGTTAGACAGTCTGGGAGTGTGACAGTCTGTCCTCAGGTCTTTAGGCAGAGACCTGTCAGGAGGAGGGGGACGGGGAGGAGGAGGAGGAGGAGGAAGAAAAGTCCAGTCTCCAGGCCACTTCCTCTTTGTCCCATCCTTTCCATCACTGTCATTCCCTTTCACCTGGCGTCCGTCTAATCACGTTCTGCTCTTTGTTCCACCTCATGTCCATTCGTCCTCCGTCCTTTTTCCCTGTCGGAGTTTTCCTGACACCTGAGATTAATCTTTATCAGCTGTCTGAGGTTTTCTTTGAAAACAAAATGATGTTTTTCATCCTTTTCTGACAAGGTTTGGCCTTTTGTCATTTCCCCGACTCCCAATGTTTTTCTTCACTCAACACCAACAATGGTCCGTGCTCTTCTCCATCCTCTGCTGTTCTGCTGCTTTTAGTCAGACGGACGGACGGATGTCTCTCACTCAGTTGACTCTATCATGAAGTTCCTCAGTTGAAGAATCTTCACAGACAACGATGATGATGTCACTAAATATTTCTCCTGATATTCAATATATTTAGTTTTAGTTTTTAAGGAGCTGTAGTCGATATAGAAAGATTTTCCACAGATTCTTCTAAGAAACGACATCAAGGAAGGATAAGAAAAAAGACCAACATGGACAAAGTGTCCTTCCAAAATAACTGTAGGTGGATGTAAACATGTTTATGCCTAAAACAGGCGTAAAAAAAATGAAAGAAAGAAAAACAAAATCCCAACATGGGTTTGATTTTTCCTGGAACTGACCCTGGTTCAGTTGTTGGAAACAAAAAAAATTAACTCTTTCACTTTTAGAGTTTCGTGCCTGTTTTTTTCATCAGCTCGTCTTCAAACCGTACGTCACAGCAGAACTCACATCATGTCCATCATTTCATTTTCTTCATGGTCATAAGACAAGTGAAGTGAGAAGTGGACGAGAACACAAGGAGGACAAATCACAGTGTTTTTGATGCAGGTGTGGACGTGTCTGCGTCTCAGCGTGAACGATGTCCATCAATACGACACAATCACCTCGTACAGATCACGATTCCTCACTTCCTCTGGCTCCACCTTAATGATTCCAGGCTGCGGTGGATGTCAGCTCCTTCTCCTTCTCCTCCTCACTCGTATAAATGTGACTGAGGACGCGGCGTGGACACGCTCTCTATCGATTTCCTCATGATAGTACAGCACATGCTTTTATTGTTTGGAGAGTTGAACGGTGCTGACGCCGTTTCTTCACTTCAGTCGATATCTCCCTGTGGAGAAGCTGCTCCACTGGACAATTGACCGTTAACACCGTCAGGAGGAGACAGTCGCACAGGCGGCAACGGAAGAATGTGACATCACTTCCTGCTCATGTGTCTTGAGGCTCAAATTTTTAAGTAGTGAATCCTTGATTGAATTGTTCCTGTTCAAATACATGTGGCCATCTAGAGTCTTTACAGAGAAATACATATAAATATATATGAATATATACTGTACAAATATATATACATTGATATAGTTGAGTGTTGTTGTTTAGAATGAATGGTATATAATTCCTGGTCAAATGTGATGGCGTGGAAATGTATGGCTCCATAAAGCAGCAGCTTCCTTCACAGGTAGAATGCAAAAAGGCGCAGCCCAAGGAAGTCATGTTTCCACCGGGGACACGAGCTCGAGCCAGAGGTCTGCCCTACACCATGGAGGCCTTCATGCTGGGCATGGGAATGCTGAGTAAGTAACCCAGGTCTGATGGACTTGTCTCCGTCTCCGTCTCAGTTTCCTAACGTCCTCGTCTCTGCAGGTTATCCAAACATCGTAGCCACCTACAGTAGAGGCTACACTGGCTTCGCTCCCAGCTACAGCTACCAGTTCCCAGGTGAGAGGTGACTCCACCCACAGATGGATGTTTGTTATGTCTTGTTAGAGCAGATGATTCTATGGTGGAAACTAATGTAGGGGGCGGGGGTCAAGATTTTAACAATATATACTGTATATATTGGGCGGTAGTGGTGACCTAGTGGTGGACTTGTGACTGACGACAGAACGGAGCAGTGTGATTTGGGTGGCAGTGGTGGAGACTGAATGGATGAATGGTAATATTAAGGTGGAGTCTAAGTTGAAACATCGAATTCTCATCAAGGTTTTAACCTGGAGAAGATTGTATGATTGCACGTCGACACATGTGACAAATATTGTTTCCCTCCTTGAGAAGAAGAAGAGGCATCACTGGTGACTTCAAACCCATTCATCTCCTTTCTTCAGTGTCATCACATTGTTTACTACAAAACGGTGAAACGCGTCTTTGTTGGAGCTGATGCTGCGAGCAGTAATTTCTGGAGAGGAACTTCCTGGAGCGTTAAACTGGGGCCAATGAGGGAAAATGATGTGGAGATGAAATATGAGCTCATTTGGCCCAAACGCTGCAGCTGTGATTAATGTGGCCCAAAAATGAAGCTTGATTCCGGCCAAGCCCTCGCGCTGCAGAGCCACTTCTTCTTCATTCTACTTTGGTCCAAAAACTCTGACCAGAGTTAATACTTTTTTAATATGATATCAGAGAAGTGCACATGGTCCGGTTTTACACCCCCACCCACCCACAGCTCAGGGCTGGAGCTGATCTGTCCCCAGTCATCATGTCAGCGTCTGTGAGGCTGGAGATCTGCTGCCTCTAGTGGTGGCCGCCACACGGAGGGAGCCACAACATGGAACCATAGCTTGAGCCAACGGCATCAATACGACTTAGAGAATGTAGTTCTGGTCGCCCTTGGATCCAGTCTGACCAGTGAAGTTGGACTCACATTGGGAAAAGGGTGCATGTTCAAAACCTTCCCTTCTTTTTCACGGTGACTGATGATGTCACTGAACACAAGCTGATTCATCTTTAAATTTCTCCGCCCACTGCCTTTGATCTTATTCATATAAATTCACTGAAGCAGTTTCTACATCTCGACTCTTTTGTCTTTCAATCCAAACCTCCATCTTGGGTTCATCTCCATCACAACCTGACTTCTTATCTCTGGTTCCTACCAAAGAAGACCTTTACAGGTCATGTGACCTGTGTCACCTGGTCTGCTGTCTTTAGACCATTCAATCTCAGACAGATCAGACCTTCCCTAACCCACCAGACCACCCAGCTCCTGGTACAGACCATGGTTGTCTCCTACCTGGACTCCTGTAACGTCCTTCTACCAGACCTTCCTGTCTGAGCTGTGAAACCTCTACAGATGTTCCTGAGCTACACTGGCCACCATAGCTGATGGTCCCACAGAGGTCTTTATGGCTCTGCTCCTTCTCCAATGAAGCCTGATGTTGCTTCGAGATGTCTCCACTGGTCAGGGAATCGTCCCACACTAGGAGATCCAGACTCTTTCCTTGGGTGGTACCACGTTGGTGGAATGATCTAACAAGTTCTAGTCGGTCCTGTCTTCAAGAGACTCCCTACAAACCCAGCTCCTCAGAGAGCACCTCCTCTGTCCTCCTTCAGCTCTTGTCTCCTGAAGGTCTGAAGGTCTCCTGGGTTCCTATGAACTGATTGATGATCCATTCATCTGTGAGGGTCAGATGAATGGATCAAAGTCAAATGGAACTAAACTAGTGGATCAGTCCAGACGAGTCTGAACTAAAAAACAACAACTTTCTTATTTGATTCCTTTGCATCATATGAGCCAGGGTTTAACAAAACATTTAATGAAATATAATTTAACAAAACATTTATTGCATTTTTCCTCTTTAAAGACTCATCAATCAGTGCCTTTGATGTATGTTGAAGTTGTCGCAAATCGAACCATGAAATATGTGACTTTGTTCTTTAACGCTGCAGAAAGACGTCAGTCGTCTCCTCGTCCAAAAGTTATTTTCTCTGTTCCCGGTTAGTTATTATACTAGTTATATTTTTTCATTTCCGCTCTAACCCATCTGATAGTCTGTCAAGAAGGTGATAATTAAACTATTGTGGTTCTCAATGGTTCCCCCCCGTTCTTTGTACCGTCCTCACTCCCCCCGTTATTTGGTGACACCAGAAAGAGCAGGGTGCTCATATATGAAGGATGGAGCTTTTGTTTCCTTCCCTTTCTCCTTCTCCCCTTTCAGCTTTGAAGGATTTAGAATAGCTGGCTCATAATAGAGGTTAAAAGAGAGTTCTGAGAAGGAGAAGAAGGAGAAGGAGAAGGAGAAGGAGAAGGAGAAGATCCCCTTTATTTTCTCAAGAACTGTCCATAATTGTTGCCGGCGGCTGACTGCAGCAGAGGTCAAACACAGTGGCTGGTGTTTCGGTTCCTCCGCCGACGCTCACTTTCAGCACGGACTTTTTCCGAGCACATCTTCGTCATTGACTAATCTCAATTTCACGCTTCCTTTAATGTGGACTGGTTTGTGTGAGAAGATGCAGAGGCTGATGGTAAATGACACAATTATGACAACGGTTTAGACCATGTTGTCATTGTTATTATGATGTTATTTACATCTCGCACAAACACATCTCATTACGGCGCCTATCTTTCTAGGGTGGGGGTTGGTGAGTGTGAGTGGAGCTGATGGAGTAAAAAAGCTGCAGACAGTTTTGTATTCAATAGAAATGAGCCAACAGTGTAAAAGCTTCGCTCACCTTTTGTTGTGTAAATGAAAATATCATGATGTCCAGGTCTTGGACATCACAGCGGGAGGACGGTCGTGGTATAGAGACGCTACAATGTTCTGTCTCTCCAATAGAATTCAAGCATCTTCTCACACAATAAAAACCCACATCTTCAGTGGCTCCAACACCAATCACAGACAGGAAGTCAATCAAGTCTCCAAAACAACCACAACCTCAAAGAACCTGAAACATTCAAAGACGTGTTTTTTTTCCTCAGGCTTCCCAACCTCAACGTATGGACCAGTGATGGCAGCAGCAGTGGCAACAGCTCGTGGTTCAGGTAGGGGGCGCCGTGGAGGCGGGGACGGGGAAGCTACATGGCAAACAAGCAGAGTGAATGCTCTGTCAGTAGTCAGTGCAGCTCAACACTCTGGTCCAAATATATATATAAATACACACAGAGAGAGAGAGAGAATCCTCAGTTATTTTATCTTTTTTATTGACCACTGAGAACTGGTTCATAATTGGTTCATGAACCACAGGTTGGGAATCACTGATTCACCTTAAAGCAGGAAACAGAAACACTGACTTTTTCCTCCAATTACAGACACTGATGAAATAAATATTAGTTTTTGACACTGACGCTCAGTAACTGTGATGTCAGCGACCGTCCTTCTTCTCCTTCTTCTTCTCCTTCTTCTTCTTCTTCTTCTTCTTCTTCTCCTTCTTCTTCTCCTTCTTCTTCTTCTTCTCCTTCTCCTTCTCCTTCTCCTTCTTCTTCTTCTTCTTCTTCTTCTTCTCCTTCTTCTTCTTCCCCTTCTTCTTCTTCTTCTTCTTCTTCTTCTTCTCCTTCTTCTCCTTCGTCTTCTTCTCCTTCTTCTTCTTCTTCTTCTTCTTCTTCGTCTTTGTCAGTGGGTCAGGAGCTACAAGGGAAATATATTGACACAAATGATCTAATTTTATGATGGAGAGAATAATTAGTCAAGGTTGTAATTAGAGTCCAACTCTAACGTGTTATTAACCGACCCACACAAACTCACTCACTTTCTGGCAGGATTCCCTGATTATGGGTTGTACTCCGCGTCCGGGGCCAGCAGTGACGTGCGGGGAGGGGCGTCCTACTGCCTGGCCGACTACGGCTCCCTGGGTGTGCAGGCTGCCGCCCAGATCCTGCCCAGCGACCACGCCAGCTCGGCGTCAAACTCGCCCAGCTCCGTCCAGCACCACCTACGCAGCCCAGAACCTTTCAAGAGCTCAGGTAGGTGTCTCGCTGTCACATGATTCCTGTCATGCAGAACCTGGAGACAAAAACATGTTTTCAAAAAACAACAAAATTATACAGGACTGTAACTAACCTGAAGAGCAAAGTGGATGTCCATGTGTAGACGGTGAAAGAAGAGGAAGAGGAGAAGGAGGACGGAGGAGGTACAGGGTCTGGTTCTACACGGTTCTACACGGAGCTGCTGTGGCTCTGACTTGGCTCAATGTCCTGAGACCTCAGAGTTGTTGTTGCTGAGATTTCTCATTAAGATAAAAAAAAACATTAATCCATAGGGATTAGATTAGATTAGATTAGATACGTAGGCAGTCTCCTTGGTCTCCATCCACCAGCAGCCAGGTTGCCACTGAGTTGCTCTGATCATAGGAAGGCTCACAGTGTGGTGTAGTGGGATTTGGGTGGAGCCAGCTGACCCTCCAACCTGGGGACGGACAAGGAGATGAAGATGAATGAATGAAATAGATGAGATAGAATGAGACTTTATTCATCCCTCAAAGTTCTCTACGGGAATAGAGGGACTGGATGGTGGAACCTTGAGATGCCAACATAATCTGTTCCAGGACCAAGTCTTAACTCGAGGAGCTTGTAACTCAAAAAGTGATTCTCAACTGGTGGGTCAGTGACCCAAAAATGGGTCACTGACCCTTTTCCAGGAATATTGTAGAGAAGGACAGAAACATGAACATAATACAGGAGACACGGGGGAGACGTGTAGGGATGTTGAGCTGCTCGACCACTGGGTGGCGACGTCCGTGAGTGAACCTGTGTTTGAGTCATTACTTTTATTTTGAAGCTAATGTTTGCTTGGCCACTGTATCTGTTGTCGTCATCAGTCAGTTAAGATAGAGTTAAGTTGTATGAAAGTTTCCACGGAGAAACAAAAAGCAGAAGAACCCGCAGATGATGGAGGTGCTGGAGTTGAATGGATGGATGTGAGTTGAGGTTGATGTTGCTCTGTTCTTTTATGGACATCAGCCGGTGGTTGTTGGTAGGTACAGGTTCTTGAAGACTTCACCTGTGATAAAGTTGTGAAGATGGAACCAAAACAAGGTGATTCCAGAAAGCCTTTCTGTTTCGCTCGTCTGCAGCTTCTCTCTTATTTGGTTTTATTTCTTTCCTGGTGACGTGAGTTCATGAAATGTTTTCGCTCACATTACCCAGAACACCTTGTGTAATTTCCTGCCTGTCAGGCAGCAGGCGAGGTCCAATACCCCAGGTACTTTGGACAAGATAATCACCATTTCATACTGTATATTTAAAAGAGAGGAGCGGAAAAGGAGCCGGGGCAGATAAGGAGGAGGAGGATGAGGAGGAGGAGGAGGAGGGTGTGAGTGGGGAGGCGCTCCCTGTGACAGGTGTTGATTAGATGTGCTGTATTATGCCCTATTCCCCTGTGCAGCTTTTGCCAAGCATTGGTAAACTGTCTGGCGTATCTGTGAAGTGATGAAAACACCACTCTGAAGGTGAGAAGTAGTTTCTGTGGCCTTACATTAAGGAGATATGAAATAAAAAGTGAACAAGAGTCATGTGACTGATGTGAGGAACATCCCCCGTTTAATAAACTCTGTTCCAGTGTCATATTTTCTACTTCTGCTCATTTTCTTCTCCGCCGCTCACTTCTGTCATTTCTCAGATCAACACACACTCCCCTCCACCCTCAGCAGCTACAAAACACCACCATTCCTTTTGTTCTCGCCGTTTGGCGGCGTGGGCGTCTCGCCGCACATTCAACAAACAACGGCGCTTGGTGACAGGCGGGTATGAGACGCTCGCGTCACAACAGTCTGTGTAATTACCTGAACCGGAAATACCTCCGTAGACAACGCTGTGTCCACGCCTGTGGCGTCCACGCCTGTGGCGTCCACGCCTGTGGCGTCCACGCCTGTGGTGTGGTGTCCATGCCTGTGGCGTCCACGCCTGTGGCGTCCACGCCTGTGGTGTCCACGCCTGTGGTCAAGCATCACGCACTTATCTTCACACTCATCACTGTGATGCAGTGTTTCTCAACTGAACTGATCTCTGATGTTTCCCATGGTTGATCTGAACTTCCACAGTTGGACCTGGACACAGATGTTTGACACAGTTCTTTTTCTCGTGACCACGTTAGGAACCAACCAGTGCGTAGAGCGATTGTCTGGTCTGGTTGTTGAAGGTGTGAAGTTGAGAAGTCTTTTTTTTTTTACAAACCCTTGATGTTCTCTCATCTTCCTCACCAGGAACCAACCCAAACCGGTCTGGAACTTTTCCTGGTGCCAGTAGTCCCGGTCCTGTCGCTGACCTCTATGGAACTGCCGGTCAGGACTCTGGTGTGGGGAACTTCATCAGTGGGACCAGCCCACAGCCAGCCTCTGGATTCAGCCACAGCATGACTGTAGGTGGAGATGTTTGTCCAGTTTGGAGAGCAGTGCTGTAGCTGTGACACCGTGAATTAATCACACTCTGCTTTTCAGGGTCCACTTATTGCCACAGCTTTTACGAATGGATACCACTGAAGCTGGTGAACAGGTGACTGGAACTTCTCTGTTGTGTGTGATGCATGTGTGACCTTCAGACCTCAGGTCTTCCCTTTAATCCTTCAACCTTCACATTTGGTGAAATATAAAAAGTCTTTCCTGACATAAGATCCATCAGAGTGATGTTACTTTTACAGACGCCTCCGACTCCTTGACTGACGCCTGTTTCTGCAGCAGCGCGTCTACAAATAGCAGAGTGTTGTTTAAAGCAAATGTTGTAATCAGTGCCATCTGACCTGAGCAGACACCAACTCCACCCTGGTGGAGGCTGGTATTTACAGGATTTAGCACCAACTAAAAAAATCCACTCACTCTTTTTAATGGACATCGAACAGTTTCCTCCTGTAACTTCGATGGTTTCTGCTTGATGTAGAATCTGACAAAGTAAAGTCCAGTTTTTTGACACGTGAACTTTCTTTCTTTTTGTAAATTTGGCCCCGACGTACGGACCTGGTCTCTGGCTGCAGACACCAGGTCCTGTCCAAGGACTCAGTGCTGAGACAGCTGCGTCCAAAGCCCTGCTGACGCCTTCATGGCCGACCGTGGTGTCTGACCTTCTTCTGTGTCCAGGTGACGTCGTCCAGCACTAACCACTACGGCAGCCGTGCAGTGAGCCGAGCTGGAGGTGATACCAGAAGAGAAACATCTGACGGGCGTGACGGTGTGTCCTGCAGCGAGACTGTCCTGCTACTGAGTCCTCTGACTGTACTGTTACTACTGTGTAGATATATTACTGCTGATTCATTTGAGGTGTGATTTGATTTGATTTACTGTGGAATTATGGCTTTGAGTTATTGATTCCAAACATGTATTTTCAACTATGTAGCTCTTTTTATCCTTATGTGAAAAGCAATGAAACTCACTGCACACACACACACACACACACACACTTGGGCATGTTTTTTTTTTTTTTTTTGGTTTTGTGATCGCTCCAAAATGTTTTTAACCCTAACCTTTATTTTTACTAAATGTATGTGTATTTTACTCCTAATCCTAATTCTAATATTTATTTGTCTTTGATTTTAAAGTCCATGAAGGACAAGGTGACCTCACCTTCCCCTAGGTTGGAAGTCACGTAAATGAAGCTAACTTACGACTAACTAATATAGTAGTTAGTCGTTCTTCCAGTTGGAAACCTGGGTCTGACATCAGTAAAACCTCAGTGATGTTTCAGTGTCAAAGTGATTCACAAAATCCATCGACTGTCAGAAAACTTTTCATTCAGTGTCAGTAAAGAAAAGCTTCTGGTTCTGGAAATAAGGAGAAAACAAACTCGTCCCAGTTTTATGTCTGTGACCAAACACTGAGCTGGAGCCAATGAGAGTCCAACGTTTTTACTCCATACAACTGGGTTGTGGGCGTTTCAGTGAGGTCTTCCAGTACTGTCAGTACACACGTACATACATACATAATATATATATATATATATTCAGTGAATCTCTGAAATCAGTGTCAGAGTCCAAACACCTGGACCACCTTCAGTGGAACCAGGCAGTAAAGAAGAAACAGCTTCAGACATAGTGAATTTTCCCATGATTCCCTGCAGGTGTGAGTCCAGTAAATGAGTAGAAAAGTTCAGGCTTTTTGTTGTCAGATTTTCACTATTGTTGGAAAAACTGGTGAAACCTTCACAGAAGTCACACTTTATATGTAGATATTGTATCAATGGCATCAAACATCCCAACTCTGTTTTTCAGCCACAACAGAACGTCCTGACTAATACAATGAAACATTAGATTGGACTTTGTGGAAATCCTGAAGACTAGAAAAGATATTAATTTCCTTTTTTTTCCCCAAGATAAGAACACATAGTGATTACAGTTAGGGTGAAGGCAACAATTCTTTTGTGAGGACAGTACTGGACAACCTTTGGAGACACATTTATGCACTTTGCTTTCAAACTGTAGCTGATTTAATACCAGCCTGTTGGTCCAGATCCAGACCTGTGTGTGTGTGTGTGTGTTTAAAATCCCAACACACACTCATTCAGTCCATGTGACATGACTGCCCCATGACAGGGTTCATCTCCTTCTCCAAAGCTCAGTGAGTTGACAGCAGACGATGGTCTCCAGGGGAAACTCTTCTAATCACTTGTGTCTTTTTATTTCATGCTTTGTTGAATCCAGTCGTGGTCTCACATGGTTTACTTCAGTGTCCTGTGTTTCCTGTCTGGAGAGGAAATGTAAATGGACTACAATAACCTTACACACACACACAGCGCCTCTGTGCGTGGAACCACCCATCTGGACCAGTCTAGGGTTTCTGTATCTCGGTCAAGAACACTTCAACCTACAAACGGCCAGGATGGGGGCGCTGACGTTTCCATTAGTGGACGTCCTGCTCTTGCCTTGAGGAATAATGAGAGCGGTTGGCTGTAGTGCGTAACCTTGTTGAAGTGTTGAAGTTCTGCTGACGCAGAATGTTTCAGCAAATATGGAAACAGGAATGTTGAATTTTCACTAAAGCACCAGTTTCAGTTGAAGCTAAACTCACGGACGCTTCCTTCCCGTCTGTGCTGATTCAACCGTACTTTCATAATCCATCCAAGGCTCCTGTTTCTAAGAAGGAAACCTAGAGTAATAAAAGAATTTGTACTGAATGCTACTAAAGTAAAAAAAAAAAAAAAAAAGCTCCACATATGTATGTTTCAGTGTATGATTTGTATTTCCAAGAACAATTTGTATCAATATTTTTGTGGTTGTTAAAAAAGATTGTATGTACAATATCTATAAATGTAACAATAATATATATATACATACATATATATATATATACATAATGGTACAGTCCCTGGCATAATCTAGAATAATCCGTTAATGACCTATGATGTATGACAGTAATCCACTCTGAAGAAAATGTACAGTAGACGTCTTTTGTATCGCCTCATGTCCCATCTGCTGTCCCTCATCCATACTTTGACCATCAAGTCAGTCATGTAGGTCAAATTCGCGTGTCAAATGTCTATGCTGTATGCTCCGCCAGGGGGCGCTGAAAGCACAGCCCAACCTTAGATCCCTCCCAGTCCTGTTAGCAAATAAGTCGAAGAGTCCTAGCTGAACATGTACGACACCAAAGTTTCCCACGAACATCGTGTTCCAGTCGGCCGAGTTCCTCAGACCCTGGAGTACGCTTCTATACTACTTCTATACTACTTCTTTACTACTTCTATACTACCTTGGTTGCACATTGACTTTTAATGCCTCTGTGCCTGCGCTAGAGGCGGGCGAATACCACAGTGCTACGACAGACGCTAAACCAAATGCACGAACTGAGAAGATTAACAGAAAAAAGGGAATTTGATCGTTTGTATTTGAGTTGTCACAGGTAGGTGTCGCTGTAGAGCTGGGAAACTTAACGTTAACTTAGTTTTCCTGAAATTTCACGACAGCTTTTTCTGTTCGTGTTTTGAATGTGCCGTAGGTGGAACTTTAAAACGACCTTGAATGTTCACGCCGGACTGTAGGAGCAGCTGTGAGGTTAGGGTGGAGTCACCAGCTGACCAATGGCAGCACAGTGGCCTCAGCCATGTTGGTCTGTAGAGCAGGATCAACTCTCAACATGTTGTCGTAGTTGATTAAACACTGATATCTGCACATTTTATATCAACTTTAATATTTCAGAAACAGTCGTGGACACAAGTCTTGGTCCTGTGTCCACGTCCTTGTGGTTTCAGTTGATTGCTCCATGTTATGGTCTGGTTTCATCCCAGTGGCTGTAGTTCATACCACGCATTGAATGATGTCACTATTTTGAGGAGACACAAGAGCAAAACTGTAAGTACTGGAGTCCACTGTAGAACGCAGCTTTTAGGTTCATCCATGTAGAGTGAGCGCAGGAGAACGTTGTCTTTCTGGATCTAAGTATCTGCTGTAGTTTCTGGAGATACTGTAGGTTCTTTGGAGATGCGTTCCTGCAGATGTTGCTCCTGATTCCAACCGTGGCAGCTTTGCAGACTGAGTGACAATGTTGAGGCTTCACATCCATCCATCCATCCATCCACCCATCCATCCACCCATCCATCCATCCATCATCCATCCATCCACCCACAGTTCATTTCTAACAACAGACATTGATACAAAAAGAGCAGAAGTGACACCTGACAAAGAAGTTCATGTTTTAACCAATGAGGTTCCAGCTCAGCTCTAGACCTTCATGACATTATGGACAATACAGAGACTATGACAAACGTCTCAAAGGGGACGATGACAAAATGAGGAACAAAAAAAAACTGAGGACAGGGTTGACAGCAACTACCTTTTCAATCTTTTTTCTGTAAAGAACACACAGTGGTGGAAAAAAGGTTTTTGTGAAAATAACTTTTTAAAGTTGTGTTTGACTTGAAGACGCACCAACAACCACAACTTCTACATTTTCTGTTCATTCTTGACAGTTTTGTCTGTCAGTTCATTGTCAACACAGTCAATATCAAAGTCAACAAATAATTTCAGTAGAACTTTCTGCCACTAGAGGTCGTAGTAGAGCTCTGTAGTGTCAGAAAACTAATTTCCACCGCTGTAACATTTTTTTTCACTAGGTGGCAATAATGTATCTTAATAAGGGATGTTAACAATAGTGCCCAGATGTGCTGTAGAGACTAAGGAACTTTCTTCATCTTCTTCTTGAAGCTGCTCAGCTCCACAGTGAGGCGCTCTTCGCTGTTTAAATGTCCTGCTGGCTCTGTGTTGAAATTGTCCAGAGATTGTTGGAAAATTAAAGACAACCCGGAGCCGAAAACCTCTAAAGATCGTAATCGATTGTAAGGAGTTTAGTTTGGTTTGAGTTGGAGCTCGTACTTCACCGTAGCGTCCATGTGTCTCTGCTCGCCGCGCTTTTCTTCCACGCTTCCCCGTGAACCAATGTGAAAATGTTGCTCACTACATTATCCACGTCACCACTTGAAATATTTTAAATAAGAAGAGAAATAAATAATAAAAAAAAACAATATATGTATTACAATATATGTATACAGTGTAATATATTTAAATATGTGTATTGTGCGTGTCCTTCTGTATCCACCTATACTTGAATAATGAGGCAAGTGTTCAGGAATGGACAACCTGTAGGTGGCGTTATTCCCCATGATTCCTGGTCGACTCATCACACGCTCAGAAAGGATGGAAGGAGACTTCACTGCTGCAGTATTTACAGTATTACCATAATACTCCGTTTAGGAGCCTGACGGGAATATTCCCCACAGCATGGTGGCGCTGTCGCGGTGTCCAGTGGTTCGACAGCAGTGAGGGTTTGTGCTTCATCTCTGTGTCCTGCTGAAGTGTTGTCCATTCCTGCCTCTTGCCCATTTTTTATATAATGGTAACTTTTTAACACGAGCGCAGACTGAAGCCACTGGAAGCATCTTTCAGTCCTTCCTCCAGCCTTGTACAGACAAAAAAAAGAAAAAAGGAAAACCAAAAAAAGAAAAGAGTGTGTGGAAAATATAATTTTATATTTGTATTTTATAAAAATACCGATAAAAGATGTTTGTCTAAGGTTCCATTCACTGCTCTGGTCCAGAAATCAATGTGTTTGTTTAAAAATGAAATAAAACTCTTTGTACAAAAGTCGGATGAGATTTGGATTCATTTTCCAGCTGAAGATCTCCAGTCCAGCCCTGCACCCACCAAACATCTCCTGTGACTGGCTGACCGCTCCACTGTTGTCCAGGACGTCAGAGCGTGTGTGTCCAGTGAAGTACACACAGAACTATATACACACCACGTGTCAAACTAAGGCCTGAGGGCCCAAATCTGGCCCACAGTGTGGATATATTCGGTCCACATGATCATGTCAGATGTGTCCTAGACCCCACATCTACTGACAGCATTAGTAGGGTTAGCAGTGCAGGTTCTAGGTCAGTGGTTTTCAACTGTTGGCTTGTGGTCCTAAAATCTGACCGGTGATTTAAGAACAGACAGGATCTGTAATTGTTTTTAGCTTATTTACGCCATCTATTGGAGACATATAGGCATTAAAAGGCAGAAGAATGATGCAATGCTAATATAAATAATCATCTAATTAAGGCAGGATTGATGGACCAGATTCAAAGGCCAAACAGGCCACATCTGGCCCCTGAACCACATTTTGCTCACAACTACATACATTTTCTTTGTTGTTGACCTGTGTGAATATTATTATTATAAAAGGATTAAAAAGATTTAAGTTGTTTCCATTGGGAAAAGATAGATCTTCAATCTAGAGACAAATATGAATATGAACAAGTCCTTATTTTAAAAAGTTAAAGTTTTTTCTAACTTTTGAAGTGAATTTGAGTTTCAACCCAACACTGGGTTGAATCCACTTGTGTGTTTGTCTGTGTTGGTTTCCCTCCCTGCTGATCCACCAACCACCGTCACCTGTGTCACCTTGACTCCGCCCTTCCCACTGTTCTTTTCCTCTGGTCTGTGATCAGTGCTGATACCGTGGAGGTGTGAGGGTTTTTTTTAACCCTCTCTAGACCATTAACAACTTCAATTCACTTTGATTTGTTTCCTGCTGATTTGTGTCTTCCTCCCTCAAAAACTCATGTGAATCCAATGATGATGTTGAAAAGTTCATAAGAAAATTTTATCTAGATTTAAGATCATTATGGTGTTTCAAGTCCATTTGATTTAAACTGACTCACTTTTCACAGAATGAAAGAAACGGTTGTGCAGCGGACGAGGCCACAGGGATCGAACCTCCTGCCAACACATGGAGGCACTTTGGGTTTTTTAACCACGTCCAGATCCAGACTAAAGACTGAAAATGGCCGCGCACGGATGGGAGTCCATTTAAAGAACAAATATCCAATCATAGAGCGAGGCACCTGCTGACCAGTAAGTAGAACTACGCCTTGAAGGTGACCTTTGTTACACTGCCAGGAAATGGATTGGAAAAGAATTCCAGTGTAGGAAATGTTGGATGGGGTCCCGCCCCACTGATTGAGAACAAAGTCAAAAACGAATCAATGAAGGAATTATATTCGTGTCTGTGAAAAGTCAATAGGTTTTCCTGGTGTCCTGGTAGAAATGGAGGCTTCTGGTCCCAGTGGTCCAGTCTAGTTAAAACAGAGAGACTAGTTTTCTAACCCACCCTTCAGCTCATTGTGAGTCAGTCAGGAGATTCACAGCTTCCTCAACTAATGAGATCCACTCATTCCAGGGCTTTAATTTAGGGCTGAACACACACAGGCTGAACATTTAGGTCTAAGCCGACGCGGTGATCAAGTCTTCTGGGTCTTATTTCACTGGGAAGAACCAATTAAATACTCTTGAAAAATGACTGCAGGTCCTGGCAGGTCTCTGGAGACCTCATTTGGTGTGATGGTGTTCAGTGTAAAGTTCTGGCCTGTGGTGGGAGATCTGTATGAAGGTGAAAATGGAACCTGGACCCTGAGTGGCCTGGGGTCTGGGCCCAGTCTTTGGGTTTCCCTGTGAGCATCGTTTAATGAATAACATTTACTCAGAAAGTGGGAATATCCAGAACATATATATAAATATATATAAATATATCTCAACGCAGCAGAAAAGGAGGCCCGGTTTGTGGGATCTGGAGGAGAATTGAAGGAATATGTCAGGAGGCTGCGTACAAGTGCAGGACGTGACATTGAAAACATAGTTTGATGGTTTGTATTGTGACAACAGTCGACTGTAAATCATCGAAGGTCACCAGGTCCAATCAACCGACCCGCAAGTCAGTTCCAAAATAAGTCAAACAATGTTGACTGACAATGGGATTTAAATAAATGTTGATACACATACATGTATTTATTTTTGTAATTTGCCCCTAAGGTGAATTCAGTCTATGTGGTGACCCCTGCTGTACGGTTGAGCAATAACAGCTACGGCAAAGAAAATGAAATAAAAATCAATATTTTTCCCGTAATTTCTTCCAATTCAACAAAATCACATAAAAATTGTCTGACGATTATTAATCAAATGTATGGTTTTCATCTTCTACTCAGACACATTCAACTGATTTACCTTTGGTTTTTACCCAGGTGATGCACTAAGATACGGAGAAGACTGAAAAGGTAGACAAACCCAAAGTGTATTTTTAATAATGTGATAAAAACAAGCTGCTAATATTGTTGGATGAGATGTGAAGAGAGTGATGGCAGAGGAAATTAAAGAGAGGACAGTGAGACAGAAGAGCGATAGATCCACATTATTTATTCAAAGCTATAATTAATAAAGGTCATTTCATCATTACCCACCTCCTGTGATGCCTTCAATATTTAATGCCACTCCAGGGATAAAAATAGGAAAATGGAATGCATTTCTAACAGGGCTGAGAAACTGAAATATTCCAGGAACTTTTTGATTCCTGTTCCTGGTGTGTGTGTGTGTGTGTGTGTGTGTGTAAGAGTGTGTGTGAGAATCAACACTAATGTTTGACAAGGTAGAACTACAGTGAACTCAGACGCAGCTTCTGGACCCAGGAGTCAGGAGGGTCTCACAGAACCAGGGCAGATGAGAGAGAAAAGTCCAATATCTGTCTGTCTCCTGATGTTAAATATTTAACTGAAACATTAGTGAAAACTAATTTTAGGAACTTCCTCTTCACAGCAGATGAATGTGCTGTGACTGTGGTACCAGGAACTGTCTGGGAGCATTTTCTCTTTTTGTGCAGTTTCTTTTTTTTCTTCCTCCTGCGATGATTGATTTTCATTTGTTCTTTTTTGTTTTTACAGCCTTGTCCGTTCGATTGTTTCTTCCTTTTTCCTCATCCAGCCAAATCATTTCTGTTCCCTTTAACTTCTTCACTCCACCCATGTTGTTTTTTTATTATTATTATTATTTACCTGCTCTCATGCTGGTTGCTCCACTTCCTTCCTTCCTTCCTCCACGTTACCAGCTCCACACCTGTGTCTCCTCCCCTGTCTTATGGTTTGTTTCCCTCCCCTGAAGTTGAACCCATGATGTTCTGACTCTGCTGCTCATGTTTTGGGTCCAGTTTTTTTTGTTGTTGTCCTGCTTTTCAGTCCAGCAGGATAAGAATTCAATCTTTTTTTTTTGGCTGAACCTCGTCGATGGTGTCGTAGGACTGAGGGACTGCAGTGAACTGGTACAGTGAACTGGTACAGTTCTCAGTTCTCAGTTTAATTGGCCTTGATTTGACTTATGTTAACTAACAGCAGCAGGTTAGTTAGACTTGGTTATCACTATTAAAGAGAAGAGAGTTTAATATTCTTTGACTAGTCTTTCTAACAGCTTTGTCTTTTTCTGGTACAGGGACTAAACCTTTTGTCAGGGCAATAATTAAAGGATAATTATATTTTGAAATAATAATTTGAATTTATATATAACTTTCTTGGGTCACAGTTTATCATTCAGGGCTGATGGAGACAGACCAGTGAAGAACCAGCGATCTAGAGCAGAGGTCTCAAACCTCTGGTCCGTGGGCCAGTTCTGACCCGTGAAGCTCCTTAAAATTGTCTCAAAGCTTGAGGATAAAAACTCATTTTGCTCATTTTTATTCTAAATATGCTTGTTTTTTCATCAATCTTTCTTGCTCTGCTAAAAATCTCTCTCCTTTGTTTCAACGTGTTTTTTTTCCACTTGACCGTCTCCCTTCTTTGTGTGTTTCCACTGTAATATTTATTATATTTTAAGTGTTTGGCGCCGCCCTAATGATGGGAGGTAAAAGTGTTTGTGGCCTCACATTGGCTCATTAGCTGTGGCTGAGTGGGGGTCAGATGCAGCAGGTGGAGGATAATTACATTTGTGACAGTGTTGCAATTGAATTAACCCAAGCAAAAACAATAAAGCAACTTTGCTCTGCTCCAGTGAGCAGCAACACACCAATCATAATCAGCAGCTGGCAGACAGACAAACAACCCTGTGGAGAACGTCGGTGTGATTCTCAAAGGCAGTGACCGGCCACTCACTTAAGTTTGTTTTGTGTGTGTGTGTGGGTTCTAACCAATTCCTTTTATTTTCTTAAAACTAAACTAACTCCTGTGTTTCACAGACTCAGGGAAACGTTACAGGTTGTTTGGTAAAGTTCATATCACGTTGTCTCAGCAGATCTATAAAATATGGGAACAATAGCAGCAGTTCTTATACAGTGCGCCGACTGCCTCCACACAATGCAGCTGTCCGTTAAAGTGAATGGCATGCTGTGCTTTATTATAAGCAGGGAGAGGAAGAACAATTATTGCAGCGTGAAACGGCCTACAGAGTGAGATATCATTGTGACAGCAATTCTTTTAACGCCTTTTGTCCCCTGACACGTAGACATTTAAAGACTCTAAACTTTTTCTCTTTTCTTTAGCTCCAAAGTCTATTTCTTCCAGTCCTTCTATTATTGCTTTATTATATACAGACTTTGTGCAAGTCATTTCAGCTGCTCAGAATGTGGAGCAATCACACACACACACACACACACACGTGTACATACACATTGATATGTGTATGTATATATACATATATACATGTGTATATCTATATTGTATGTATATATGTGTGAATTACAGTGTAGTGATTGTGTAGGCCATCAGAAGCAATGGAAGGAAGGAAAATCAATCTCCTTGTGGTTGTGGTGACATTGTGTCTCCACTCACTCCACTGTCACAGAGGAAGTCATAAACTACCAAAGACAAGTGCTCCCTTATTAGAAAGTGTATGGCTCAGCTTTTATGTACAGTATATATCATATGCCTACATTTTTAAAATAAAAAAAGCATAGTTAAAAACATAGTAACATAGTTTATTTCATAATAATATATTATTGAACCAAACATTTGACAAAGATGTTGTTTAAGATCAAACTGTTCAACTGTTTGGTCTTGGACTTCCATGTTGTTTCCATCAGAAAACGACGATGACAACAACAACAACAACAACAAGGTCTCTCTGCTCAGCGAGCCTCAAACAGCATCAGTCCTGAAAACACAAGGCGTCAGGTCAGAACGCCTCCTGATGCTGGAGAAGGTCCGAGGCCCCGGTGTCTGGACAGGTGAGACAGCAGCTCAGTCAGTGGTCTTTGATGTGTCCATCTCGGTCTCACCGTCCTCTGTCTCTGGGCTGTCTGCACTGTCCGTCTGCTGCTCTGCCCACACGTCTTCAACGTTCACTTTCTCTACGGCGTCTGTGGACACTGCTGCCACCTGCTGGATTAAGAGAGTACTGTAATGTAGGATCAGCTTGAGTTTTCCTGGTCAGTTAAATTCTGGGTCGTGTCCGTTAATGGAGCTGGTTTATAAATGTAATGAGCAGGTGTCAGTGTGTGAATCACTCACAGATGTTTTAGGGACTCTCCTCCTGAGAACGATGCCCTCCTTTAGAAGAGCTTTGCCTGTTTCCTCAAACAGAGCAGCTTCATCCAGATCACTCTGGCTCTGGAGCTCTGTGTACTTGTCCACAAACCTGCAGGACAACGATGGGACTGCAAGTTATTCTGTTGACCAAAGAAATATTTGTTGGTTGGTAAACTATTAAACTTACTTCTGACTCAAAGACACATGGTTGGACCTTTCCAGCTCAAACACCCGGGGACTGGGTCCATATTTCTCATAAAATTTCCTGAAATGTCAACAACTTTGGGTGAGCACAAAAATCAGCACAACTGCCAACCTTCAGAACTAACTGTTAGCTACAGGAAATAAATACAATGATCAGGGGAAAATGTTATTTGGTGAAAAGATATTAAGTGTGTTTTACATACAGCTTATCACATGGATGGAGTTAGTCTATGGTCAAAGAAGCAACATTATTGAGCAGAAAATAGAATAAAAACAATGATAGTAATGAATATCTGTGGTTAGAGACATTACATAATGGACTTACGCTCTCACTCGATCTTCTTTGTAAAAGATCTCAGGAACTGCATCGTGTTTTTTCTTCACCACTCTGGCGTAGGGCTTCTCATACAACGGCTCCCTCTTTGGTGGAAACGCCTTGTAGACGTCGTACCAGATGGGTTTCTTGTTTGGGGGAATCACTCCAGAACGCATCAGGTCCCTCACCCTGGAGCCACAGTTCATCACAAATATAAAACATAAATGGACGCGGTTGTTTTCAAAACTCCTGCCAGACCTTCTTCATTCCATCTGTCCTAATGTAGTAGGTTAGGATGTCGAACTGACAGGAAGTCAGGAACTGTATCTGTGTATCTGTGGTTTTGTCAACAAACACATCAAGGAGACTTTACTCTGAAAATACGGTAATGTGACATAACTTTCAGTTCTCTGCAAACTTTTATTATGATTAAAGTCAACTTATACATTGAGTTCCTGTCTCTCTCTCTTAATATACACATTTATGAATATATACATATATGTACATATGTAGAGAGAGAGAGAGGGAGAGAACACCAACACTCGACTGCACTTCCGCTACTTCCGGTTGACTTCCCGGATTTTACACGCGTGAAAATGTTGTCTTCCGCTCTGATATTACTGTCTTTGTTATTATAATTATTTTAACTCGACTCTGTGGTTCATCGGCAGTGATGTCACAGACGTGTCTATGTCACGTGATTATATCCCAGCACCGGTGTCTCCGCTGAGTCCAGCTAACAGCGCTAAGTGCTAACACGAAGCTACCGTCCGTCAGACACCGAGACCGGGTCCAGTCTGAACCTCATTCACTTCTAAAGCCGAGTCTCACACTTTAACGGTGGCTCCTCGAGAACAACAGAACTTTTCTACAGGTCCTGGTTGAGCTACTTCAGCCGCCTAACTGAGGAGAAGAAGGAGAAGAGAAGACGGAGGAGAGAGGAGAGAGACCCTCCGAACCTTCGCATGTTTCGAATAACGCGTTCTCACCGAGTAAATACGGTTCCGAATTTCTCCAGTCGACTACCGGCCATTCTGTGATTTTATCCTGACAACCAGAGGTCAACGGTCCCACACATGGATGGACAACAACAAGAAGACGGAGCTCGGCTTCTTCTGCTGCTACTGCAGACTAGAGGTAACGACGAGCTCGTGCTGCCCCCTGTTGATGGCTGAAAGCACCTGTGGTTTTTAGTTGAACGTCAAGAAAGAGAAGACTAAGACTAAGACTAAGACTAAGACTTAGACTAAGACTTAGACTTAGACTTAGACAGACTTTCTTGATCCACATGGGAAATTGTTTGGCACAGCAGTACGTTGAACTATTGCAGATAAAATGAGATGAAGTATAATTTGAATAAGTAGAAATACAAAAGTAGAATTAGAATGGACATTTGAAAATTATAACAGAAGATAAAAGATTAAGAACAATACAATTAAGCACAATAAGAGGAATAAAATTCTAGCAGAAGACCAAGGATTAAATACAATACAATTAAACACAGTAAACAATTGTGGAAGAATTTAAACTCTTTCTGACTTGAACTTCTGCCTGAAATCGTCCGTTTGTCTGAGGATCTTTGTGATGACGTTTCATTAAAGTTGACAAAACTCAGGCATCGTGTTACGGAATTCTCATCATCGGAGAAACAAAGTGATATCACACTGTGACATTAACATCAGACATCCCTGACTCCAGGTGTCCATTACCTGTGGCTGGACAATTATTATAACAATTATTTCACTACTTTGACTCAAGTGTGTGTCTTGGGTTTGTGATAATTAGTTCAATGTTCAATCTAACGGGAACCCAAGGTTGACTGTCTGTGGGTCCCCACTCATATTAACCAACCACATCACTCTTCTCCTCATCTTCTCTCCTGTTTTTTAGCCTGGATGATGCACCTACCACCACACCCCCATCCTCCACTCACAGAGAGGGGGCGCAGTAGAGTCGCTCCACCATAGATGAACTGCCTCTCACTGGTGAGTCACTTTCAGCTTCAATCAAGGCTCGTCTTCTCCTTCTTAGAGCATTAACTAAAATTATATTCATTTAATGAATCCTAATGAATAAACATGGTTATTCTTTATTCAGAATTCAACATCATTTCGTTCCCCAGAAAAAAAAATTATTTTTCAAGACATACTCAAGAGTGCCACTAGAGGGCACTGCCGGACTTTGGGGCTGTAGTTGCAGAGACGCTGTTTTTTAACAGGTTTATAAACCAAATCAAAATGTAATAAAATACTGATAATACAGTCAAAATATGAAATTGTGTTGAAACAACAACAATCATATTCACATTTATTCACAACTTATATTTCATGGTCGGACATTATCCGCCTGATATCACCAGAATCATGTCATTCCTCTGAATCCTCTGTTGATAACTGTTGAAGTCAAGAAATCAGAAATCAAGTGTTTGGACAATGTGGGTGAAGAAGATGTCAAACGTCCCCAGTTCAATTGTTTGTGGAGCAGCTGGAAGTAAATAAACAACAATAGAGTCAGACCTGAAGTGAGTTGTTGTCACTGAAATGTCATGACCTGCAGGAAGACACTGACTCAGAGACACTGACTCAGAGACACTGACTCAGAGACACAGTTTCCTGATGTGTAAACAGGGTCACTCCTCACCATCTCACAGAGTTCTACAATCCTGGTGCCGATCCCTCAGGATTTGGGCCTCGGTTGAGGATGTCTAATATTTTGGGCCATAAAGTTGGTCCAGACCACCTGACAACAGCAGGTGTGTGGGCTTCAGAGGAGATTGTGGATGTTTCTGAAAAAGGACATGGAGATAGTTGGAGTGAAGGCAGAAGAAGCAGTGGACAGGTTGAGGTGGAGGCAGATGATCCGCTGCGACCACTCTTGACAGAAGAGGGAAGAATAGAAGAAGAATGCCCATTGTCTTCCACGTGGTGGTTACTCTTCAGCTGAAGCTCTGACGTTTGAAGACACTAAAGAAAAAGTCAAAGGTCTGAGCTGGAATGACTTAAGTTAATGAGCAGCTTCACAAAGTGGAAGTGAATGACTTGTCATTGTAAGGCAGTACAGTACAGTACAGTACAGTGCAGTACAGTACAGTGCAGTACAGTACAGTACAGTGCAGTACAGTGCAGTACAGTACAGTACAGTGCAGTACAGTGCAGTACGTACAGTGCATTACAGTGCAGTGCAGTACAGTGCAGTACAGTACAGTGCAGTGCAGTACGTACAGTGCAGTACAGTACAGTGCAGTGCAGTACAGTGCAGTACAGTGCAGTACAGTACAGTGCAGTACAGTACAGTACAGTACAGTACAGTGCAGTACAGTGCAGTGCAGTGCAGTGCATTACAGTGCAGTACAGTGCAGTGCAGTGCAGTACAGTGCAGTACAGTGCAGTACAGTGCAGTACAGTACAGTGCAGTACAGTACAGTGCAGTACTTACAGTGCATTACAGTGCAGTACAGTACAGTGCAGTACAGTACAGTGCAGTACAGTACAGTGCACTGGTCAAACTATCCAACTTAAAACCCTGTGGACCCAGGTCCACCTCCTTACCCACTGATCCACCACTGTCTGAAGGTGGTTTGATAAACACAGAGTCAGTGACAAACTCTTCATCAGCGAAATCTCAGCACAATGTGCTTTAAACTATTCTTAGACATTTCTTAGTTTTTTATTTTCATCAACCCATTAAGACGACTGGAGGTTAGAACCAGCCTGAAGATCATGGTTCCAATCAGCTGCTACTGCTGATGATTCTTCACTAAGGACTTTAGTGTAACTTTGAATTCTGACCTCAGTGCACTTTAAACCCTCCTGGTCAGCTGACTGCTGATAAACTCCTGTAAGAGGCCCCTGTTCTCACTGGGTCTGAGACACCACCTGCAGGTCATTGGACACACGTGCACATGGAAAGAACATCCAGCAGCTGAACGTTGCACCATTTGTTTCTTCTCATCGGTGACCATTTTAACCAGAAATACAAAAAAAACCCTCATTTTTAATTAGACACATAAGAGCGATTATCCAGATTTTTTTTCTGATGAGGAATCAGAGAGGAGGGAAAAAGACCAAAGTGAAGCCACTTTATTAGTCATCAAGTCACTATTCAGGTTGAACAGCAGTGTTTGAGAGGCAGGCAGGCTGCTGAGGCCAGGAATGTCAGCATGAAACAGGTGGGTGTAGAGAGAAGGAGTGAGTGAGTGAGTGAGGGAGGGAGGGAGGGAGACAAACAGAGGCGGGACTTCAGAGCTGCAGAGGGAGAGAGAGTCATAAAAACAATAATTACAGCTTTGGCAGGAATAAGTGACACAGGCCTTTGCACCTACACTGCTGTCACTGACAGACTGAGACTCAGACGTCCCGGGAATCACTTTTGTCTCTGCTGTCTCCTCGTTCGTCCTCCTGCTCAACTGGGATTTACTTCTTTCCGTCTCAACAGATTATTATTCTGCATTTTTTAAGTATGGATTTGTTTCTGGATTCTGGCTAATTTCTAACGTCAGTCATCAAGTGGAGCGGGATTCTCCCAAACTCTTTGGAGAACATTAAAAACAAAACAAAAAGTCTTTCTTATCATGTCTGTAATTGCCCTGTTCAGGGGCAAGTTTGGCCAAAAGGCACAGGAAAACCCGAGCAAGCCTTCGGCCCTGACCACTCAGACAAGTCACGAGGAGGACGATGAAGAGGACGATGGCAGAGGTGGATTTAGCAGAGAACCCATCAAGAGGAACTCGCGCTTTTATCGTTCCATGAGGAAAAAAAGGCAGGCTTCCTCCGACCGCTCTGGAAGTGAGTGCACCTCTGACATCTGTTCTCTGACACATTTCACAACTTTAACCTGATTTAAAAGCATGAACGGAGATTTGTCACAAAGATCAGCCAGGGTCTGGTGTGCACCAGTCCAGTTGCCTGGGTGTTTTTATTGTTTAATTCCCAGGTGATGCACTTGTCACTGAGAGTGGAACAAAGACTTGATACTTCTACGCCTGAGTTGGCTTCTCAGTGAATACAACCTGAGGAACTGGTTCTGTTTCGAGCGGCACAATAGTATCTGAAGGTTTCGCAGGTCAAACCGCTGCCTGAGTGCAAGGCAGCAACAACCTCACACCCTAACCCTCCTGCTGAGCCCAGTGAAAGTTGTTGGGTTTTTTTAATTTATTTATTTTCTGACTTTATTTAGATGTTACATGTTGTCTTTGCGTAAATCGATCGGTCGCAGGAAGATTCATATTTCTTTCCAGTCTCGCACCTTAGTCACTGAACCCTGGTCACAGAGCCACTCCAAATGAAACAATAAAACGTCTGATGTTAGACCTTGCCCCCGTGTCAGGTACAGTACGGCAGGGAGCGGGGGAGGGAGGGAGGGAGGGAGGATTTAATATGTAACTGCCTGGATCACTGACAGCAGGACACAGTGGTTTCCCTCTGGGTGTGGATGTCAAGTAGGTCAGACAAGTCTCTTCATAACAAAACAATATAAACTGGACTATAAGACGCAGCTTCTTTAACTCTGGTTGATGTTACTGAGATGTTCACTGATGATTCCAACACAAACACTTCAGAAGAATGTCTCTGAACTGGTGGGGTCCTTAAACACACCATGACATCAGACTGAAGCCTTCAGTTGTTGGTGTTTGATTCCCCATTTCAGGGCATCAAGTTTCACAATAAATAAGGAAGGACAACAGTCTGAAATTTAACACTTTTGTTTCAATGCGTTTACAACGAAATTAATTTTAGGTTTTTTTTTTTTTTACAAGTAATGAAAATTAATAGATTGTTTTTTCCAGTGGTTCCTGTGTGTTGTAGAACACATCTGGTTATTTATAATGCCAACATTCTTCATTAACGACTGCAGTCAGTTGTTACCGTTGTTACATAAGAAATAATTTCTTGGAAATTTAAGGTGATTCAGGAACAGAAGGAGAAAAAAACCTGCTCCCTTTTTAACGCCGTCTCCATCAAACACTGGTCAGGACAGTTGTCTTCTGGTGAATGTCATGATGCCAAGCAGCTGCAGGTGTGAAATATCTGGAACGGAGAAAAAAAAGGGAATCTTTCTAGACAGACGGTGGTTTCACCTTCTGAGGAGAAGGTGCCAGTGAGTATTAGAAGATGTAAAGTGAGTGTCAGTGAAGTGCACACCAGATGTAATCTCAGTGTACTGCAGCAGAAAGTGAATTCTGTAACTGCATGGACACCATCTGTGCTGGTGTCCATGCAGGTTGAAGGACCAGGAGAAGGTGAAGGGAATGTTTCAGTCTGAACAGAAACTAATGACTGAATGATTACAGGTTGCATTGTTAGAATAATAAGCTGCAGCATTTTCTTCTAAAGGCTTGGTCTGAGCAAAACCAAGAAAAGATCTGACTCAACACTGTGAGTCGGAAACTACATGGAAAAAAAGAGACGGAAATTGTTATTGCTCTTCATTGAGGACAATTATCAGACAAGAAAATAGGACGGACAGGTAGACAGACAGGTAGACAGACAGGCAGGAAGGAAATCAAACTCCTTGTCATTGTGACATTGTGATTCCCTCCACTGCACAAAACCAAATGTCACCTCTGTATTTAACCCATCACCAAAGTCAGCAGTGGGCAGCAGTGGGCAGCAGTGGGCAGCAGTGGGCAGCAGTGAGCGCCCGGGGGAGCAGTGGATGGATGGGGACGGTGCCAGGCTCAGTGGACCTCAGTGGTAACCTGGCAGTTGGTGGATTTGAACGTGGAACCCTCTGGACCCCAGTTCCTTAACCACTAGACCACCACTGCCCATGGACCGACAGACAGACAGACAGACAGGTAGACAGACAGACAGAATACAAGTGCAGCTCAAACTGACCAGTAAGTTGGTTTTACAACCTGAGCTTCTAAGAAGAAATGCTTTGTAAAACAGGAATTGTTCTTATGTTCCTGACACACATTGTACAGTGCCATGATGGTCCATGATGGTCCATGATGGTCCATGAGGGTCCATGATGGTCCATGAGGGTCCATGATGGTCCATGAGGGTCCATGATGGTCCATGAGGGTCCATGATGGTCCATGAGGGTCCATGATGGTCCATGAGGGTCCATGATGGTCCATGAGGGTCCATGATGGTCCATGAGGGTCCATGATGGTCCATGAGGGTCCATGATGGTCCATGAGGGTCCATGATGGTCCATGAGGGTCCATGATGGTCCATGAGGGTCCATGATGGTCCATGAGGGTCCATGATGGTCCATGAGGGTCCATGATGGTCCATGAGGGTCCATGATGGTCCATGAGGGTCCATGATGGTCCATGAGGGTCCATGATGGTCCATGAGGGTCCATGATGGTCCATGAGGGTCCATGATGGTCCATGAGGGTCCATGAGGGTCCATGAGGGTCCATGATGGTCCATGAGGGTCCATGAGGGTCCATGAGGGTCCATGATGGTCCATGATGTTAGTTTTGGTTTAGGAGAGATATTTCTGTATAGCCAGATGCTAACACTTCTCCATACACAACTTTGTCTCTGATTCCTTCCAATGACCACGGCCCCAGCCTCTCCGAGGTCGGGCCACTCATGGACCACGAACCACTATTTGAATTGTCAGCTCTAATGTATGGGTTTATTTGTCAGTGGGAGAATTCTTGGACTTCAACTGTGGTTTCTGACTTTTCTTCAGATGATCAGATGATGTTCATGGTTTCAAGGTTGTGGCTCTGACTCTAAGGCCTTCAGAGATGAAATGGTAAAAGAAACCAAGACATTTCTAGTTTCAGTTCTAGTAAAAATGACTGCAGTTGATGGAAGAGACATGTGTCCTCACCTCACCTCATCTCTGAACGAGACAAACAACTGTCTCTGTATTCCTACACACTCCTTGTCCCTCCCACTATCTTTGAATCAAACAGACTGGCTAATAATCCTCACACAGTCCTACTGTCACTCATCAAATTCACTGGTTGATTGATCGATGCTCTGAGGGACATTGATAAGGTTACTGATCACCACTGTTCCAAGGCTAAATGTTCCTTCAATAACTGAAGAATTGAATATTCTATTGGTGAAAGACGTTACGTTATCTATCAGGGAAAATGTGACATTGCAGGGAAAAGTCAGAGACGAATTAGAGACGAGACAATTATTGGTATAATATTGACAAGTTCGAGGGCCAAAAGAAGTCGCCCACTGGGCCACATCTGACCCTGGAGCCTTAGTTTGCTCAGGCTGTTGATTATGAGTTGATCTATAATTGACTTCCCTAATAAATAGTTGAATAATTTTAATGAAAACCCAAAACAGGTTAATCAGGAAGCTGCTGCTGCTGCTGATGTTGTTGTGGTGAACGTGTGACGCTGTCATTCAGCAGGAACTGTTGTGATGTCGTGTCCAACACTGACACGTTCGATGTCCTGCGTCACCATTTACCTTTTCAATACGTAAGAAAGCGATGACGCAGACGTGGAATTCACTCCACAACCACTGGCTGCACACAGTGATTGACAGCTTCATTAGGACAAGGTCGTTCACATGTGTGTGATTACGACACGGCCACAAATATTCTTCTCTCTGGTTTCACTGTTGTCAGGTCCACGTGTGAGTCAGCAGAGAAACGTACCATGTGATGTGCAGTGTATTGTTGTGGTTGAAGACCATGTCTGAGGGATGTGGTCCAGACTGAGTGGACAGCACTCACTCATCTCCTGGAAGTCCATCACTTGGACTGTAAAAGTAGAAAAACTTCATGTCTAAAGAAACTCTTTTACAGATGTAGAAACTCCTTGTAGAAACATCACCTCTTGTCTACAAACATCAGATACTTTTTTCCATGCTGTGAATGTGGGTGGTTGACTAACAATGACTACTGACGTACGGTTGATTCCTCTGAGTGAGTCTGTACATGTCAGTTTGGAAGAAGTTTTTGGTGGAACTCCAGGGTTCACATCCTGGGCAACATCCAATCCTAGTATAAGAGGTCGGTGACTTAGAGTGAGCTCAACAACTGCAGGGTTAGGGTTTCAAGGATCTGGTTCAATGGATGGATGGATGGATGGATGGATGGATGGATGGATGGATGGATGGATGGATGGATGGTATCAGCCATAACTATGTACAGACATTGGTACCTTGAGCAGGTGTTGCCTGAAACACTTCCCTCACTCCTTCCTGTCGTCTCTCCTTAAATCACTCTTTTGCACCAGATCTGATTTGTCATTCGTCGTCAGATGAAGATTGTTTTTTTTTTTTTGTTAACATTGATCAATTTTAACTTTTCTCCCAAATTGTGAGTCACTTTGGATAAAAGCATCTGCTTTAATGTAATGTTATGTAACTTTAATCTGACTGTGATGTGGCTTCAACCTTCTTGTCTAAGCAGCCAAGTCAGAATGAAGCAAATGACATGAACGACAAGTGAAGTAGAGCAGAAAACAAAACAAAATATGAAGCAGCCAATTCTCACCCTCTCTGTCTGTCTGTCTGTCTGTCTGTCTGTCTGTCTGTAGATTCTCCTAGGTGTGGCGCTGACAACAGTCCATCCAGGAGAACAGGTGCCTCCAATTCTCAGTCTCCCATACCACACAAATCACCGCTGCCCACTGCCAGACGGTAGGTCTGCATGCCAACGCTGCCCAACCCTTCAAATCAACACAAACACACCCCAAAGGAAACTGTCGCACACACACGGCACCTAAACAAACACTGGTTTATACTGAACCTGCTGCATCTGATCAGCACAAAGGCCCAGAGGTCGGGACTTTGACACAATGACCAGGGCCGAGTCAGTGGCTCTGAGGTTGATTGATTCCTGAAGTCGGTGCAGCACAGTGGACGTCATGGTCAATGTTTAGCTTGGAAGGAAAAAGCACCTCCTTAATCACCTTAATGAAATACATTTCAGCTGTTTTTCTTGAATGTAATGTCATTAATGTCAAACTAAAACAGGTTCAGTCTCATTGATCAAATGTAATTATTTCATTAAATTGTCTCCAGTTTGTCCTTTGACCTTTCAAACGACTACATACTTACATTTTATGACTGATTTTATGTTTAGGTTCAAACGTAAACACTATATGGAGGTTATTACCTTCTTATCAGAACTTTTACTTGGCCAACAATAAGCAAACACTTCACCACAGCAGCCACACCTCAGCTCACTCTCTACACTCCTTCTTTCACGTCAGTGTCTTCTGACACGGCTCAGAGACTGGAGTGACATGCGTCCACAGACAGAGAGACAGGACGGCAGTGACAAATGACAATGTAATGAGGACGTGTTCTTTTGTCATATTCCCGTAGCTGCAGTGACTGTAACTCACGAGAACCTGGCATTGATTTATAGACCTTCACTGGTGGATCAACACAAAGTGCAGACCATAATCAGACCAGGTCTTAGCAGGTTTTACACTAGTTCATGTTCATTCCATGAAGGAATTCACTCTCTCCTTTTCACCCAGTGGTAAATACCAGACCCACAGGAAGGGGGAGCTGTTTTTTCCTGCATCCAGAGTAGAGGGGAGATTTTGGTGCATTTTACATGTATTTATTCATTAAATACATATAAGGTTGTAACAGCTCATCTCCTAACTGCACGGTTGTGGGTTTGATTTCAGGTTCTGCTGGTGTTTGTGTTTGTGACACAGGCCCAAGGATTTAAGACATTTAACGCTGCAGATAAATGAGACCAAAGATCTGATCTTCACCTTCTTCAGTTTAGGGCTAAGAAACAGCAGTTTTACAGGAGCCTGTCTAGTCTATGCAAGACTCTATAGAAATCTGTGTGTGTGTGTGTGTGTGTGTGTGTGTGTGTGTGTGTGTTACTTTGACAGCTTTAGTAGTTGACTGCTGGCGTGGCCACATGTATGGACCTGTGTACATACAGGCAGAGCAGGGTGTATCTGCTCCCAGTTATGGTGAACTATAGGAGTGGTTCGTACAGTCAGGTTGACTGTGCGATGGAGCAGATAGTCACATGACCACATACATACGGCGAACACTTTTTTTAGTCGCTTCAGAACATGTGGCCACACGTGCAGCATTTCTTCAGCCTCACAAATGGAATCTTTTATGCAGAGTCTTATTGGTTCAAACCACTGTATGAGTTCATTCTGCTGAAACGACCCCCGATTATTAAAATAGACAAATAATATGCTGCCACCTACAGGCAGCCCTTTTCCCCATATACCATCTTGTGTTTTTATTATCAGAGTTTTTTCCTCTGATATAATCAGTCAGTCAGCTGATTTCTATCGGACTCTAGTTTGATGTGTTTATGCAGAGACATACAGTATGTTGTGATGAGCTCCATCAAACAACAAAGACAGTTCCAGAATCATGTGATCAACAACCTAAAGTCTATATGCACCACTGTACTTAGTGTGTGAAGCTCCTGCTGTAACTTCAACCGTCTTCCTCAACCAAGGCTCCATCTTTCCAGAACTGTGTTGCCAAGCAATGGCGAGGCCAGCAGCAGACATGCTCTGTACGGCAAGGATGCTGTGGAGAAGAGAAGAGAAGGTGTGGGTGGAGGGAGTGCGGACGTATCTGCTGCCTCCGACAGCCAACACAGAGACTTCACTGATGACAAGCTCCATTATCGGACTCACGGAGTCCACAGCTGTGACATTCGGAAGCTGTCAGAGCAAACGGCAACATCTTGTACTGTAGAGGAAGTCAAGGAGGCAGACATGAGCGCCGGGCAGTCCAGTTCTAACGGAGGGGACCGGGATTACTTCGGTTTCAGGTGAGAACAAACTGTATGCGGAACCAGTCGAGGAAATTCCACCGAGGACATGTAATTTCATTTTTGGACACACTGCAGACAAACAGTGGACAGACACGGTGGGATATTTTTAGAGCGTGGACAAACGAGTGCTGGAATTGATGGATCAAATGTATTGATCATTGAATAGGAGTGGAATGTGTGTGACGTTGAAACCTTAAGATGAACCATGGACAGATTGTATACATTCATCTGCATGTCCAAACATGGAGTTCTTCTCTGGTGTCCTTACAGGTTGCTGAGCAATGGACAGACGTCTCAGACGATCAGCCACAGCCTCAACATCATCAAAAACATCGGTGAGATAAGATGTTTCAGGGCAAAGGTAGCTCAGATAATCCACCCACTACACCACCTCCTCCAGGAGAGGAGCAGCTGCTGCTGCTGCTGCTGCTGCTGCTGCTGCTGCTTCTTTATCGACGACTTCCAGCCTTTCAAACATTTTGTCTCAAATTGTTGGTTTCCTCATTGTCACATTTCAAGGTTGAGCGCCTGTGTTGTCCAGTCGGCCCGTGGTGTCGACATGTTGGTCGTCTCACTCCAGTGTGTCCACAAGATCACAGCTGTTTGCCAGGGATTAGAGCTCATTCACTTCAGGCTGCAGGAATTCTAACACTTAGAAACAAAGGACAAAGATGAGAGGGAGAAAAACCCGTGGCTGTGAGACACAGTGTGTCTTATGTAATCCTCGGTCCAGTTCTACGCCCACCAAAACGATCTGCAGTATAGAACTGAGGGAAATTATGCAACGGCAGAGTTTCCCTCCCTCCTCATCAGAGACACAGAAACAACAGTTTCTTATCAGTAACTTTTCACCTCGGCTGAAACTCCAGGACGGCGACACAGACACAGACACAGTATCTGTTTCTGTTTCTGTCCACACCGACAGAGGTGGTGTGCACTGGGAGGTCCCCAACCCTCGGTCTGGGGGGTTCTGTTCTTCAATCTTTCAATCTTTTTACTGCTTTAAAAAAAATAATCATTCCAAGATAATCTGTCAGTTTTTCAAAATAAGAGCTCATTCAGACTCTGTTACTGACAGAGTTTCAATGATCCTTTACTGATGGTGCAGTCATAAACCCGCCTTTATGCCTTGGGCTGAAATTGCGCCCCCTACTTACCCAGTTACTTATTTATTCACGCACTGAGGCAACGGTTGCTGATTATGGACAGGAGGATTTATCCATATTATTCTCATTTATTGTGTTGACAGCATTTTTTATATTGAACTGTTACTCTGTAACTGGTGACTGTGAATTACAAATCACTGCATAAATCTTTCAGTCTCATTGTTTGAAGCAGAAATAACATGAATCCTAATAATCAGCAGCGATGGTTAATAGATGTTCTTTAACTCAATGTTGACACAAACGTGACCTTCTCACATGAACCATCTTTGATCCTCTAGTTTAATCTAATAGAATGAATGTTAAGATATGAACTTATTCAACGGGCCCATAAACCCTGTCAGGTGATCATCATTCAACAGTTCCTGTGATAACGGTCACTTCCCTGTGGGAGAACAAGGAAGGATGACTGGACAAAAGGCTCCCGTCCACTCCCATCAACCATAGCTTCTGTAGAGATCAGTTATTCCCGACCACGAGAAACTGATATTTATTTCCTGCTGATACTTCACAGAAAAAGAACGGAATCATAAAGTTCTTTTGTCAATTCCTGTAAATAAACCAACACTGTGTTCAACTAAACAGGCCCTGCTTTCGTACAGAGCAGGTAAAATGTAAGTCCATTCCTTTTTGATTGGCTGGCAGTTGGATTTATCAGAAATATTTGCCGTGGCACAAAGAAAAGTGAGGAAAATAAGTCGTAATCCATCCGGTATCATCTTCCTGACACATTTCCTTCCGATCCTTCAGCTTTCCTGTACCAGGAATACCGAGACACATCCAAGCAGCAGGAGATAGAGCAGAGGCGGCAGCAGGAGAGTCTCTCTCCCACCGTCCCCCGAGGGACTCTGGCCTCCGGCCCTGGCGTGGCGTCGCCCGGCTCTTTACAGCTGCAGCTGAGGAACAGCGCTCGTTCCCTGAGCTTATGGCAAAACCTGGACGTGGTGCAGGCCAGTGGGCTCCTGACCAAGTTACCCCAGAAGGAAATCATCATGCAAGAGGTTAGTGGTCTTCTTCTCTCTGAAGCAGAGACCTCTCCAACGCTTTGACAAAATACTCTGGCCTGAAACGTCCTGGAATTGGACATGAGGGCCTGGTGAGGAGCAGGTGGATGGACAGTTGGTGAATGACATGTAAAAGTCATCGTCATGCATAAAGGCTAGAATGCTTTGACCATCTCTACGCCATCTATTGGGATAACAAGGACATTACAAGGAAAAGACAGAAGTCTGATCCCGTTAGAAAGGAATGACATTATTTGTAGAAGTTTGTTGGACTGGATTATAAACCTGAACGAGCCATATCTGGGCCTCGGGCCTCAGTTTGACTGCACCTGTTAAAGAGTGACAAACAGGACGGATTCACACTGTAGGCTCTGGAAATGTAGGTGTTTGGACGTTGGACGGATGTTCACTGATAATAGTCAGAGACGACAGTCAGTTATAGCTGGTAACGAAATTGTAAGTGAAGTAGTAATAATAATAATAATAATAATAATAATAATAATAATAATAGTCCTGATGTGAAACCGTAGATTTCTGCAGTGTCTGTCACTGCTCAAGAGACAATAGAATAGAATAGAATAGAATAGAATAGAATGGAGTGTAATAGAACTGAGCTGTAAACCATCATTCCAGGGCAGCAGTAAAGATCAATCATTCATTTGTTTATGATGAAACACTTGACTTGGAGACAGGATGAGACTGTTGTTTTCATCTGCCTTATTTGATACTTTAATGCTGTCACTGAGGCCATTCTGCCTCTTAATTCTACATAAATACATATATACATATATATGAAGAGAGAATATATATAGATCTATACTGTATGTATAAATGTGTTTGCAGTATGAATATTTATTAGGTAGATGTTTCTTAGTTTGTCTTGTTTTCACTGGTATAAATGACTCAAGTCTTTTTCTAGATTATCCTAGATCAGATATGGCCAAACTACGGCCCGGGGGCCGGATCTGGCTCAGTCAGTTTCGTAATTGGAAAACACCACCAATGTATAGAACTACTTTGTATTGAATTGTATTGTTTCCCTGTAGGATGAAAGCACTTTAGTTGAAGTGAACAGACGAGGGCCAGAAGGGCCTGGTTTCGTGCACACATCTCCCCCTACTGTTTACGAGTGTATCTGCACACGACACTCATCGTCAGATCTCCTCTGGTTTCTCACTCTTGTCCAGGCCATGTTTGAGCTGGTCACCTCAGAAGCTTCTTACTACAAGAGTCTGGAGATACTGGAGACACACTTCCTGCGCAACCCAGTGCTGGTCAACACTCTCAGCCAATCAGACATGCACTTCCTCTTCTCCAACATCGAGGAGGTGATGAAGGCCAGTGAGAGGTGAGATTGGTTTGGTTGGATCAAAACTCCGACCTGCGTTTCCCTCACGGTTCCTTGTTGGATTCTGTTTGTCAGGTTCTTGATGGATCTGGAGCACCGCATCGAGGAGTCCATTTTGATTTCCGACGTGTGCGACATTGTTTATCATCACGCCATGGAGCACTTCACTGTCTTCATCAAGTATGTCATCAACCAGGCGTACCAGGAGAAGAACTACAGGCGCATTCTGTGAGTCAAACAACTCCAACAGAAACGCAAACTGATGATGATGATGATGATGATGATGAAGCAGAGGTGTTGAATAGTTGCATCAAAGTCTAAGTTTCACTGCAGTGAGACTCCAGAGAAGTGGGGGCTTGGAGGCAGTGGTCCTGGGTTCAACTCCCAGAGGAATCAATAATGCTCAAATTATCAATATTTTTGTAACTTTGTACTTTTATAAACTAAATATATCAAAAAACACATAGTTATTTTCATACACATATTTTTTTGTGCGTAAAATATATTTTGACCTCATGCCTCAAATTTGTCGTCATTTTCAATATTCAAGGTTGAAAAGTGATGTTTGTTTATGTCCTTCAGCAGATATTTCATCTCTGAAGTGTTAGATGAGTTTGTTTGATGACCCTTTATTTAATAGTTTCTATTCTGAGCAGTGCCAACATCTGATCTGCAGTATCTTCATACTTGTTCTACCTTCTGATGTTTGATTCATCTGCCCATGAAGCAGGTGGAACTTTTCAGTCCATGATCATTTTCTAGTTGTCTTAAAAAGACGGCAGGTGAACGGAGAAGGTTGTCGTTTCAGACGATAATTTAGTGACGACTTAAAGGTGTTTACACAGTCGGAGCAAGAATGTAGTCGTCTTCAGGAAACAGGTTTGTCTTTGATCACTGTGTGTAGAACAGAAGGTGTCGTTCAGAAAACAGCACAAAGACACAGAGACACAGAGTCTGAGATTGACAACACAGTGTGGAGCAAAGATTACTGCTGATGGGAGTGTGAGACAGTTAATCTTCTTGCTTTTTGATGTTTTTTTTCTCATTCATTACAAAACCTGATGTTTCTTGGTTTAAGTTCAATACCATCAGAACATCATTGCTGAGAGTTTTTGTTGCAGTGACCGGGGCCGGGGTGGGAATCATTGATACAGGAAGTTGTTGAACAAATAGACTTGAAAAGAAAAGAAAAGAAAAGAAAAGAAAAGAAGCCTCGGTGACTAATTATTATGGTACACGATAGGAGGAGGAAGGAGGAGGAGGAGGAGGAGGAGGAAAAGGAGACCTGTTCTGAACAGATTTTCCCTGCCACTCATTCCAGAGCAGATTATTTCTGAGCTTTTTGTTATGAAACAAAGGCGATTTGCTGCCCCGGCCTCTGGGCTGTGACGCAGCAGCAGCAGCAGCAGCAGCAGCAGCAGCAGCAGCAGCAGCAGCAGCAGTCATTTCATAATTCTTCTCTTCAGAACAGACTGCACGTTCAGCAAACAGGTTTTGTCCAATTTCGTCAGGTGGACGATCTGATGTCAGCTTGAGTTCCATAATGATTTTTCTTTTTTGCAACAAGATCTTGTTGAATGGAAGTCATTGATGGATTGATCACAAAGTCGTTGAACCGTCCTGACATTAACAACCGTTTACTTCCTTTTTCTGCCGTTTTCTTTTTGAATATTTTCTCGTTTCTGAATGAAAAGTTTTTTGTTTTTTTCCCTGAGACTCAGCATAAATGTGTGTTGAACAGACACTGGTGAATGTGTCCAGGTCTGAGTCTGTGTTTCAACAGTTTATGGCTGAATTCTTCGTTCGTCACCTTTGGACTTTTCAACGCCCAACAAATCTCTCCTAAGAACCTTCCTCTCTACTGTCAACCACTGGCACCAACCACCTGCTGTTGACTAATGTGGGAGAGAAAACACTAACAGGCCCCCAACAGGCTGTTTTAGGTACTGCATTGATATTACCATTCAAAATAGGCGACTGCACTCCCTGTGTGTGACGTACAGCGCCACCTGCTGTTGGGTAGAAAAACTGCCCATCAAAACAACACATCAAAGTCCAAAGTGTCAGTTGTAAAAAAATCAACTAGAAGTTTTATAAATATTGAGATCACTCTACAGGGAGGAGGAATGGATTCATCAGTCTCTGAAAACCTACAGGTTTTGGTTGATCCAAACCAGGAGAAGCTTTTTGAGATGTTGTCTTGGAGATCACAATCATTTGCTTCTTTTGTTGCATCCTTGTTCTTATCATGGTATAAATTAATAACTTTTTTGGTGAATAAAATGGTGCGAGAACTGAATGGTTTGAAAGCTGAGGTTCTGTCCCATCTGTTGTTGTTGAAACTGATTTCACTGCTGCCAGGAAGTTGTTTTTGTGTCTGCAGGAAAACTGAAGGGGTGAACAGACAACCTCATAGAACTGGAAAGAATCTCCTGGGTTTTTGGTAAGAAACACAAACTGGAAGTGACACTGAATGCAGTCTGTGTTTTGTCCATGTCCACGGCCCCGGCCCAGAGAGGGGAACCAGGCCTTTCGAGAGACCATGACAGCTCTGGAGAACCACCCTAGAGTCAGGGGTCTGTCCTTCACCTCCTTCCTCATCCTTCCTTTTCAGAGAATCACGAGGCTAAAACTGCTAGTACAGGTGAGTTTACCAGCTTTAACTGAGTTGTATTGATTTGTTCCCTGTTGAGGAATTTTCTGGACTTTCTCATCACAGAACATTCTGAAAAAAGCTGAAGAAAACTCCAAGAGGGAAATAAACGCTATCAAAGCTCATCAGCAACTGGAGCAGGTAAGAGTGCCCCGCCCCCACCAGACTTTATTGGAGTAGCTTCTCATTGGTCACCTGGTTTTCTGTGTCTCCTCAGATCGTGAAAGAATGTAACGAAGGCGTGAGGAAGATGAGTCGCACTGAAGAACTCATCAGGATCGAGAAAACGCTGGAGTTTAAATCCAAGGTCAGTGGATCAGCGTTCTTCTCACTTTACTGCTTTGGTGGAGCACAAGGCTGATGCTTTGGAGGCTACAATCAAAGAGCAGATGTTTGTGGCAACAATCCATTTGTCGGGATGTTGACGCCTCCTGCTCTGTATTCATAATCATGTCACAAAATGTCAGTTACACCGATCTGCCCATCACTGACAACAGGCGCTGAAGAGAAAACCTTAATTTTCTCTAAAAAATGGACTGAAATCAATGTGTTGATGTCGGGGCAGCAAACTTTGAGGCAGGTGGTGTCGTTGGAATAAAACCTCTGCCTTATGTTTGAATATGGATCATTACGATACATTGATCACAACAGCAGGAAGTCTTGGTCTTAAACCTCCCTCTCCTGGTTTCCAGTCGGTGCCTATCATCTCCCACTCACGCTGGTTACTAAAGAAGGGCGAAGTGCAGCTCATGGCAGGACCAAAGAGCAGCAGAACCATGAAGAGTCGTAAGATGTACCAGCCGGTCTATCTGTTCCTTTTCAACAATCTGCTCCTGGTGACCAAACCCAGCTCCAGGTCAGTGATGTCCAGCTCCAGCTTTAAAACTTTAAAGACTAAACTCTCAGAAACGTTCCCATCAGACACCACATTTTTGTCAAAAAGTTCTAAAAATGTTCACAAAGCTGTCTCTCCATCAGTGGAGACAAATTCCAGGTTATGGACTGGTGCACACGGGCCATGTTGAGGACTGAAGATCTGGAAGACCAGGGCCTGCTGCTGGCCAGCGTCTTCAACCTCAAACTCCTGGAGAACCAGGAGGAACGGGACGTCAACTATATGCTCAAAACTGCCAGTGTGTAAGTGACGAAAGTAGAAAAACCAGAGTCTGACGTCGCACAAAGAGTTGATGGTAAAAAATGTTTGTTGACAAGGAACTGTTTTTGTGGACAGGAGTGACAAACTGCGATGGATGTGTGCGCTCACTCCAAACAGACGCACACGCTTCATGTCCACCAGTGCACATCAACAAGGTGAGGAAACAGAGCTCGGGTTCATGGTTCTCTGACTCAGGTCGTTTAGGATTCAAATAAATGTGTGTATGAAACACAGAAAAATGAACCGTGTGTTTGTGATGTGAAGATTCTCCACAGGTGCAGTGTATCCAGTCCTACTCTTCTCAGGAGCCTGACGAACTCTCCATTGAGATGGCAGATGTTTTGAACCTCCTGGAGAGGACTGAAGATGGTGCGTTTACAGATCCACTCATTCTTTTGCAAAAACATCCGCCATTGTTCTAAAAACGTACTTTGACAGGACTTTGAGTGGTCCTCACACAGGACCTTGAATGGTCCTCACACAGGACCTTGAATGGTCCTCACACAGGACCTTGAATGGTCCTCACACAGGACCTTGAATGGTCCTCACACAGGACTTTGAATGGTCCTCACACAGGACCTTGAATGGTCCTCACACACCACTTCTCCACTTATGTTGAAGTAAGTCGGCGCTAACGTTCATCTCTCTGCTATCGCAGTCGTTTCAGTCCAAGACTGATTCAGGGCTGGACGGGAATAATCACAATAAGGAGCAGAGATAATTATTGTATTATTTCTGTAGATATTTCCGCCTTTATAAACATCTCCCCCACTGTTGTCACCCCTCCATAGACTGCCTTACCCCTTTTCCACACAACTATTTGTGTACGAACTGCATCTTCTCCTTCTTTTCGAGGTAAAAGACTTAAGCTAGTCTTTAACCTTGACCATGACCTGGATGACTGATGACTGAGAACCTGCATCGACATGTTACTCCTTCTTTTCCTCCCGGCCTGTCCCTTTTTCAGGGGTTGCCACAGCAAGTCAACATTTTCCAGTCAAAACTAGTTTCCAGTTTCTGTAAAGTGTAATTACAAGCACTGATCATTCTTAGTAGAGTAGTTGAGGCTCGGTTGAGGAAAGAGGTAGAGGTTAACGAACAACAGTATGGTTTTATGCCGAGAAAGAGTTCCACAGATGAAATATTTGCGTTGAGGATGTCGATGGAGAAGAACAGAGAGGGTCAGAAGAAGGAGCTTCATTGTGTTTCTGTAGATTTAGAAAAGGCCTCTGACCGGGTTCCAAGGGAGGAACTGTTGTTCTGTAGGAGGAAGTCAGGAGTGGCAGAGAAGTATGTTAGACTGGTGCAGGATATGTATGAGAACAGCACAACGGTGGTGAGGTGGAGCTGTTGGAAGGACAGAGGACTTTAAGGTGGAGGTGGGACTTCATCAAAGATCTGCCCTGAGCCCCTTTTTGTTTGCTCTGGTGATGGAGACAGGAGTCTCCATGGACAATGATGTTTGCAGATGACATTGTGATCTGCAGTGAGAGCAGACAACAGCTAGAAGAGAACCTAGAGAGGTGGAGGTTTGCACTGGAGAAGAGGAATGAAGGTCAGTCGTAGCAAGACCGAGTACATGTGTGTGAATGAAAAGAAGAGTGGAGTGGTGAGGTTACAAGGAGCAGAGGTGGAGAAGGTGGAGGAGTTCAGATACTTGGGCTCAACTGTTCAGAGCAGTGGAGACGGTGGAAGAGACTGAGGTGAAGAATAGAGTGGAGTCAGGATGGAACAACTGGAGAAGAAGAGAGTCAGGAGTGATCTGAGATAGAAGTTGGAGTTGGAGTTGAGGATGCAGTAGCATTTGTAGCGTTTTTATTGTCACAACTTCTGTTTGTTCCCCTTCCATGTAGTTATGTCTTTTGCCTTATGCCTTGGAGCTCCATCATGCACGAAACATCACCAAACTGAACTTGAATGGTATGGAGAAGTTCTTCTTGCAGGTTTTAGTGCCGTTCTTCATTTGTGGCCATGTTCTCAGGTAAAACTGTGTATAAGCACAAGTTCTTGGCTGAGAAGCAGTTCCACTCATGAATGTTCTCAGGATGTTCCACTGTTAAATGACATAGCAGTGATGGTAGAGCACATGACTTTCTGACAAGCTTTTTTCTGCAAGCCCCAAACAATTGGAATGGGGATTTGTCAGAGGAACTGAAGGTTCTCAGCAGTTTGATCATTTTTCCTGGTGAGAAGTTGCTTCTTTGCTGCGTTCTTGACACCAGGCCATTCTTGACAAACTTGGAGTCAAAGACCTTTGGAGGCCTGGTGGCCATTCCTGAGCAGCTGAATCAACTTCAGGAGACTGTCCTGGGTTTTGCTGGATTTTGTCTTCTTCTTCTCTGAAGTCTTCTTCGTGTTCATGGCCAAGAGAGGCTTTGGAATTCATCTGATCTGACTCTTCACAATAGTCTGGATTAGGTTCATAAATCTAACAGTTAACCAAACAACATCTCCACTTCCTGTTTTATTCCTCGCCACAGGCTGGATGATGGGTGAACGACTTCATGATGGTGAGAGGGGCTGGTTCCCATGTCGACTGGTGGAGGAGATCCACAGTAAGGAGGTGCGAGCTCAGAACCTGAGGGAGGCCTTCAGGATCCAACAAGCCCACGAAGGAGGAGGTGGAGGAGGAGGAGGGGGATCACAAACTGCCACTGGCAGATCTGGCATTAGGGCAGGGAGACGCAACCCAAAGGTGTCCAGCTTCTCCAGTCAATGGACTGATCAGATGGGAGAGAGCAGTGACATGAAGCAGTGAAGGCGAGGACGTGAAGAATCCCCTTCGAATGCACTAACAACAATCAGGGTACAAGCAACTTCATTCTGACACGATGACACTTTGTCCTTTTGATTTTCATTCCTCAGTGATCATGGACGTGTGGTCCACGTACCTTGAACAGAACTTCTGCATGGCTCATAACAATGTGTTAACAGTCACTGTGTATTTGGTCGCTCCACGTACTATGAAGAAAAGCTGCATGAAGCCAAAGCTCTGAACCCAACAAGGCTCCGAGTGGAACCGACTTGAACGGTCTTAGTGTTCTGTAGGCTGCATGAGCTTCAACGTTTTAAAGACCCTTATGGTGTTCATGTATAAATGTGTGTTCAAAAGAACAGCGCCCTCCACAGGGAGCTCTACGCACTGCCGTACAAACACAAATAACTTGAAGACACTGAGTGAGAACCTGCAGGAGACGAAAATGGTTTCAAACATGTTCCTAATGAAATTTTATTCATTTTTCAGGACTTTCCTCACATTTTAAAGTTCTTCAAATACTTTTAGGTTTCCAGAATGAATTTGATTATTGTTTAAATTTCATTAGAACTACAAAAAGATGTTTTTAATGGACATAAATCAAACATAAATAAGGTGATCTGACCCAGCTTCTAGACCAGACATGGGCAAACTATGGTTCAGGGGCTGAATGTGGCCCCATCAGCTTTTTATTGCACCAAACCAAACCACAGCCCATAGATATACATTTTTATTGTGCTTTTTTTCTGCAATGCCTGCATTTTTCCGTCAGTTGGCATGGAGAAGACTAAAAGCTTTTTAGCATTTATGCATGACTTTTGCATGTCATTCGTCTTTGTTCACAGGAATCCTCCGGCTACCTTCTCCTGACCTTGGCCCTCTGTCAAACTTTAGGGCCAATTGTTGCCCACGCCTGATCTAGACGATTAAAAAAAATCTGGCAACGCAAAAAAACACACTCGCTTTAACTTTTACACTTTCCTTACTCCAAAATAACCCCTCAGGTGCCGCTCACACTCAGGGTCCCCAAATAGGGTCCCCATTAGTACTGTGTCACAAAACCAGATGGACGTGGTTACACACATATGTCCCCAGATGTGTATTCAACAAGAACACACACACATTCACTATAGTGATTAATGCCAAATAACTGCAATACGTTGTAAATGGATTGAATGTAATATTGTAACTATTCATCAGCATGATTGTAAAAGACAGTTTGTGTACAGAATGGAATCATTCAGTGTTGACAGTAATTATTGTATAATTATTCATTTTGTAAGTTGTAAATTATTGTTGATAAAAATGATGGCAGTGATCAACGGTTTATGGTTTTTTCTTGTTTTTTCACAACTATGTGAAAATATTTATTCACAAGTCTCAAAAAACAGACGCAGTACACACACGTGCCACTGAAGGTGCTGTAGTCATTGGATTTATGCAATAGTCTAGTACAATGGTCCTGGCGAGGCTAGGTCTAAGAAAACGAAAGCCAAACAAAACCATTTCAGAAAGTCTGAAACCTTCAGGTCGTCTCTGACACCATTGCTGTCATCTGAGCAATCACACACTTTTATTGACACTGCAATAGTTGCTGTGTTTATTAGGGTCAACTTTGATGGGGTACAAAGAAGGTTACAATGAGTGGAGGAACATTTACACTGACTGGACATCGTAAGGGAAAATATGGGCAGTTATATGGGAGATACCTCATTGACTGGGAGATACCTCATTGACTAGGAGATATATCATTGACTGGGAGATACCTCATTGACTAGGAGATATCTCATTGACTGGGAGATACCTCATTGACTAGGAGATAGCTCATTGACTGGGAGATAGCTCATTGACTGGGAGATACCTCATCGACTAGGAGATAGCTCATTGACTGGGAGATACCTCATTGACTGGGAGATACCTCATTGACTGGGAGATACCTCATTGACTAGGAGATACCTCATTGATTGGGAGATACCTCATTGACTGGGAGATACCTCATTGACTAGGAGATACCTCATTCACTGGGAGATACCTCATTGATTGGGAGATACCTCATTGACTGGGAGATACCTCATTGACTGGGAGATACCTCAAAGACCTCATTTCCAAGTCCAGGATCAACCAAAATATTCAGCCATTTGTTCAGTGCATTTGTTAAAGGATTTCCCTCAAATGCAGTGTTAAGAAAACTCAATATGAGCTTCATCGATTCCATCCATTTATCTTCATCTGCTTATCCATTACTGGGTGAAATGGCAAATCAGATAGCACCACACCATACCTTCCTGTGGGAGGTGAGCCCACTGGGAGTCCACCGCCCTGACCTGGTATCAAACTTGCCCAGGAGGTGAACTCTGGAGTGACAGAGACACTGACTCTGGGCCAACTGTCATCTCACTCACCTGTGTCTCTGTCATTGGTCTCACTCGTGTCACCTGGTTCCCCCTCAGTTTGATAAAGCCTTCTTCCTCATTCAGTCTCGTCGGATCATTGTTTGCTCTTTGTTGTCCCCTGGTGGTGTCTGTCCTGTTTGGCTAGTCCTGTGTCCATGTTTTTCTTTTTCTCGGTTCTGGTTCTGCCTGGTCTTTTCCCAGTGAGTTTTTATTTCTTTTTTGAATATACCCTGAAGGAAGTGCCACCAGTTTTTGCATTTGGCTCCTCATCACTTCCTACCACCTACACCTCATAGCCTGATGGAATGATCCGACCAGAAATGGCCATCTTCACCCGACCAGCCCATCATTCCTTCATCTTCAGTCCAGTGGGGTCAGTCCTCACTTCCCCATGGGTTCCCAGAGATCCCACTGTTGTTCCTGTGGCTGAGGTCTTTCTCCCCTCGGCAGTTTCGGCCTCGCTGTCTTCCTTCGGCTTCACCTTCTGTTCCTGGGGTCGACGTTTGCTCAGCCGTCAATATTTCTGCAGCTGGGGCCTGTTGTCCTGTCATAGATTATTGGACACTTGGCTTGCCTGGGTCTAGGAGAGGGACTCCCAGACAGACATGTATATCCTAGACCAAGGCATAAGTTTAAGGTAATTGAGCCTGGGTGATAGGGCCTATCTGCCACAAATGTATTGTTGGGTCTCTGCAGTAGGGTCCTCACCACTTCCTGCCACCTGCACTACAAACCCATACACGTTCTAAGTGATGTGCGTTCACAGGATGATTTCATGGAGCTCAACATTTGAGGCACAACTCCATCAGCTCTCCCAGGACCTGGTGCAGAGGTTTTCCAACACCCAAGCCTTCCTCCAAATCACGGAAGTTGAACTCCTCAAGCAGCTCCTTCAGGCTAGACCTGCAGTAGAATGTGCCCAAAGAAGACAGAGAAACGCCGGCAGAAATCATTTGGACTTGTTTAGAACCAAAATATATGTATATGACAAAATGACATCAAAGGATCAAAGGCATCTTTACTTCACCTTTAATTAGCACCACTTCACAGCCGTCTGTGGTCAAATTGATGTATAGATGTGGACAGAAACGGTACTGCAGTAGCAACGTGAAAGGTGGCAGAGATTCTAGCGTTGACAACTGTTTGGCTGCTCAAAGGTAAAGTGAGGGTTAAAGTTCCGTAAATGATTTTGCCTTGTTGCTCTTTTCTAGCTACCTCACTGGCGGGCCTCAGTGAAATGGCCTGGCGGGCCTGTTTTGGGCCACAGGCCTTGAGTTTAACATTTATAATCTACATCTTTATATTTTTTTATAAAGATGAAAAAACAAAACAAAGAACAGGGAACAAGATAGACGGGAATTCTGTCCTTACTGAAGAAGCAGGACAGACAGACAGAGAAACAGAGAGACAGAGAGAGAGACACGTAGAAAGACAAATACTATCTTCTACTTTATTCTACAGTTTTATCTTTGTTATGTATACGGTGTTGTTGGGTGACCAGGGAGGCACCTAAAATAAAACGGATTATCTTTATTACTACTTTACTAAAAGTAGAACCTCTTGAGAAATTAGGAAACTTTATTTAATGTGTTTCTCAAACACACATTTTTATGGTTGTCTCCAAAAAAAAAGGAAAGAATATTGCGTCTCTTTATTGGAGTTAACCAAAGAACTAAAAACCAGGTGTGTTCACTCCCTGTTGTCCTTAATTGTGTGTGATGTTCTGCAGGTGTGAGAGGCTGCAGCTGATTGGTCCAACTGACAACAGGAGGGTATAAAGGTCTGAGTCTGCCCCTCACAGGGGTTTTTGTTGTGTGAAGTCAAGTCCTGTGGGTGGTTTGTCAGGGAGCAAGGGTTTAGTTGTTGGTGTCACTTCCTGTTGTTCAGTAGATATGATTCTGGACCTGGAATGACTGAATGAATTTTTCCAATAGATGAAACAGAAATCACTAACAGAACATTAAGTGTTTATTCATTTTTGATAGAAAAATTGTCAAGTCGGCCTCGATTGAGGCCCATAACGGGCCAGTTTCAGTCCACAGACCCTATGCGTTACCACTGCTCGTCAAATGTGGTACGTTTGGTCAACACTGTTGTTAGTAACCTAACAAGTCACCTTGGCCTCCATTATTTCCCACACAGACCAGAAACCCCTGTGAAAGTGCAGCGCCCCCTGGAGCTGGTAAAAAGAGATGGAGAAAATGAAAAAAAAAGTGAAAATGAAGGAGCCAGCGAGGACTCCTGACGTGAGCGCTGTGTTTTAACCTTTATCTTTTTTCACTCTGATGAAACGCTGTCCTGACTGAACTGTCTCCACCACATGTAGGCGCCATTGTCAGCCTTAGAACCTTTACCTTCTCCACTGCCTCGTCTGCCTCCTCTGCGAGGTCTCAGCTCAGGCTTGGGCTCCATCTTTGGATCTTCTCCTGTACTCCCCAGATTACCCAGCATGCCATGGGGCCTGGAGCCACTCAGCAGTGCTGTAGGTGCCAGAGTCTTCAGCGTCACTAAAATAATTTTGGGGGGAAAACGACTGTATATGAAAGAGAAAGCCATAAGATGGCAGCGATATCACAAAATGTCCGACATCCCTAGTTTAGAGAATCATGTCTGTTGACTATGTCTGTGGTGACAGGAGCCTGACAGGAGTGAGAAGACCCCAGAGGAGACGTCGTCCTCCCAGGGACAGGTGCTGAAGAGGGGATTGTTGAGAGAAAAGGAAGAAGAAGAAGAGAAAAGAAAACTGAGAGAAAAGAGTGACGTGAAGCTCAAAGAGCTGCGGGAAACTGCAGAGAGAGGAACGTCTGTGGAACGTGAAAGACTGTGTGTCCAGAAGAAAATGGCCATAGAACGTCTGGAGGAGGAGTTGGTGGAGGAGATGAAATCTCTCAAAGAGAAGGTGACTCCACGGTGATATAGTGATAGTTGCCTATTTAAACTAACAACGAGCCATTTTATCGGACGTTTCTTTTCATCTGTGTTTCTCTGTTATTCTCCCTTAAAGCAGATGGATCTTCAGCGTCAGGTAGAGGAGATGGAGCTCAGGGTCCGAGAGCTGAGAAGTGAAGAGGAGCAGCTGGAGAAGAAGGTCTTAGAGAAGGTTTAACCTCATCTCTTAATGTGACTCAGGAGGCTCATGTTTCTGTCTCTGTAGGAAGTAGATCTGGAACTGAGGAGGAGCAGGTTAAGAGAGGAGGAAGAAGAGCTGGACCTGAGCATGGAGGTGCTAACAGGAGCTCCACAGCTGTAACTTGTAGCCATGACTGTATGTCTTAGTGTGTGTGTGTGTGTGTGGACTTTGGCTCAGATGATTCAGGAGATAAAGCTGCTGAAGGAGGAGCTGGAGCGAACCAGAGAAGAGAAACATCAGGCACAGGAAGTCATCCAGAGAGTGAGGATAGAAATGATGGAGGCCAGGGAGGAGGAGGAGCAGAGGTGGAGAGAGGAGCAGGAGAGAATAGAAGAGGAGAGACTGGAAGCCCAACAACTGGTGAGAAGTGTGAAGGAGCAGTGCCGCAAAGCAAAGGAGGAAAAGGAGAATCTCGGGGTGAGGGTGACGGTGCTGCAGGAGAGATGTGAGAACCTGGTCCTCAGAGTCAGGTACGGTTAGTCGATCATCACTCAGGAGAAACAACATCCTGACTTTGGTCTTTTGTTCAAACACAAAACATTTGCGTTTCCTCCAGGGAGCTGGAAAAAGGCGACAAAAGTCTCTTCCCCGGATCAGAGCGTCGACGGCGCAAAGCCTTCAAAGAGAAAACCGCAACGTTGGCGCCCTCCCGTGGAGAAAAGGATGCACCACATGTAGATGTCATGGGCGCCTTTTCTCTGACAGAGTACGAAGTTTAATCATAAACGATGGGAAACATTAAAGACAGTAACACTTGGCTTAGTGGGGAGACGACTGAAGGCTGGAGAGATCTCCACACCTTTTCTCCTGGTTGTACCCATGTTCTCTGTGTCTATGTTTCCAGGACCTCTGTCCACAAACCCAGAGGTTTTCAGGAGACGCAGCGCTGCCAGCAGAGGGATGAACAGATGGGGGCGACACTGAGCAGCTCTCAGGACCACGCTGTCAAAATTGAGGAGATGATAAAAAACCTCTTGCAGGTCGGTGGACGTCCACTCCTTCACCGGTGATGATCAGGGATGATTTTAACAACCTCCCCCTCACGACCCCCTCCTCCCCCCCGGTCTGTCAGGAGGCCAGAGCTCAGTCAGAGCTGGAGCTGAGGAGCAGGAGCAGGAGAGAGGGACAGGGAGAGGGAGAGGGAGAGAGAGAGAGAGAGCTCCTTCAGCCCAGAGGTGGGAAAACTGAGGTCAGAGGTCAGAACAATGACGTCATTATTAATTCTGTTTACGTCTCTAAGGGTTTTATCCAACAGTTGAATATGGACAAGATTCCTTGGATTACTGATGATTTCTTCTTTTCCTGTTCTCTCCATCTTCTACTCTGACTCCTTCTACCTCCATGTCCTTCCCACTGCATCCATCAACCTCCTCTTTGTCTCCTGCACAGTTGGTCTTCAGTATCTAATCTCCTGCTCCTTCTCCTCCTCCTCCTCCTGTGCTCCCTGTGAACCTCCACCTCTGCAGGTTCTCTTCCAGCTGCTGCCTGTTCTGGCTCCAGATCAGTGTCATCTTTATCTGCACCTGAACATCATCCTTTTCATTTGTTTCAGGTAAATTTTAAACGAGTTTTATTGCAGTAAGATCTGGTTGAAATCTTTTTGTGATCAGGACCTTCCTGCTCAGTCAGGAGCCTGAGGAGGATCAGGTTCAGACCTCAGCTCTGTGGACCATGTTGAGACTGGTGATCACTTTTGGACCAGAACAATGAAGTCCTACTGAATGTTCTATAAAATGAAATTGAAATATTTCCTGGGTGGCAGCTTGTCAGCAGGGGGCGATGGAGAGTGTCTTAGAATACACACAGGGATGTTTTTTCCTTTCCTCTGCCAGGTTTTATAGCAACACTCCTTTTTTTTACCCTCCCTCTCTTATCTCCCTGCCCCTGTGTTGTTGCCCTGTCATCAGGACCTTCTACCCCACATGCAGCCAAAGTCCACGACGGTCTGCAGCTGATCTCAGACCAGCTCAACTCTATGTTAACTTCTCTGGGCGCCACGTCTCACACTGACTCCCCTTTGTAACGGTCATTGCCCTGTGACCCACCCAGAACCCGGGCCCAGAACTTGGCCCCTCCTCATTACCTAGGTTTCCACCAGCCTCTGTGGGGCGCTGTGGGACAGGACAACTGCACAGTCACATTTTCTTTGGTAGGAAAAAAAATACAGAAAATGTTGAAGATTGATATAATTATATTAATTATATTGAATCATGTTTGATTCTAGAACCAACTCCAAACCATGTGACCTCCCACACCTCCTGGTCTTCATCAGTCTGCCCATCACACTCCTCTGTCATGTGACCTGTAAGACGTAGCGTTTCAAAGTTCATATACAGTGGTTGTAACAAGTTTTCACACTTTATATTTAAAACAATCTCAAAGTCATACCATGAAATATTGTGAAAATATGTTGCTTTATTATAAAGACACAAACAAACACCAATGATATTCTTCATGGTTTACAAGGGGGAAAAACACTAAATTCTTGATAGATTCAAATGTCAGTTCTCATCACTGTCTGTGTCAAAGTCAACCAATAAAAACTGAACAATCCATAAACATCACGTCACCAAGTTGATATTTCGTGATTCTTTGATTAACGTGCAGCAGATCTGATTGGGTGTCGGGAAACTTTTCTACATCTTGAAAAAAGCTTTTTACTTCAGTATAAATGACCGTGAAGAAGGAGGACAGTCCAAAACAGACAGATTAACTGAATGAAGATGAGGTTGAACGTGGACAAGAAGGACGTCAACCTTTTTTTTCTTTCTGCAGAGTGTTTGAACTTCTTCTTCTCTGGTCCCTTCCTCTTCTTCGTGTGTTTCCACAGTGAATCCTCCTTCTCCATCTTCTACTCTGACTCCAACTACCTCCATGTCCTCCCAACTGCATCCATCAATTCATCTTTATCTCCTACCTGGTAGCTCCATCTCTAGGATCATTCTTCTCCTCTGGACATGTCCAAACCATCTCAATCTGTCTTCTCTAGCTTCTTTTTCTCCAAACCTTCCTGTCTGTGTTGTCCCTCTAATGTCCTTCATTCCATCTTTGCCTACAATTCAATAGTTATTATTGATCCACATGACGTCACTCATTGACCTCTGAACCTTCAACATTCATCAACTCACCTCATTTGGGACAGTGTGGAATTCTGGGAAGAAGAATGAGGCGATTGATTGAAAATAACAAAAAACAACTCACTGGTCTGAAAAAGAGACCTTTATTCAGTAACCATTGCAACATTGGACTTTGGAGCACAGTGCAATAATATGTTTGCAGTCAAGAATACAATCATTGTCATGGTGTTTCTCCAATGAGAAGACAGTTATTTGACGGACTGACCAATCAGAGCACAGTATGTGACTAACATGGTTAGAACATTAAAGGCCACCGACGGACTGGACGGGATTCATGGTCGTCACATTTACACTTGTAAACACACTCACACAGACACACACACACTCACACACACTCACACACAATAGAAACAGTTGCTTCAAAATGACTTTCAGGTCTGTGGGAATTTTGACAATAGAAAATAAGTTAATTTTTTTTTTAATCAAATAACCTAAACTCTGTCAACAGCAGTCAGTAAACACTGATTACAGTTGTATCAACAGTGGCAGCGAAAGACAAAGACACACACTTGAACGCATCTCAGTGTAGATCCAGCTCCTCATTGGCTCCTTGTTGGCACGTTAGTGTCCATACAGATGGGATGGACCAATCACAACCCTCCCCTAGTGGCTGTGCTATAGGAGTAAAAACATGATTATCAGTGGGGTGAGGAGGATGCAGGTGGCAGTAAGGCAGAGATGAAGAGCTGAGTTCATCGCAGAAGAACCGATGAATCTAGAAAACGAAGATCTTGTCTCTCTGGACGGTGTCGAGGTCATCGTCCAGGGTCAGCAGCACCTGAAACACCAGCACCCGGTGAAACACTGTTTGTTTCTTAGTGTTTCATGAATTTATCCAAAGTCCCAACTCACCAGGAAGGATCCGAACAAGGCGATGGAAGAGAGGAAGTGCCAAATGTCATGGTCGTCAAAGAAGAAGAGCAGGATACAGTCTCTGTTGTGCTCACGAGACTCTGCCGGTGTTTTCTGTGACAGGAGAAAGAAATAAAAGCTTCAATAAAAAAAATAATTCTGATGAACACCTGCTGATGTCTTTCAAAGTACCCGGAATAGTGGTCCCCAACATTAGGGCCGAAAGAATGCATTTTATTTATTACCCAATTCTGAAAAAGGTTTTATTTAAAAAATCACCAGATTTTCTCCACCACGTGTTTATGACTATGATTTGATACATAAGTCACGTGCCTTACTACTACAAGGTCTGTTTAGGTCACAAACAAACTGATAGTCTTAGCTAGCACGGGAACATTTGGTTTCCTGTGCTGCAGGATTCACAGCAAACAGTTCTGTGATGAGTGTTTGGTCAGTGGTGTCATTTATTTAAGGTATTGAACTGGTTCATATTGGGGACCATTGCCTTAAACCTGAGTTTCCATTAGAACATTGATGGATGTATCTGTGTGTGTCACTCACCTGCCAGGTACTGAGTCCCTGGAAGAAGAAGAAGAGCGCAAAGCCCCAGACCACTGCTGTGAAGAGAATACACACCAAGGCCAGACACTGGATTCTTTCTCCGCTCCGCAGCTACACACACACACACACACACACACACACACACACACACACATTACTTCAACACGTGATCTTTTCTTCATTCTCTTTTACGTGGATGCTCTGGAGCCAACCTTCATGATGATGTAAAAGGCAAAGTACAGCAGCAGGTTGCAGATGGCGATGGCCAACAGGTAGGAGGCGAAGTCGTTGGGTCTCTCTATGAGGCCGTAGGCAGCGCTGCAGGGAGGGAGGGAGGAGGTGAAAGGTCACATGAGGGTTGGTTATTCTGACCTGGTTAACTGAACTGGACGGTGTTGACTTACAGCGACCAGTTGACTATGTTTCCCATCACCAGCAGAACCATGCGATCCTTCAAAGAGACAGACAGACAGACAGGCAGACAGACAGGCAGAGAAGGCAGCAGGTGACCTTCAGCTCAGACACAGGCTTCAGCCTCAGGTCAATGTGAGACGTCATGACTCACCACATACATGGGTCCACTGCACTGTCTGATACAGTCTGTGTAGATGACGTGGAGTATCCTGCGTAGTACACCGGAGTCTGACGGAGACAGAACAGGAGACCATAGTGGAGAAGGTGACTAAGAGACAAGGCTGGTCTACACACACGGGGGCTGTAGTGACTTCATGACTATATAGATCGACTACATATTGACTGACGTAAAAAAAACAAACATTTTTTTAATTTTTATTTCTTTTCTATTATGGTGTCTGACTCCCACTGTGACACAGACGTCTCCTCACCAAATCTCCACCTTCCCATGTAGTACAGCTGCGTGCTGAGGAGGAGAGTGGCCAGAATATGGATGACTGAGAAAACAATCCAGAAGACGGTGTTTCCTTTTCCAAACACCTACAAACACCAATCAAACCATCCTCATGATATGAAAGCTTCATCTTCAACTTCTCCGCCTGCACGCTGCGGTGCTAAACTTACCACACCCAGCACGGAGAAGAAGATGACTGCAGCCAGGCAGGCGTAGGCAGTGTAAGCACTGGCGTTGATGTCAGGGTGTCTCTTCTCATAGAGCTTCAACATACACAGCCCAGCAATCATGTACATGAAGGACGTGTCTGCAGATGGAGACAAGAAAAGAACAGAATTAGTGAAGAAAAAAAGGACAAAAATCAGTCAAGTGTTGCACCGATTCAAAACAGGACACAGAAAAGGACACGTGGAGGTCTGATTACTGGATATTCTCGGGCCAGATATTAGCATGTTCTGGTATTTTCACCGATTATGAAATGTCTGGGTTTCACCAAATGATATGTTCATGCAAAATAGTTTTGGGATAAATAGCTGTATATTCAAGTGAAGGTCACTAGATAACTTAATTAATCTTAGACAGTGGTTTGTTGACAGTGGATTTCATCATCAATAATGCAACTATATTTGATTAGGAAGTATTGTCTCAGTGAGGACAACAACAATAAACTCAAAATACAAGATAAATTATGGGCTGTGTGCATGCACGGTTAATTCAGTAGGAAGATTTTATATTTTATTTTATATAGAGCACCGGAAATTTCATTTCATAAAGGGGTATTCATCTGACACGACTTAACGAAAGGTCCGTCAAAAAGGTACCAGACATTTAATGGTCCCTGGGGCAAAAACAGTTGTGGGACATTGCTTTTTTTGACTCACAGAAAAGGTCCATAACATAATACATTCAATACATTTCAGAACCATCAATGCTTTGTGCCGTCGACTGAACTCATATACAATAAATACAAGGACTATTTCCAGTGGAGTCGCCTCATGAACCAGACGACAGCTCAGAAAGACGATCCTTCCATCAATAATAAAGAACAACGTTATCACTCGGTTGTAAAACTGGTCAAAATACATTCAGTCGACAAGGTGGTAAATCTTTCTCTACCTACTGACACCACCTGCAATGGTAGGAGGAGGAAATGTCAGTTTTACCAAATTGGAAGTTGGTGTAGTTTGGACACACGTGGTAACAGGCGCTGAGTAAACCCTCCATCATCAGAGCAGTTCCCATGGCGTAGAACAGACCAAAGTGCTTTGGAATACCACATTCCTGTAGGAGGAGAAGGAGAAGACTTCCTTCCATTCCTGCTTTACAAATTCCAAGCATCTTTATAAATAGTTCATAATAATATGTTATAGAACAATGATTCCAGCCATTATCATATTTCAGTTAATTAGAGAAACAATAATCTATTGCAAATAGATTCCTCTAGGTGGCAGCAGAGGGCTAAGACTATTGTATTTTGTTACTTATGCTCTTGTGGGATTTTTGTGTTTGGTGGTTTTTCTGATGATTTACGTCATGGCTGAAAAATGTTGGAATTTCTGTGACATATAGTAAAACATTGGAGTCATGTGTTTAAGCCATGACTTTCCTACAATACAATTTACTATGACATTAGCCTACACAGAAACCATGATCTGTGCTCAGATGTCTCACCACAGCATTGAGATCGTTGCGGACCAGTGCTCGGTTGTGGACTATGTCTCTCCTGAGGACAATGAGTAGAAACAGTAGGCCCAGCATCACATAGCCCAGGTTACTGAGGATGTTGTTGAAAGCACTGCCAAGGAACAGGGATTTATGAGTCAAGGACAAGGTCGTAATTTCACACTCTGATTGGACTGATGTGGCCCACACACGGTACCTGAGTGCTCCCAGGGGGTGGGCGCACAGGAAGTTGTAAAAGCAGATATCCTGGTTTCCTGTGACATTGACCACCTGAGGGACATACACAGTTTAGTCATCACCCACAGAACCAGAGGGACAGAGAATGCCAACGAGACTATATGTGTAGTTTCTCTAGGACTCCGTACCGTTTGATACGTTATGACCAACTGGACCACTGGCAGTGCATAGAACACAGCAATGGTGGCAATGTTCCTGTCAAGAGAGGAGAGGATTACAGTGGAAACCACTTAATTCACACCATCAATAGGATTTTAATTCCAACGTGGCCTGAATTCTTACCAGAAGTAAATTTGATATTTCTTACTCAGGACCCTTTTGTCTTTGCGGGCAAGGTCAGACACGCAGAGAAATTTCTGTAACCAGAAGAAAACTTGGCGATTTAAAAACAAAAGTCATCAGCAATTTTTACAAGAATAGTTACATGATTGTCAACTAGACAAACTAAGTTTCTAGGAGATTTCACATCTCATTTAGGAGCCAACTTCAGTTCTGGCCTCCTGAATGAGAGGTGAAACAAGGACGAGGAAAAGAATAAGAAGGAGATTTATGGATGCAGTGAAAATGTGAAAAGATTAGGATGGAAGCAGAAGATCTGCTGCAGATGGCCCTGACGTGAGCAACCAGAAGATCTCACCTTGGTCCGCACTATGTTTTTGTCTGAGTCGATGTCATCCAGGGTGTCGTAGTCGTCCTCCTCCACCGAGCTCAGAGACTCCTGCCTGCTTCGTCCTATGCTTTCCAGTGATCGCTCTGATGGAAAAACCAAACCAACCAAACATATGAGACTTCACTTTTCATTAAAGGAATCATTTCAGCAACTCTGAATACATTTTTGCATTCAAGAGACTATTGACAATCAGGTACATATATTTAAGCAGCATTATTAAAATCTTTTTTGTAATAAATCAAAAGGAAATGGTGATGATTCTTCTTATTTTTCTGTCAAAGAATTTGGTAATGATTGTGTCTGCACTCGTCCCTGAGTCAATGTTCAATTTTTGTGAAAAACATGATTTGCATGGTGCTGATTTTCTTGTGTAAATCTCAGCGAATTGATTTGGAAGTATTTCTGTGGCAGTGAGTCACCAATGCGGATGGCTATGTGGTGAAGGTGACTGACGATTGGTCTGCGTTTAAAGAAGTCCTGCCCTGATGAACACAGACACAGAGAGTGAGCAGTGGGATCAGAGCTGAACTGCTGCCATCAGAGCCTGTGGAGAAACTCTGCTCTGCTGGGGAAGAAAAAAAAGAATCCATGCACATGTTTGTTCATACCTATGTATCCGTAGTTGTTATCCGTAGAGGTGGCGCTGTCGGTGATAGCCTCGGAGCTCAGTGTGCTGCCGTTGTCGGCTGCTCACAACAAGAGGAAAAATTAAACTTCAAATGATCAGGACTGCTATAATAAAACGAAAAATGTCCAGAACTCACTGAAGGATCCATATCCATATGGGGACACTGGAGTTTTCCCTGTGAGGACAAAGATATGAATCAATTTCATTCCATGAAAACTAAAAAAAATGTGCCGATAAGTTAAAATATTTCTGCAGATAAAAAGTTAGTAAACAAACACAAGACATGTTTTCTGGCACATGCAAAAATAAAATTAATATGTGAGGTTCATTGTTTTTATCTCAGATGTAGCTGTGGCTGCAGAGCTGCAACAGAGACAGGACAAAAACACAGGGTGTGAAGCTGAAGAACACAGCAGCAGCAGCAGCAGCAGCTTTTACAGATATTTCTCTAATATTATTATCCCATCATTAAATCAAATCCTATTTTCTGGTGATGCTGCCATCAGTGATTTAAACACCCGCTGCCTGTGTTCCTCCAGTTGCAGCTGTGAGGAATGTTCTCATCTTCTGAGCATGCATGTGTGTCTTTATCTCTATGACACTGGACACACAGAAACTTAGCAATATCACGCTACATGCTGTCAAGAGACTGGACATTTCTAGAAATGCTGTGGTACACAAGTTAATGCTTGAATGCAACCAGAAAAAGTATCAAGAGTGAGTGACAGAAGCAGGAAGAAAAAGAAAGAAGTGTTTAGTTATACCATCTCCGTTCTTCCCGAGCAGAGAGGCTGAGCCACACATTAGCATGAGGGAGAAAAGAGAGAGAAAAAAAAATCATCTGTGCATACTCTGACAAACAAACACGGTTAAATTACAAATGTTAAGGTTGATTAAACATTGCAGGTTGTGAGGCCAGTTATGAATAATGGTATGTTCCATTCTCCCTGTGAAGGAGTCACTGATAGATGAGTCCATCATGGCTTGTTGCTGGGTTACCTGTCTCTGCAGGCGACATATCAGCTGGGTTCTGAAACTCATCTCTTTTCTTTTTGCTTCTGCAGAAACACAGACAATATTGATAAATACTGAGTATGACGTGAGTATATGAGCAAATGACTTCAGTGTTTGTTACTGCTATTTAAAATACACCCATAATACAATAGAAGGCAATGACAACTGATATTACAGCAACACATCATTTTCACTGTTATGATGACTTCCACTTTGTGACTTCTTACTGCTTATTTTCCAGGCAGGCCACCAGTAAAGTGATTGGGTAGAAGGACAAGAAGATTCCAAGACAGAACAGCATTCCCATCGCATACACATGAACTATAGAGAATGACATGTCAAAGATAATCCATAAGATTATACAGGTAAATATGTGGTTACGTGTGAAATTGACTTATACAGATAAAAAAATATTTTTAAGCTTCCTTCACAAGCCAGGATGGATCTATATGGTAAAAAGCACTTTACAATAATGGGATGAAAGAGCTTTTCATTACAAAGGCCTGAAGAACCTGATCAGGATGGAAAACCTCAGATATCCCGTGGTTCAGAGGCTTAGACTGCTGGGGAACACCCATAGGACTTTGAGCAATCCTTCCATAGGCTGTAAACGCTTTTATACAAATGACATTTCATCCTGATACCTCACTGACCTCATAGTAAGTCAAAGTGGAAAAATTAGTCCAACTTCTTGTGGCAATCAATAATTTCACTGCAATGCAAAAGTAGGTCGATATACTTATGTGTTACTCACAGCTGATGGCCGGGGAAACCACTACATCCAGGATCTTGCTGCGGTTCCCGGCATCGATCAACTCGTCGGGCTGCAGTGGGTAATAACGGAGTGGACCACCACATGCTTCATCTTCTGTTTTTACTACCACTACCACATAGAAACTGTTGCTTGGGAATTCTTTTCTCTGGCAACATGAATGAAGAGACATCATCTGTGATATTGACAAAGACATGTTGGCGGGTTGTAATACTGCTTCTGTAGGAAGGAGTACCTGCACAGTGATGGCACCTTTTTTGGTCATAGTTTGGTACATCCCAGTAAAGGCCACGTTGTTGTCAAGGTCATAGACAGGGCACTGGGAAAGAGAAATCCAGAGAAATATTTAATTAAAAACAAACAAACAAAAAAATCACAGTGAACACAATGCTGCCCTCAAGTGGTAAAAATGTTTAATTTAATATACAATTTTGCAACTTGTTCTGGCAATAAAATATTCTTAATATATATAAAAGATATGAAATATATATTGTGTATGATAATTATTTTAATATATATATTTAATTTTAATGCCTTGGTGAAGGCCCGTGACCCACTATAAACAAGTCTGCTGCTACACAAATGAGTCACAAGGGTGGAATGGTGTACCTGGATGTCCTGGACCGACATCACAGAACAAGGAAACGTCATGTTAGAGTTGACCTTGACGATCACAGTGTCCACACCTTCTGGGAAGACATACTTGAAGTACTATTTAAGGACAGATGAAAAACCGAAGAGAAAGGGAGAAGTGAGAGAAATGATCCCAAAAATGTCAAACTGAAACCCAAACCTCTCATTATTACAAAATATAATAATCTGCTGCCTGTTTCTAGGAGTGAAACAGCCTGTTTCCATGGTATGTTACCTGGGGTTGGGATGGAGAAGCAGTGAAGCTGAATTTTTTGTCTGTTCTGTAATTAGAAGTAACAGCAGGTCAGTAGGTCACTGATTGATCATTAAGAAATCTAATCTGTTGAGTGTTCTGCTGTGATGACATCAAACATCACTCACTCAAGGGTGAAGCTTTCAACTCGGCTAACCCTCAACTGGTAGTTTGTACCCTGACTGGACAGAGTGGACACGTCCATAAAAAAATACTGGGTTTCCGACAGAGCCCGAGTCGGCGGTTGACACAGTGTTCGGCCCACATGATTGTAAGGGTACTTTCTCTGGTATCTGGAGAAAAGATATGAGAAAAGAAACACTGATAAAGGGAGTATCATAAAGGAGCTTTATACTGAAAATAAAACTCATGGTTTCAGTGAGCTTCAAAACAATATGTACATAAAAACAAATATCTCTTCAAAATGTTCTTTTTAAACATTGTTACTGACTACAACAACAACAAGAAATGAACTACTGCTTGCAATCTTAGAATGAGGAACAGAATGCAAGTTCCAAAGTTCCATTTCCAGATGCATGTGGTTTTACTGGGCTGTACACTGTATCATGAGACATGTTACACAATTACAAGACGTTGCTCCTGATGGCTACAGACCCAGATTGGAATTACAGATCACTGATATGTCATTGTTCAATGACTAATAAACATCTGAACTTCTAACCCGTTATGAAACATACTCAGTAAACAGAGTGGTCATCTGTCCTTAATTTATTCAGGGATATTTCAGTAAAAATCAACTTAATGTGACATTTTTTTTCTGATACAGTATTTTACAAATGTTTGAACGTTTGGGGAGAACAGAGCAGAGATTCCCAAACAGGAACAGGGTGATTTCTTAAGTTACAATCTGTAATGAAATTTGCAAAGGAATTAAAATCATTCAGGAATGTGGAAAATGTTAAGCCTTATAAAAGTCACTCTTTAAGTCACACATTGAGATAAAAATAGCATTTAAAGACATAGATAATGATATATTATCTTGTTTTGCTTTGGTGGCCTCTGTACATAACCTCATACAAACTGAGGTTAATCACTGCAGTTGGACAGACGTCATTAAAACAGGTTTTACCATCAGGCACCAAATAAACAGCCTGTTTATGTGAAGTGTGTATGGACTCACAGTCCTCTGAGGATCAGAGGGACCTGGAAAGACAACACAGCTTGTTTCTGTCGTATCACAAACAGCGTAGTGCTCTCCAAGCCCTGGGACAGCACATCCACAGTCACACGAACTCCATCCGTCTGGAACACAGAGATGTAAACAACGTAACGACTCCTACCAGTGACAGAGCAGATGGTTCTACTGAACAGGCTCCACTCACCATGTTCCTGGATATGGTGTGGTTAAAAGCATAGATGGTCTGGTTCTGGCTGGTAACCGTGTCGTTGTAGGTCACATCAAACTCTGCATCTTTCTGGACCACATTCTTAGTCTCTACCACAGCTTCGCTGCTGCAGCCTAACTGGGTCACACAAAGGCAGAGGACAACAGCCAGTCCAACACCGGCGGATCCAGTTTGGGTTTTATGACGAGATTTCCAGCAGCTCCTGAAAAACATGTTGTCTCGAACCGTTTTTTAAGTGGCGCACGATATCCTTCGACTTAGTCCAACATGAGTGACAAAAACTGATAAAACTCCACCGCGTCAGTAAACAGCAGAGAAATCTGCTCAGCGTCACTGCTTCTTCTTCTTCTACTGCTGACGAACAATGACAGCAGTAGCTGTTAGCCGAGCGGCTACTGCACCGTTGACTGTCAATTAAAGGCTCGCCCTTCTTCCCACTGACATTCTTATCAGTCCAGGAGGTGTCAGCGAATCAAAGGTTAAATTTTAGGAACGAAAGCTGACAGCGACGTCCAGTTCAATTACACCGGAAACCCCAAATCCTGGTGGGGAGACGACGAACAGCGCCGACGTTAGCATTGTTGCTCTGGATGCTGGACGGCTGCAGCTCCACGTCCTCAGAGCCGATTTAAGGTCCAGTTTCCAGGATTAAGAGAACAAAACTGGTCCTAGTTTTACTTTAACTCTGTCCATTGTACAGACAGTTTTTCTCCTGCAGTGTTTACACTCGAAGTACAGTGGAGCCAAGCATATGTCGCCCCCCACCGGCAAACACCGCAACTACAATGAGTCTGTAAACAAAATAAAAAGTGACGTTATTGCATCACGTGATTGTCCTCAACTTCACCGACGAAATTTGGGTCTAATTTTAAGTAAGTAAGTCTAATTTTACAAAAAAGCTTATACTATTGCCAAACTAAGACTTTAAGAATGTTTTTGTTATTTGTATTATTAGTGAGTGTACCACACACTACAGAAGTAATTGTTTGTCAGTAATCTGAGTACTAAAATTTACCAAATTAAACTTAGGGAATGATTTTGTTGACTTATGACTTATTGTTGATTTGACTCTTGATTGTGTTTATGACACCAAGTACTCGTGGACACAAGGTTTTTTCTGAGGAAGATTCTTATGTCAGTCATGATATACATATTTTTCTTTTTTGGCTTGTTCCTTCTTCAGGGGTTTGCCACAGCAAAACTCTAACTCCAAGTATCTCAATGTCCTTCATCAATCTCCTCTTTGTCTCCTACCTGGTAGCTCCATCTCAAGGATCATTCTTCTACCAACGTGTATCCTGATAATATATCTCTCTTATTAGCTGATTGCAGCGCTCAGTAAATAGTAAATCCCATTGTTGGCGTACGTATAAGGTGCAAGAACATTTTTTGAACATGGGGTGGTGCTGTCTGCACGCTGTTAGTGGAGGCAACGCCAGACCAAGCAGAATGAAAGGATTTTATAGAAATGTAGCTAATGATAAACCTGTTTTATGATGTTATTTTACTTCAATGTTTCATTCTCCAATGTTTGTGGTTTTAAGCCTACCGTATTTTGAAATATACAGCACTTCTCTTCATCTACATGTATGTATGTGTGTGTGTGTGTGTGTGTATGTATGTAAATATATATAAACACACATAAAATATACACACCCATATGTTGTGTGTATATAGACCTACTGTAATAATCATCTTAATGAACAAACATAACTCCACTCTTCAAACACACACTGCATACAGACAGAGGTAGAGGCAGTAGGTGTACTGCAGCAGACGCGTTCGGAGCTATTTAGCATGAGTGAGGCGCCGTTTCTCTTTAAGGCCTCATCAGGCTCTGTGATCGTATACATGCTGCAGCAGGAATCACTGAATCATGGGAACCGGAATGATAATGCGCACTTCACTGTCGTCAAGGCAACCACTACACGTTTCGGCGGATGAAGTCATTTGTTACGCCGATCGTTTCCATGGTTACATCCTAGAGAGGGCGCTGCGGAGGAGCTTTCACGTCATATGACGCAGGGCGGGGGCGTGTCCGAGATGCGCGCTGCGCAAGGCTGCTTGTTGTTCCCGCAGAGAGGCGAGAAGATGGCGGCCGTGTCAAGCGGAGGTGCTGCTGGGTCCACTGCGGCCGGGATTACGCACCCTGCCCGACCGACCCACGCAGTAATGGGCTCCCAGAACCGAGCCCAGCCATCCTCCGGGATCAGCCACTCGGGTCGAACTGGCACGACCGCGGGGTGCATCACCAATCCCGGACACTCTTCGGCCACCAGGCCCCCCCCAGCCCGAGTGGGCCAATACGAAATTGAGCGGACCATCGGCAAGGGGAATTTCGCGGTTGTTAAACTAGCCACGCACGTCAATACCAAAGCAAAGGTGAGTCAACAGACACACGAGCTTTAAAGGTGAATAAATGGAAGTTGTCATTGTGTCATTTGGAGCTTATTCGAGCATGTACTCGAGATGACGCTGGGGCCTTTCAGGCACTAGGGAGACAACGGCCAGCTCGCTTTGGTGACACCGCTCCTGGGTTGTAGGAGGAGAAGGGGGGTACGTTCGACACGGGGCATCACCTCCGACTGTTGGAAAGAAACGCTTTTGACGTCAGGATCGAGCGTACACTACTTTAATTTAATGTTTTAGCCGTTGCAAGAATCACTCGGGGTTAATGTGTGGCAGAGGACGGAGAGGGGAAGGGGGTGGAGGAGGTGGAGGGTATTGACGAAGATGAAGACCGGGGAGACAGAACCGTCCGACTGGGGCAACTAGCCTAGCCTCCATGCTAATTAGCTGTTGGTTGGAGATGGTGGTTTTTTTTCAGGCGTTAAACGAGGAAAATAGTTTAAGGTTTTGAGCCACAAAACCACATATGGAGAGAAAAACTCCCAAGTTACAGTATACACGGTCAACACGAACTTACAAAAGTATTCAAGAAAAATGTAGGCAAATTTGAAAACTTTGATCGTGAAGCTAGCATGAGTGTTTGTTTTCTGATCATTTATTTCGGCAATGATACAGAATACTTTACTTCACTTTCATCTGGAGGTGTCGGTTAATTTTCTAGGCCAAACGGCGAAGTGAGAGCCATCAGACTATTGTGTTAGTGGTTAGATTTTTACGAGATTATTCAAGATTTTGCAGCACACGTTGTTATTACTGCTACTAGACATTAATGAACTTATTGCTGTTCTTGATAAGTGAGTGTATTGCTTTAAGGTGTTGAGCTAGAAATGAGCTAGGTGTTGTATTTGTAACTCTGACTGTGCTGTGTTTTTCTCAGACATTGGAAGTTGTAATTACAGTGTTTTAGGTATTTAAAAGGATTAGATTTTCTTTGCTTGTTGTCACTATAGAACAAAAACATGACAAATCTGTCATGGGGGTGTCCCATCTGATGCCTGAGCATTTCTTCACTACAGATGTTACCATTTTGGTTTGACAGTAATAATGAGACTTTATGGGAAATGGTGCCGATATTTAGAATCAGTGTTGTTGTGGTGAACAGAAGTTTCCTTCTTATCTGTCTTTGAACTAAGTCTAAGGTCAAATTGTGAGGTCAGACTGTACGGTCCATAGGCAACTTTTATGCTGTTGGTATTTTGTGTATTGTTCATATTTTTAAAAGCCTTCTTTTCAATAAAATTAAATGCTAGAGATGAATTTGGATGATTTTGGTTATTTTTATATATATATGACCAGTCCATGACAAAACCAAACTGAACAGAAACCTCTAATGCTGTTGTCACTATAGTACAATAATCATGTGACAACACAATGTAGCATGGCAAGTTAGGATGTTAAGTCAGGTCAGAAGATTGGTTTTTAGGCAACTGAGACTGAGATGAAGTCCGATTGCTGAAAAATAAATGTTTGTACCTATGTCTTGCTCTTCTTTAACCTGTGTTTGTTTATACTATGTATTGTATTGTACAGAGTCCAGTTTGAATCCAGTATCTGTCACCTTTAATTTCATGTCACTTTTTAGTATACATTTATAGTACTGTGTTGGCCTTTTCTTACCTTGTGTCAGCAGACAAACAAAATATGCAGGTTGACCTTTAAATAATTCACTATATTTAACTATTATGTCTCTCTGCAATTACATCCATGAATGCAGTTTTGGATAATAGTAGAGTTCACGTACAGTATTTACTGGTTTAAATATCCGTTTGATTTTGTTGTGGCAAATAAAGATGTGTCAGTGTAGCTGAGTGGTGTACACTGCCTGCCCTAGGATCCACCTTATGACACCCATGTGAAACAAAGTGTTCCCTTAAAGTTTCCCTTAGTGAGAAATTGAGGTGATTATAAATCTCTATTCTAGCTTTTTTCATCTGACTGTGAGAAACAGGAAGAAACATGCTGTTGACCACAACATTGCATTGCTGCCCAATAATAATGGAATAAAAGAGATGTCTTGTTGTCTGTGCTGGTGGTCTTCTCCTGGCCTGTCAGCACATGATTATCACCTGATGCCAGGGTTTTTCGTGTGTGATGTTTGCTTGGAGCCCCGAGTGCTTCAGGAGCAACGGACAGAAATGATTTCTATTCATATGATCGGTTATCAGGGGCAATTAATTCCCATGCTTTCATAAATGACTTGGGTTTTATAACAGTCTGATGGTAGGCACTGGATACTCAAAAAAAGAACAATTTTCAGTTGTTGGTGGAGCTAGATGATACCCTGCAGTGCAGTCACACAAAGAGGACCTAGATATTAATACCATGTAGCTTTTCAGGCTTGGAACAGTACAGTCCTGTTATGACATCAGTGCTGTGTTGGTTTGTTTACCCTTAAACATTGAACAGGCAACTAATTCAACGTGTATTTAATCATTACACACTGGCTGTTTAACCCTGTATTTTGCTTATATCTTTCCACTGTAGTCTTTGGTTTGTTGTAAGACAGCAATGGAGACAAACACACACAAACACTGCTGAGCTGTAGGCGCCCGTAACACTAGCTTTGTATCTGCAAAAACTGAGAGTTCATTAGCACCTGCAAACAACAAAGGTCAAGTGAAGTGAAAGTCAAAATGGGAGATGGATTTTTCATGCTCTCTGTTAGCACAGATGGGTCACATTTAATCTTTCTGGCATTATTTTTTTATTCTATTTACTCCCTAAACCTTTCGCTGATCGTTGTTATAAAACTAGTGTTTTTAATGAACTAATTTTCCATTAATGTATTTGTACCTGAACTGTTGGCAAATATTGATGCCAGGGTCATGTGTGCTAACGTTATAATAAGCCAGAGGAACATGCAACTGTTCACCACCAGTAGATATGCTCCCATGATCGGAATCTAGAGCACTGGGTAAGAGGTTGTGGACACTTCAAAAGCACCACCTTCAAATTTAATCACATCTTTCTGACCTGTAGGGTTAATAGAAAGTTGAAAAAGCGAGTTGACTCCATCTGTTAGGTTACAATTCTGGACAGTTGTGTTAAGTAGATTTGTTTTATAATGTAGCAATGTTTAAAAATTAGTTTAGTTTATCAAGCACTTGATGAAATCTGTCAAACAATATTACCTGTTAAAGACCTATTTTTGTTGATATGTAACTGTTAAAAATACTGTCATGTTAATTTCATTAAATATTGGAAAATGTAACCAAAACAAAATCTGATAAATTGGGAACCTGATTGTCACATTGTCACCGTCATGATCCTTGACCTTGAATGGCCTCTACAAATAAAATGAATGTTCATTGAAAAAGAAGAAGAAAAATATTTTCCTCTCTGAAAATAACTTTGTTGCTTACACATTGTTACTGCTTTCTATGGTTTCTGCCATGTCCTTAAGGAGTGCCAGCACAGCCACTACTTAATTATTGCTGCTGTTGCTTCAGAATTAGGTCGTAATACTGTTACAGTAGCCTAAATTCAGGGGTGATTTTCTTGGTCAACGTTCTGTGTGATGCAACTAAAAGGACAGATTGTCTATAATCCATTGACACATTGTTCATTGATTATTATAATATAATAACACTCATTGTGCTGTCAATATAACAATGCTTTTACAGGCCCTTTACAAGTTAAAGCCACCAGGAGTAAGGTCATCGTCATAGTTACATATGTCTTAAATTGCCTCCATATACTTAAAATTTAGTTCTTCCTCCCTTTACTTTATTCTCCAAGTTCCACCTGTCCTGCTTGCCATATACCCACTGACAATTGGTAACCACCATTTTAAGTAACGCCCCAGTGGGTAAGTTGCCTGAATTCTTAGAGAGAATATTACATTCTGTTGAATATTGGGTAATTGTATCCCTAGGTGGCAGTTGCTCTGCTGATGATGGTCCTTCTGCTGTGACAGACATGATCAGAGCTATTGCATTGACTTTACCCCTCATCCCCACTTGATGTTATAGCAACTGCAAATTTTATTCAAAAGGAATTTCTATAAAATATACAATTTTAATACTCAGCCGGCTTTTGAGTCACAAAGGTAATCCTTATCCTCTTTCTTGGTTTTAACTCAGTCTATAAGAAGGAAAGGAAGCAAAGCAAACTATGTGTCTTTCTGACGTAGTGATCCACACCACTGCACACAAAGATGTCACCTCTGAATTTAACTCATCACCAAAGTGAACAGTGGACAGCTTTGAGAACCTGGGGTCCAGTGAGTGTGGACCAGGAACCCTCCAGACTCAAGTCCGATTCTTAAACCTCTTGGCCACCACTGCCCCAACAACAGCTTGTAGCTGAAGTCACTGTTGTTGTAGCAAACAAGGACACCTGTGAAGTTCTTGTTTGTCCTTGATGCTATAAAAAATGTTTTCTGTTGTTTGGTCATTTTAGATTGTTAGATTACCTTTCCATATACAATTTATCTGCATACACTGTATGTGAAGGTGGCACAATCCCCCCCATTCCCACCCCTTCAAACCACTGTAGTACATATTTCAAATTGATTAACTATTTCAGGTCTGTATATTGTATACATTGAAAAACCCTAGGAAAAAGATTGTTCCTTGAAACTGTCTTATTTCAAAAGTGCCACAATAAGGGACAAAAGACAAAAGTAAAAGTAACATTGCAAAACACACGTGATTCACCAGTACTTGTTGATGCTTTTATGTATTTTTATTTTATTTGACTAATAAATATTACAGCAGTGGTGGCCCAGCAGTCAAAGAAGCAGACTTGAGTCCACAAGGCTTTGGGTTCCAATCCTAACCTTAACCCAATCTAGGTTACCACTGAGGTGCTCTGAGCATAGCATCATACCGACCCACATAACTTCAGTTGACTCGCCTCCACAGGAAGGCTCACAGTATGTGCACCGTGATGTTGGTGGCACCGGCTACCACTGTGACCCGGTAATGGATGAGCAGATAAAGATTTCAAAATTGAGATCTAGGCATAGTCGCGTACTAGTTTAGAGCTGTATTCCTTCTTTTGAGTGGGGAGGGAAAAAAAAAGGATGAGAAGATGTTTATGGTATAGATTTTTACCTTCAGTCTTTTACATTTGACATTTTACTGAGACATTCATCTGCCGTTGTAACGCCTTTTTGTTTGTGTCCAGATCATGTTATCATGAGATCATAATACTTCTGTAATCAAAGCTATGGCAATGCGTTTTAATTCAGTGTACTACAATGGTGGTGCCATTGGAAAAATTAAAATGTGAGTGCATTATATGTGGGTGTTAGCGTGGAACAGGCTGCAGCAGGACAGATGCTGTGCTGCAGCCTCAGTGGTAGCTGCACAGACACCAAAAGTGCTGTGTTTTAGTTTGGTAGAAACTGGTCATATACAGGAGAAACCCGTGGCATTTGGTGGAAATTTAATTTAGCTAAAGTCTTTCATAACAATGTTATGTCAGCAGTGTTTAAGCTTCTCTCTTCTGTTGGTTCTTTTTTATAATGACTTCAAAAATTCTGCACAGTCTTATGTAGGTTAAGGTCTATCATTGCAGATATGCAAATAGGTGTTGTTTAAGGACACTCAAAAACATAAGCCTCTTGAACTCGTTGATTTAACTTTTCTACACAAATAAAAGAGGAATACTGCCCTTGTTCAAAAAGTGAGGAAAATTAATGTATATTTTCCTTACAATAGCAGACTCAATGAGCAACAACTGATTATTGTTCAAATCGCACAATGTGAGGACTTTTCTTTCTCACACTTCTTAAAGTCTGTCTGGGTCACAGATTCTGCTCCCACTCCCCCTGCATCACATCAGCAATGTTGCCTGTGTACCCGTAGTCACTCCATGTTGGAAAGGGAACCCTCGACCACTAGGTTGTGCAAACACAAGTCAGGCTAGGTTGTGTTGCTGTTCAGGTATTTTTTTGTCTAAATAATACAAAATCAACTGTGATGCTTGTTTTTGGATTTTCTGTCAAACATTAACCACAAGAGAAATGAATCATACAACTGTACTGTATGAGTGCTACTGTCTCTCAGCTCCGCTTTACTTTCCCTTCCTGTCTTTAAAAGGAAGTTGACCTTGCTTGACTTGAAATGGTCTTATCATCCTGTCTGCTGTCAGGAAAATGAGATCTTGGAGTTGAGCTTGTGTGTGCGCTCCAATATAGGACACATGCTTTTCATTTTTTTCTGTTACACACACTGAGTGGCACAACTTAGTTGCAACTATTTTTGGCTGCAGCTTTGTTTTTGGCCAGTCCCATTAGCTGTTCTTAATTAGGCCATTAAAGCCGTCTGTCCGTGCCGTAGTGGAACAGCAAAGCTTCTGTCACCCTTCATCGTCATCCACGCCGCCGATGCGTTTGTCATGGAATGAAGTGTTATGTAAGGTTCTCTCTGACAGTCACAGGTCACAGTGTAGGTCAGTTTACACAAACATGGAGGAATGCATGGAAAGCTCTTAGCCTGGTAACACACAGTCTGGTTGTTTTTTCTGAAAAGTGCAAGTGTGTCCTGCTTGGTATGTTTTTGTTGCTTTCATAATTTGAAATGGTGAATTTGCCAGATTATTCATCAGCCTCAGACACCCTGTAAAGGTTTAGAGAACGTTTATACCACACTTCAGCTTTAAGAACATGGATGAAATAAAGTAATGTAGCAGGCTTATACCGGTGCCTAATCTTATTGTGCATGAATTAATTGAGCCATAAAAATGAATCCAACTTTTGAGAGAAATAGATACCTTCTACTGGGCTGTTGTCAAACTTTCAGAATGTTGGTTGCAGAGCAGCGAGTACTTAAAAGCATGACTTGTGTTGCGAAAAATATATGATTTATATGATGATGAATTTCTTTATTATTTTCATCTCCGATCATGTCCTCATATCAATATACACTGTTCTGGTGCTGGGCCCATGCCTTTGATTCACTGCCTGTAGTTGTGGTGTCACCTAAGGACCATTAGCATGGATGTACTGCCAGTATTTAATGACTTAAGTGCTTGTAAACACTCAAGTTTAAAGATAAATTATTTTTAGTGTCTCCCTTTCTATCTGTTAATGTGGCCCCGAGGCCCCACAACACCACCATTACTTTACACTCTCATCATTCACTGTTATCCCCTCTTCAATTCTGTCTTGTCTCTGTCTCCAGGTGGCCATAAAAATAGTTGATAAGACTCAGCTGGATGATGAGAACCTTAAAAAGATCTACAGAGAAGTGGAAATCATGAAGTTACTGAAGCACCCCCACATCATCCGCCTCTACCAGGTACACACGCACAGAAAGCCAACCCTGTTCAAGGATCTCACACCAGAGACTCCAGGAGCTGAGATGCAAAACAGTCCTAGTTTCCCTTAACAAGAGTGGGGTTAGGGTTAGTAATGCAAGGTTTTCTGTAAGTGCACAGAAAAATTATGCTGATGCTATTTTGCATCTTAAAGGACGCTTACTCCTTCCGTTACATAAAAGGTGAACCACCCGTTACTGGATGTTGCCTGGTAATCTCTGTTTTCTTTTCCGCTCAGGTGATGGAGACTGAGAGGATGATCTACCTGGTCACAGAATACGCCAGTGGTGGAGAGATATTTGGTATGGAGTTCCCCACTGTTTCCACAGCGTATATGCTGTGCTTGCTGTCCATTGCCAATGTTTTTATGATTGTGTTTTTCTGCAGTTAACCACCTGGCCTTTAAAATATATTCAAATACTTTGTAAACGTCCAAAGTTCATTCTTTGTGATTTTCTCTTTTAACTTTTGTGCAGCCTTCTTTGAAGTTTCCAATATCTCTTTTATATCTTACATCTTATATGAGGAACTTTCCCTTTCTTCAGGTTTTGGCTTAAGAAAAATGTGTCAGAGTTCTATTTTAGAAGGAAGTGAAGCATCTCCACCTCATCTCTTATTATAAAACACAGAATGCAGTACTTATGTAATATATATATATAATATCGGCTACAGTATAAGATGGTATGCTTAGAGAATGTTGCTAATGTTATCACTAATCATATTTACGTTTCAATTAGAATAAAAATAAGACATTTAAATAATTATGCATTCCTAATGTTGAGCAATATGCATGTAATTTAATGATAATATGTCGTTTGCCGTTAGAGACAGGATCAAATATTGTGCCCAATACATACAAATATCTACTTCTTACTAATCGTCAGTTACATTGGTGTTCATCTGCTGCTGCTGCTGTTGTGAAGGATGGTGGTGGGCGATGGGAATGATCTGCTGTTACTGTTAAAGAGTTATTCAGCAGCTTTCTTTCTGCATTATCATAATTTACATTATAATTGGTGGCAAAATTGTTTGTGCAATATACCTTGTGCAAAGAGACTACATTAAAGCAAATATATATTTAAATAAAGTAATAAGCACAAGGTTACACCTCTAAAACTGCTGACCTCTGCAATCTGTGTGTGTGTGTTTCCATCTGCTTAGACCACCTGGTAGCTCACGGACGTATGGCAGAAAAAGATGCCAGAAAAAAGTTCAAACAGATTGTTGCAGCAGTCCACTTCTGTCACTGCCGCAACATTGTCCATCGAGACCTGAAGGCTGAGAACCTGCTCCTGGATCATAATCTCAACATCAAAATTGCAGGTTTGTGTTAAAATCTTGGCTTCTGGGTTTGGTGGGTTGTCTTTTTTCACAACTTTTAGTTGTTTGTTTCTTGTTTGTGCCAAAAAGAGGTTAAAACATGTTTTTCTCTTTCCCTCAGATTTTGGCTTCAGTAACCTGTTTTCTCGAGGCCAACTATTGAAGACATGGTGCGGCAGTCCGCCATATGCTGCACCAGAGCTTTTTGAGGGAAAGGAGTACGATGGTCCCAAAGTAGATATATGGGTGGGTAGTTGGAATATAGTACCGGAAATTCTGGAATATATTTAAAAATAGCTGTACATAAAAATAAAGTGTTGTTTTTTTTCTCTTCTCTTTTTAATAGAGCTTAGGTGTGGTGTTGTATGTGTTGGTATGTGGCGCCCTACCTTTCGATGGCAGCACTCTTCAAAATTTGCGGGCTCGTGTCCTCAGTGGCAAATTCCGCATTCCTTTCTTCATGTCAACAGGTGAAAAGCAGTTGTGATTGAAACAGAGACCAATCTTTATTCCTCTGACAATGATTAGATTAAGGACTATATGCTCATATGTAATGTTTTTTGTTCGTTATATGGTCAGGGAAGTGAACATTCAGAGTTAAATAAAACATTCTAAGGTTATTTCAATTGTGAAACACACAGTCTTCAGAAATATTTAAAAGCAAAATAAGCAAAGCTGTGTTCACAGACATGTATCACTTTACAAGAAAGACAATGCAGTGTGTAAACAATTCATATTCAAAAGTTCATATAAAAAAGGGTGGAATCAAATAGGTTCCAAATTGTCCAGAGAATATTTAATGAAATCAGCCTGAAATTGCGAATGAAAAACACTTGTTTACTGTTATTTGCTATGAAATTGTTGGATCATTAAGGGAAAAACGTTTCTTTTCAATCTGCAGATTGTGAGTACTTGATCCGACACATGTTGGTGCTGGAGCCCAGTCGGAGGTTGACTATGGAGCAGATCTGTAAGAACAAGTGGATGCGACAAGGAGACCCTGACCCAGACTTTGATAGGGTAAACCCAGTCTTTTGTGTAAACCTTTTCAGAGGCTCCTACAGTTTGCATTGTGTGTATTTCTTCTAATTCTTGTGGAAAATCATATTATACACCTACATTTGTTGCTGTCATTCTCTGCAGTTATTACATCACTCATTCTTTAATGCCCTTTTCCAGTTGATAGCAGAATGTGTACAAGTGAAGGCAGAGAGAGAAACAGAGCTCATCAACGAGCAGGTGCTGTTGGCCATGTCTGAGATGGGTCTAGACAGAGAATGCACAATTCAGGTTGGACAACAACCTTTTAGCACTCTCTAATAAACAATGGCAACATTGCCTTTTTGTCAACTTCTGATTTTTTTTTTTTCCTCTTCAATGCAGTCGCTACAAACTGATGCATATGATCACTACAGTGCCATCTACAGTCTGTTGGCTGACCGTCTCAAGAAACACAAGACTCTCCGAGTGGCTCAGCCTCCACCACGTTCTATTAGTTATCCCCTTAATGCTGTACAGGTCAGTCATCACTTGTATTGAAATGAATAATGAATGATGGAAGTAAAATTGGGTCACAAGTATGACCCCAATGCTCTGTAGATGAGTCAAACCTTGTACTGTATCACTTTGAAAAGCACTTGCTGTTTAGTGAAGGGTCATTTCATTTTGTGTCAATATTCTAACTAAACCTAGTAGATAAGTTTCTCCCTCATCTGTATGTTATAATGTTAAAGTCAGAGCAGTTCTGTTTTGTGTTGAACTTGTGAGCGAGTGTCTGACCTGTTGTTTTTCATCCGTCTGCCCAGCAGACAGATCCACAGGGTAATCCAGTTAGCATGACCGTCCCCCATGTCCAGCTTATCAATCCAGAGAACCAGATTGTTGAGGTGAGTGAGATGTAATTTACCTGAGCCAGTGTTTGGTCAGCTAATGAATTGACAGCATTGTAAAAAAAAGTCACACAGGTAACAGCTGCAAGACTGTAGTCTTCTCCATTTTTTGGTTAGCTTTGCACTACTTTAATAATCGACTTACTAAGGCACCATGGCAGAACTGGCACATGACTCTGCACCACCTTGTCAAAAGTTGTTGTGTGTCAGTAAACACCTGCGCTGCACTTTTTAGACTGATTGTAGGACACACACACACACATACTGTTCGTTCAAACACAACCAGAGACTCCAAGCTGAATCACAAAATGCTTGTGCAATAGAAGAAAGTATTAGTACTGCATTGCAGCAGGGATTGGAAGAGAAGAAGACTAAGTAAATTACAACTACTACAAGTTGATTATTTGGACTGTGACAGAGTGTATGAAATATCACAGACAGATGCGATTGAAATCTACACTGAGACATAACTTTGGTTTTTTAATGCCTGGAACAATTTCTTCCCAAAGTCAAGACTAAAGACTACATTTTTGTATTTTAAGCCCGACGGCAGCATGACACTGGACAGTGATGAAGGAGAAGAACCATCTCCTGAGGCCATGGCTCGCTACCTTTCAATGAGGCGGCACACTGTGGGTGTACCAGACCAAAGGTAACAGCTGCAGCATGTTAGAATAATACTTTTTTTATGCATTTGTTTTTCAACTCCACCAACATTTATTTTTCTGTCAACTCACCACAGGACAGAGATGCAGGAGGACCTGCAGAAACTGCCACCAGGTTTCCCGCGTGGTGTAGTGCCCCAGCCCCCCTTCCCTCCCTTGGTGCCCACAATGGGCCATATGCATACACTCATGCCAACACAGAGCCTGCAGCCCACACAGCAACTAGAATACAAGGTGCAGTGTTTGGATTCTAATCAGGTCTCACAGTATTAAGTCTTGACTTAACTTGTTAAAGCGCTAAAGGTCTAAATGTCAACATCCAACTATTGTATCTGACATATTGTTTTTGATCGATTCCACAGGAACAGTCGTTGCTACAGCCACCCACCCTGCAGCTTCTAAACGGCATGGGTCCATTGGGTCGACGGGCTTCCGATGGAGGGGCTAACATACAACTACATGCTCAGCTGCTCAAGAGGCCCAGAGGGCCTTCACCACTGGTTGCTAGTCCAGTGAGTCGGCATTTCTTTCCTTTTTTTTCCACTGTGTTAAATCTTAGACCCTGATAAATCTAATGCTCACTTTTCCAGCACCCAATCCCTGCAGTTGCTCCTGTTGATGAAGAGGGATCAGATGGAGAGCCGGACCAGGAGGCAGTTCAGAGGTAACACATGGTGCTGGCGTTCAGTGATGGGATTTAAAAAAAAAAAAAATTATAATTTTTTTTTTAGTAAGCTGCTGCCTAAACTGTGATCTTCTGGAAACCCAAGAAACCTGTGACAATTGAACAACTCTACTAACTTTACTTGAGTAACAAATAATTAATAATTGTTCCAAAAAAAGAATGGAACTGTTGTAGCTTTTGGCTACAGCTCAAATGTATTTGTGGTTTAAAATCAAAAGTCCAGGTTGGAATTTTCCTGCTGATCCGCTTTAAACAGCAACATGAGTCAATGTCGCTGGTGTCCTGGGTTGCTGGGAGCGGGTGATTTCAGGCTGCTCTGCTTTTTCCCACGGGAGGTGGCCACTCTGCTGTGGTGCTTATCCCATCTCTCCTTCTTGTTCCATTGCGCAAGTGCCTTCTGCCAACGTTTCAAAACTCAATCTGCCTCCAAAACCAGCCCTCCTCTCTCCTAAACCTCCAAAACCTTCTGTTTTTTTTACCTCATTTCAGCAGATGCTAAATTATTTTCCAAACTTCTCTCAATTCTTTCTTACACGGCTTTGCTAACTCTAAAGCTTGCTCAACTAGCAAAAAAAAGCAACCATTCCAGTCCATGACTTGGAACCTGGGGTTGTTGATCACCTAAAGCTTTAACATCAGTTTGTGGTGTAATTTTTACCTGTTTTTTCCTGATTGGCTACACTGATATAATTGATGGCACCCACTGGCGGAGGCGGGACGGAGCTGGTCTCCCCCGTCTCATCAGCCTGTCAGGACAGAGAGCTGACCAGCAATGCTTCCTGTCTCCTACCCTCACCCCTGTCCCTGCGGCCCAGGTACCTGGCGAACCGCACCAAGCGGCACACGACGCACGCACTCACAAGCACGTCGCATGGTGAACCCTCAGCAGAGTCACAGCGGCCTCAGGGCCCCCGCCAGAGGGGGGTTTGGGCCCCCGACATACACACTCGGTGAGGGGACACAATTGCTACCAAGTAAAATGTGGACTACCATGCACAATCCACACATGGAGAACAGAGTATATCTAATCTAACTCTTTCAGACGCACACACAGAAGGTAATTGTTAATCGTCCAAAAAGAAATATTTTTTTTGCCAATAGCACCTTTGAGAGGGAGAATGTGACATGATGGTCAAATCACCTCAGGATTAATAAAGCAGGATTATAATGACACAATCCCTGTTAATCTGAGTAGAGCAGTTGAGGTCACAGTACACAAGCAGGGATTTTTTTTGTAGGACCGTTCCATCAGAGCTCATGTTGCTGTGTTTGGTCTCCTTACTTTTTGTGTCGGTGTAACAGATCCAGCTGTTGTTGTTGGTCTTCAACTTCAGTCACAATTGCAAGATGGTGCAGTCTTTCCTTAAAGTGAGATTGATTGAGTTCAGTTCTAAGAATAGGCAGAGCCGGTACCTAATATTGTGTCTAATGTTAGACTGAAAAGACATTTGGAAACAAGTTTTTGTTTAGGTCCTACTTTAATGAATTCTGTAATAGAACATCATCCCATCAGTTTGTCATTTTTCCCTTCATCAAAGCCATTCTAACAGAAATGTAACATTTTGTTTGGTGTCTTATGTCATGTCTCCTTTGTGTGTCTGTGTGTTGGTATGTTTGTGCGTGTGTCCTTCCCGTGCCCTCTGCTTTCTTACCCTTCTCGTCAGATGCAGCTACAAAGACTCCAACACCCTTCATCTTCCCATGGAGCGATTCTCACCCGTCAGACGCTTCTCCGACGGCGCCGCCACCATCCAGGCTTTTAAGGCTCATCTAGAAAACAGCAGCCTCATCAAACAACTTAAGCAGGTAAATCATGTGGATTAGACATTAGTTTTTTACTTTATATATGGTTTTATAAAAACATTAGTTTACAGAAATGAATCGAGGAACTTGTTCTGGGAATATTGGTTAAAAAATGGCTTATTGATCATTTTTTTGGTCACAGCACAAATATTTCTGTTTAGTAAATACCTGGATCTGATCCTTCTGAACTTTTAATTATTGTTGCCTGATAACTGGTTTGAATCACAGGACAGTACATGTTGAACTTGCTTACATGGTTTGACCTCTGGCTGATACTTCAGGGCTTATAGTAAACCTCTTACCATTCAATAACTACGAGCAGCAGTCTCTGCAAAACTGATGCATCCAAATCAAATAAGCTACTTATGGAACCAGAAGAGTGTGAGCATTTGACGTCTGCAGACATCATATTGTCCAAAGTGACGACACACCGACGTTACTTCTTCCTGTGGAGGGAGTTTGTCTGGTAATAATAAAAATCATTGCCTCTTCAGTGTGTGTTTCACTGTAGGCCTGCACTGACACGCTAGGATTATCTTTAGCAAGAGTTAAGGAGGTCAGGAGGGTTTGAGAGAATGTCAAATCAATTGACCCTAAGCCGTGTGAAGACCCTTGTGCAACTGAAATCTTCCCAGCAATTCATGACACTTAGACGGTTTACTATGTGTCTAGGAAGATGCTGTCAATACAACTACGCAGGTTAATTGGACCTCAAAGAATAACCTAGTCGTAGTCAGTCATATGAGCTGGCAAGCCTTCTTAGGGGCACACAGTATCTTCATACCTCTGCGTCAGAGGAGAAAACTGGTTTAGACTGGATTTCTGTAAAAAGATCAGTTTTGAGCAATTGCAAATCCTCAAGTTATTAAAACTATAGTTCATTTGTGCCGAACTTGGCAAAAAAACTAATAAAACATGAGCTGACTTTGTGCAGCCTTTGTCTTAAAACCATTCATTTGGAGAACTGAAAAAAACTGTAAAAGGTTCAGATTGACAAAGAAAAAAAATGTCCTTTAAATGAGTGTCCATTAAAAATGATAAATATGTTAAAAGATGGTAGAATAAGTAAAAATATGTGGCCTTTTATTATATTTATTACCTTTATTTAAAGTTGAGTCTGATTTCACATCTGAACTCACTGTCTTTCAGTCAGCATTTAGTTACAAAAGCAGAATTTATTTTGGACATTTGAGGCTGAAATGTATTCCTCATAAATTCCTTCCTTTGTTTCTATTAGGAGTGTGAGCTGCTCCAGAAGAAGTATGCTGTCCAGCAGGATGAGCGACTCTTGGAACACACACAACAGCAGCACATCCTCTACCAGCAAGAGCAACAAATTCTCCACCAGCAAATCCAGGTATGTGATGTAGTGGAAACTTGTCATCCTGGAGTGGCTCAAGTAAAACGATAAATATATATACAGTATATATATTTAGGGTTATAACTGGTAGTCTTCATAACAATATTCAGACATTTATTAAATCAGCAGAATCTTTGCAGGGTCTGTCACTAGGCCATGGAGAGAGCCAGCCCAGTCATCTTACCCACCAGCTTCAGAGGTGGGAACACATGACCGTTCTTCTCGTGTTAATGCCGTTCAAGAAACTTTAATTATGTGATGCAGCTTTGCCAGATACAATGTTACATCACATCCATGCTGCAACTGTCTCTACTCTCCCTCTCTCCTCCTCTCATTCTTTGTCTTTCCTGCCTCAGGTTGAGAATTCAGCCCTCTAGCCCTCCGCCAACACATCCCAGCAACCACCTCTTCAGACAGCCCAATCAGAGCCCTCCGCCTGGCTCTGCAGGCATGATACAGGGGCATGGTGAGTAACACCAACGTAACAGAAAGCTTACATAGCTCTTACATAGCTCTGAACTCTCAAAGTATGTCATGCAGTGGTATTTTAACTGTTTATCTGCTTGTCTTTATAGGATAATATATCTTTATAAAATGCACTTATCTACACACGGTGTAAACAAAATAGATAGCGGCAAACACGACGTGTAAAAATATTTTCTGTTTTACTCTCCTTTTCCTCAGTTGGAGGTCCAGCAGCAGTGCAGTACCAGCATGGTCCACCAGCTCTGTACCAAGGCCAGAGTGGAAGCCCGCCCCCAACAGGACTGCAGCGAGTCGCACTACAGACCAATCAGCAAGCACCATCTGTGCGCCCAAATGTCCCGTTAGCGCAGGGTGTCCCTCAACAACAGCAGGTGAAGATGAGTCATTCTCATGATTTCTGCTGTCTCTCAGTTCACTCACTGTATGTTCCTTAATTGTCTCTTTTCTCCTCAGGCAGCGTTAGATATATGAAAACGCTCAATAACCATGAATTCATCAGGAAATCAAACAATTCCTAAAAACAGATCCTGGCCAGAAATGTAAATGTTTCAAAAGTTAATATCTGTAAACTCCTCTTTGATTTGCAAAGCAAATTTCCAAGAATTATTTACATAAATATATCTACATTAAATATATTTACATACTTTTTTTTTTGCTAAATGTGTTATATTTGTTCTTGGATCCACTGCATGAACGTTGAATTCAAACTCAGGTGAAAAAACACAGTTGATTGTCTGAACAGGTGACCATTCAGGTGCAGGAGGTGGAACTTGGAGGAGGGACCCAGAGACAGGGCAGCTTCCTGTCTACGCCAGGACACAGAGTCCTGGGGAAGCAGCTGAGCGCTGACAACGCAGAGATGCACAGGTGACCCTTCATCACTCCCTTCATCCTCTTCATCATCCTCATCCTCTTCGTCATTACAGTTGCCAAAAGCCTTCTAGCAGAACAAAGGGACTTTCTTAAAGTATTTTTTTTTGTTTTGTTTTCATTGATGTCATAACCTCACTCTTTTCATGCCATTCTTTGTTGTTTGCTTTTCCCCCATGTTGTTTCACCTGTTTGTCTCTTTGTTAGTGAAACCTGTTTCTTTTTCACAAGGAAATATGTATTATATTGTTTTTTTGACATTGTCTTAAAAATCCTGATTGAGTTTTCCAAGATATTTCCTCAACACCATGTTCTCTAAAAGGTATTAGGGTGAGTTGTTCATTGTTAACAAACTTTTAGTATGTGTTAGTTCCTGCTTGTTTCATAAGCAATATTTCCTTGTCCCTACAAACCCTCACAGGTAGATCCTCTTGGTTAAGACAAGTCATGTCAAAAGGGAAATAATCTTTCAAATAAATAAAGTACCATCTCGTGCACATGGTTACACAAAAAACAGTTTTCTATCCCTGAGCCCTGCCTCTCAGTGCCTGTGTTTGTCTGTTCTGATCTTTATAAATCCAGTAGATTGTCTGAAGTCTTTTTGAGAAAAATGTCTATCAAACACAATCCGTTAACCTTTTCCCGTTTATTAACATGCATCTTATTTTCCTCTCCTGTAGTCGTAGTCTTGGACGCTTCACATCTGGTTATGAGCAGCCCCAGTTCAATCCCCACCTCTTCAGTGGTGAAGCTGCATCCACCGCCTCCCGTGGAGCCTCTGGGGTTGTCGGTTCTTTTAACCCCTACATGCAAGCAGCCTCGCTCAAAGTCCCTGGCCTGGAAGGTTATCAGAGTGGGGCAGTGGGGAGTGGCAGCTACGGCACCCCCTCAACACTACAACAGGCCTTGCTCTCCCCAACTCCTCTGGACTACCACCCTCCACAGCAGCACGTCACCCCAACCTTACAGGGCCTCCTGTCCCCTCGCCATTCTCTGACAGGACATGCTGACCCCAGGTTGCCCCCTCAAGACTTGGCTGCTCTTCTCAAACGCCAAAATCCAAGGTCGTGTCCAGGGCCTCCAACACAACCCAGCGGTCCATCCCAGGAGTATGGAGAGAGGCTGCTTCTGCACCAGCTGAGCCAGGGTGAGAGTTTGGAGCCTTCAGCACCACAGTCGGCCTCTGGAGGTCAGCACTACCTCCACCTGCTCCAGATCCGACCACCTGATGTCCAGCCACAGCAACAGCAGCAGCAGCAGCCGCCGCCGCAGCAGCAGCAGCAGCAACAACTGCCGCAGCAGCAGCAACACCCCAGCTTACCTCACTCCGAGAGCATGGAGGAGGACGATGTTCAATCTAGTTATCACCACGTACACGAGGGCCTGCTAGCAAAAGCAGGAGAGACTCATGAGCTGCTGGGGCCTCCTCGGGGAGGAACGCCACCGTACAACTCCCCAACGCACAGGCATGCAGGTTACATGAGGAGTCCCCCAGCAACAAGAGGTGAGACCTGTTTAAAGCTGTTCAAAAGCAAAAGCATTTGAAACATGAAACCTCACCAAAAAGCCAATGCATTTTTTCAGAGCCCGAGCATGTGGAATGTGGGCCTCCAGGGCAGGCCATGGAGGTGCCTGACCATAACGGTGTTGGCTACCCACGGGGACAGCAGGGTGACGTTTACAGGTCCCGTGGACAGCTGCAGCGTCACCACACCATCCAGACCTGTGATGATGCCTTTGTGAGTTATAGTACATTCAGTCCAGACAATGCCTCCCAAGGATATTATCCCCTAGGGGACAGAAATGCTTTTACGCAGCAGCAAAGTGAAATACTAGAAACTTGACTCTATATATATATATATGTTTTATTATTAGTATTTTTTTCCATCTGTAAAACCACTGAATTGTTGCCATTCAACTATTTCAGCAGTGGTGCCATTTTGTCCATTGGAGGTTTTTCATGCCCCACCATACAAACAAATGTATGCATAGATACTTCTATTCTTTAAAAGGACAGATGCATTATGGTAAATTAGAAAAATTGTTATGGTTGTGTACATTCCATTTTACATCATGGATTTCTAGCTGAAGGCCAACATAAAAATGAGGTTATACAGTTCACACACATGTATGAAAAAAAAAAAACCCAGTTTGCTCTTTTCTTCATTGACCTGTTCATTTTATTGCCTGGTTCCAGTAAAGGTTCATTTCTTTGGACAAATATAATAACAAAAACATAAAAACAAATAACAAAAGAATTTAATTTCAGATCTGACGTGTAGACATTTTCCACAGTTTTCTTGATTAGGAGCTTAAATCACTGAAGTTCTTAGATAAATGGACATTCAACTGCCATAAACAGTGTTTAAGGCTTTCACTGTTTTCCAGTCCATTGAGTTATTCAGGTGATACATCTTTAATGAAAGGCAGGCATAAAATGAAACAAAGAATGACTGTCTGTGACTGTACTTGAAGGTAATGAGGACCGCATATTTGTTTTGTCCATGTTCATGTTGGTTTACAAAAAAAAAAAGAAAACATTGCAGTGTTGGTTAAAATAGTAAACCTCACATACAGGACCAGGTGGAGCCCATGTCTGGAATGAGCCTGTTGGCTGGAAAGGCACTGAGCTCTGCTCGCATGTCAGACATTCTCAGCCAGACGTCACTGACAGGAAGCCAGCAGTTGCACCAGCGGGAAGAATCAGGTCTGTTGACTAACCACTGTCTAGTTTTTTTTCTTTGCTTTTGGTCTGTGTGTCACTCAAAGTGGTGTGTCTCCCCCAGTGTGTGACGTTGAAGGGGAGCTGCACGCCACAGCCTGCTACCCCTCCTCCTGCACCAGTGACATGCTCCTCAGCTACAAACCCCCAGACCTGCAGTACAGCATGGAGCAGGCTGGGGTCTAGCACAGGTAGACGCACAGCAACTACTGTTTGTGTCCAACTACTGTAGGTTGGGGAAGACAAACAATCAAGTTGAATGTACAGACAGCATTAGCAACATGAAATGGTCTGATCAGTAGAACATTTTCAACTCTGCAAGAATAAATCTCCGCTCTGTTCCAACAGTGAAAATACAAAACCATACACTTACTGTTTTAGTCCAGTCCATGTGTGTAAAGAGTTTGCCCAGAGCTGCTGTGTGACGTGGTTATAATCTGTGTGTCGTGGAAATGACTGTTTTTTTGTCCCTGTGTCTCCTGTAGGAAAGGATGTCACCTGTGAACAGAAGTCGCTCCATTATCATCCTGAGTTGTGTTGACTTGAGTTGAGCAGCATCACGCCAAACCATCAATGTGTCTGCCAATTGGGGGGGCACCACTGACCCCATCCATCTGTCTGTCTCCATCTGTGCCCATGGTGGGGCCAAGAGGGTGGTGTGCTTGGGCGTAGACTTCAGAGGTGATGGTCACAGGTGGGGTCTTTAAGGGTTCAAAAAAAGGTCAAAGTGCCAGCGTGTCCTGCACAGGCCTGTGGCGCTCACTGCCGCCCGTCATCTCTCCTTCTTTACCTCCCCCTCCATCACCTGCTCCCCACTCACACTTGTACCCTCCCCAGACCTCACCTGCCCCCCAGGTCAAGTCTCTACTTTCATCTGTCGTCCTCTGTCAGCTGTTGGCCCAAAGCATCCATACTGTCAGTACAACAGAGTCCGAACATTAACATCTGGTGCCAGAAACCCAAAGTATTTACAGTGCACGGCTGTAATGTCGCCCCCAGCTGGCCGGCAGCAAATTATTCCTGAGGGGCTGAAATCTTGATAAAGTTTGGGATTAGGCTTCATTAGGCTCCAACTGGGCGACAAATGAAATGTTTTTTTTCTTTCTCCAAAGACAGAGCTCAGTGACATCTCACTGGACAAACCAGCTCTTAGATTTTTTATGTTTTTTTTTTTTTGCTTTTTTAAATCTTATTTTAAAATTCATTTACGGCTAAAGTCCACACAGACATTATGGTCACAAATGTTACTCTTGTTGTTACTGTTTTCTGTACAAGAAGTTTTATTATAATGAAAATTATTATCATGGTTATTATTAATATTGTTAAAGGAAAGTTAAGTTCTGTGTTGCAAAGAAAACTAAATTGTTCTTGACTTGCGTAAATCTGCACTTTCTGTTGAAACTTTTCTCGCTCGCTTGCTCGGTCTGTTTCACCTCAGACTGTTAACCTGCTTTTTACACCCCCTGTCCCGCCCCCCCTCCAATGTCCATCCCCCTTTTATTGCCATCCTCTCATCTTTTCCATGTCAGTGACAGTGTAATGCATTGTGGTTAGACTTGCCAGACATTTGCTCCTTTCCTTGTACAGTCACGCCATGTATAGAACGCTATTGTAATTTCTGTATTGATTATTTTTGTTATTGACGTTGTCGGGGAGGATGTCTCTTTTTTTTTTTATATATATTGTTATTGTTTAGCATTTGTACTTTTGAATGTTTTCAAAGATTTCTCATTTTTATTTGTTTATGCTCAAACAAACCTTTTAAGATTTCTAGCCAAAAGAGGGCAGACCAAGGAGAGAAAGACCCTTCTTTTCTTCTGCCCGTTCAGATATGATTTTTTTTTTTTTTGGTTTATTTTTTCTTTTTAATATTATTTTATTGAGACACTTGAATAGGAGGAGAGTAATTATTTTGTGTTGGTCTTTAAAATATCATTTCAGTCGTTGATGTTGTTGTGACCGTCACTCTCGTCTGATGTTGGGCCTGTTGACTGGGTGGTGGCCGACGGCAGAACTTTGCCGAGTCAGGTCTGGGTTGGGTTGGTTTGGTTTGGGTGCTGAAAGAGACTGGACATAAGGAGAGAAGAAGAAAAGACAGAAAATACCAGTCAAAGTTGTAAAATAGTCGACATATCATCCCAAATGTGATGAATGCGGACGTGGACAAAGACAATTCCCTCCTCTTCCTGCTGCCCTGCCTCCTGATGTGATCTGCCTTCTTTAATCTTTACAAGCTTAACTTTGTTGCTTTTTACAATTGAGGAAGATCCTGCAACTGAAGTGAATTCTCCCTCATCCCAGTCCCTGGTTCTGTAGGACTGATGGCAAATCCATAGCTAAACTTGAAGCGATGAACGCAGGAAACTGGACCGTCCTCCAGAACCATCAGAAGAGAGACATTTTTTCCAGCAGGTGAACCTTAAAAATCAATAGTTAAAATAATTTCACATCAGTCGATTGTGAGGCATGGATTACCGTGGCCACTCCGATAACATCGACCAATAAGGCTCCAGTGCACTGACACCACAGAAGATGACACAATCTGGATTCTGTTTTCTTCCTGATCTTATTCTTTGACTTTTTTTTTTTTTTTTTGTCCTTCTGTGTACTATACTATATTAGGTCAGAGAGAGACTGGGTCAGAGAATCCAGCTCTGATTATTTGTGTCTAAGCTGTTGAGATTCCAGAATGCTTGGCTGCATGGTTGGCATATGGTTCACTCTGTATATGTGACATTTCAAAATGGTCTCAAACTACGCTTGTGCTTTCCATTCACAGCGTCACTTCCTGTTTACCAGTACTCTCTCCCTCTTAGTCAGACTCACTGTGGTTCTGGTCGGATGTAATTCTTCGAAGACAGAGTGGAAACTGGAAGGGGTCAGATCCATGAGATGAAAAGAGACGCACCATCATTCTCTGAGTTTATGCTCCTCCTTAAGATCTCCTGCTGTTTTCTCTTATTGTTTACATGAAGTCAAATTCAAGGCCTGGAGAAGAAGAAGAAGAAAATAAGTCTGGAATTTCCTCTAGTGCTGAGAGAGAAGGACATGTCCAAGAATAAGGGATGGTGCATGTCTTTTGTCCCTGGTCAGGATAGAAGCTGTAAATTCAAGTCTCTACTGTGTCTCATGTCAAGACTGGTGTAGATGCATGCACACAAACACACGCATCGGAAAAGCTTGAATGAATGGAAAGCACTGCTCGTGGGCTCAGAGGTAATACCGTGGAGGAGAGAGCTGCTTCACACACACACACACACACACACACACTTCCTGCCTCATCAGACTGAAACTCCACCCTGATTTTTCTCTCTCTCTCTATCAACCCTTCCATCTTTGAAGTCTATGTTCTTCTCACTTCTTGACCAGCCGGCTCGTTGCTCCGTTCCTTTAGGTTTGTTTAGTTTTTCCTTTGTTCTCTCTTTTGTCTTTTTTATGTTTAATGTTAATTTCTGTTGAATACAAAAATACTAAAGTGCAACAACAATGATTAAAAAAAGAGTATCAACCAAACTGAGATGAATAAATATATATAAATAAAGAAATAATTTAAAAAGCTGTGGTTTGTCTGTATGGTCATGAATACTTTTATGAAGTTTTTCACACAAGGTTGTGATTTAAACCAATTTGTGGTGAGGTGTGTTCTTAAATATGTTCTTAGACTCAGCTTCACTTAATTCACCTAAAGTATCATTTGGGAACTTGTTTTCATCATGTTCTTACAATGGTTTTAACAGAATTTTCCTAAAACAGTTCTAACACAGAGCAGGACCTTCCTCGCTGTGAAGTCAGCGATCAAACTGTCAGGTAGGATTTTCCTTCCTCATTTATTTCAATGTTATCGTTTGTTTCTGCTTGATGTGATTCCATTGACTTTGATTTGTAAGTTGTTTCTTCAAATAACAACTGTTGTCCCTCTGTGGTGGTGGCTGTGTCTTCAGTCTGCTCTGGCTGCAGGTGGACTCTTCTGGCCTCAGTGCTCTGTGATCTGCTGCTCTGGTCTGTACAGCTGCACTGCAGAGTCCTTCCAGACAGAAATAACAGAGCACAGACTCACAGAGTCTTGTAGAGCCTCAGCTCCAAGGCATGTTTTCCACATCTGTTACAGTCATGGACAAAAACAACTTGTTCATTTTAATCCCTCGTTCCTCCGAGGTCAGGGTCAGGGTCAGGGTTAGCTGAAGACCTCCATGGAAAGGACAACTATGATTTGGTCAGTACAATGTCAGAGCTGTTCTATCCTGTTGTTCTATTGTTTTGGACCTTCAATGGAACCAGGGTTAAAAATGAACAAAAAAATAGAGATACCAGCAGGAAGGTCTGATGATTTAGATGATACAGATGTTTAGATGGTGGAGACATCAGTTCAGACCTGTCTCTGTATTGAAGCAGTTCACATGTTGAAAAGAAAATATTCTGCGTTCCTTTGTGCCCTTCACTTTTCTGTAGTTTTCCCTGCTCTCCTCTCTCCTAACCTGACGTCACGTTCCTTTTCCTTTCCTCACTTCCTATGGCCTCTCTCCTCTCCTCTCCTCTCCTCTCCTCTCCTCTCCTCTCCTCTCCTCTCCTCTCCTCTCCTCTCCTTCTTCTCCTCTCCTCTCCTCTCCTGTCCTCCCCTGCCCACCCTCCCCTTCCCTCTCATTTACTCTCCTCTTCTCAGCTCTTCTTTTCCACTTTTAAATGATAATCTTCTCTTCTCTCTCCTAACCTAATCCATTATTTCCTCTCCTTTCTCCTCCTTTCTCTCCAACGTAGTGGCGACAGAGTGACTGCCTGCCTGCCTCAGCCAATGACTGCCCATCACTGAAGCTGCTGTATCCTCAGTGTGTGTGTGTGTGTGTGTGTGTGTGTGTACATTGATGGAAAGGCAACTGAGTCAGGGAGGGCTGGCTCTCCTCTCTCCTGCTCCCTCCATCCTTCACTCCGACTCCTCACCTTCTCCTCCTCTTCTGCTGCCATGGAGCTGGAGCTGAGTCGCAGCAGCAGCAGCAGCATCATCAGCAGCATCATCATCATCAGAAGGAGATGAGGTATTTGTCTTATCGCCCTCTGTTCCATTGAAGTTCTTTTTTTTCCTGTACACCAGGGCAAACATCACCGCTACGATGTCTGCACTGCAGAGAAGCTCACCCTGCGTGTGTGTCTGTGTGTGTGTCTGTGTCTGTGTGTGTGTCTGTGTGTGTGTGTGTGTGTAATCCTTGTCCTTCCTTCCTAGTGTCAGTATAAACCTCCTGTTTGTAGTGATGACAGTGGATTTATCACATGGCTAAATTCTGTATTTGTGTGTGTCTGTGTGTCAGTTTGTGTGTATGTGTGTGTGTGTGTGCTTGCTTTCATACGGGAGTTCTTCTTGATCACATGACCAAAACCACTGGCAAGCACTAAAGATGAATAATCATTTCCAGGGTTGGAATTGGTTTGTATGAGTATATGTTTGTATACATATAATTATATATTTATATGTATAATTGTGTGTATATATATATATGTGTGTATATATATATATATATACTGTATATATATATATATGTGTGTGTGTATATATATACAGTGTATTATATATACAGTATATACTGTATATATGTATATATATATATATAAAGACACACAAATATATGTGAATTATATATGTATAAACAGAACATATGTCTGTATATTTACAATATTATAATGATGATAATAATATAGACTATATTATTATCATTATAATATATAATAATATACACTGAATCAGCTGAATGAACATGAGCCAATAAGACTAATGCTGAGGGTTCAGGATGTCACGAACACTAACAGTCCCTTCAAACTAAGAGTGTTAGGAGTGAAGGAAGTCAGGAGTAGTTGAAACATTCCCTCCTGCCTCTGGATCACAGCACCAAGAAGTGTGATTTGGGTGGTGGTGGTGGTGGTGGTGGAGACTGCTGTCCCTGAACAGAGAAGATAAATGGATGGATGTGGACAAACATTAATATCAGGTGTCCTTAAAGCAATTCCCCCACTGTGGGTCAAATTAAGGTTTTCTTGATCTTAAATATGCCTTCAGCTGGTGTTATCATGACTGTTGTTTGATGTCTTCCTCCAGGAGGTGGCGCTCTGCTGGGCCAGAATGGAGCTTGTCTATTTGAGGAGGTGGGCACCAGGTTCTGCTGTGGTCTTCCTCCAGACTCTGGCCTTGTCCTGGACAGGTGAGAATCAGTGAGAATCAGAATCAGTGAGAATCAGAGCAACAACTTTGTAACTGTTTTCCCTTCAGGTGACTTTGACTTTGACTTTATTTGTTTTGATGTTCAGTTAAAAATCTGTTTCAAACATTTTTGAATTGCAAGATAAAAACAACACCTTACCTTTTGGTATTGACCGTCCAAAGATATGAATAACTGATCAGATTAGATCGAGCAAGAATTGGAAAAATTGGATTCCGATGAATTTGATTAGAAAAATTTGATTAACCAGGGCTTGCGTAGATTAGGCTAGATTAAATTGAATTTGACTAGATTAGAATAGCATAGACTAAATTAGGTCAGATTAATGTGGCCCACCATCCTTGTCCAAATAAAATAAATTATTTATATTATAATTACACTTCTGTGATTTTCCTGCAATGCCTGTGTTTCCCCAGTAGATGACATCATAAAGGCTATGGGAAATTTAGCATTTTGGGTTTTATACGTGACAAAAGCTCCATCTTTCTGCTCTTGACTCGGCCCTCGTGCCCTAGAATGTGTTAGATTATGGTAAATTAGGCTAGATTAGGGTGTGACAGACTAGATTAGACTAGATTAAGATAGAAGGCATTAGATTAGGCTGCGTTCTACTCTGGTGGATATGTATGCATCTGCTGAGTCTGCGTCAGTTCTTCATCTGGACCCACTGCCTCCTCAGGGGCTATCGAACCAGGTCCTAAAATCGATGGTCGGCACCAGGCGGCCATGACGCTGGAGGAGAACACGACGCACAAGTTCAACTGTCAGTCTGAGAACTGGAACCCCCGCGCACCGCCCTTACTGACGTGGTACCTGAATGGGCAGAAACAGTTGGAGCCGTCGCCCAACAGGGGGCGTTTGGTGATGACATCACAGGCCGACTCGGCTGTCATGGAACAGGGGACCAATCACAACAGCACTTTTGCTCTGCACGCCAGGAAGTGGGACAAGGAGCTGGTGTGTGTGGCATCGAACCCGCGAACAGGAGAGAGCTACAACGCCACTGTCACCCTGAACGTCCAGTGTACGTCTGTGTGACGTCCGTCAACGTAGATGAAATCACAGGTGACCTTTCCTTCAACCAGAGCCTCTGAATTTTCCTGTCTGACCCATGTCTGCAGTTCAGCCAGAGATCCTCAGGGTCAAGGCCCAGTACAGCGAGACCTCAGACCCCGGCCTGTCCCTGGTCCTCTTCGCCCTGGTCCGCTCCAATCCTCCTGCCACCATCACATTTGTGGACCAGTCCGGTCAGGTTGTGGCCAACACCTCTGACTTCTTCATCCTGGACTCTCGAAGCTACCCATGGCTGACCAATCACACGCTGAGGGTGACGCTCAGCAGCCTATCAGGGAATGTCTCTCTGAATGCCAGCAACAGTGTGGGCACGGTGCAGAGCAACCTGACACTCACAGGTAGGAACGCTGGCAATACATATAAGAGGACAACTGGTGTCTTCAGGACCCACCATCGCCCCCTACTGACACTTTAACTTTTCAATTTTATTTAATATAACATTAAGTAACACTTTAGCTACTGAACTAAACTGAAAGTGTATTCAGGACCTCACCCTGGAAATGAAACTGTTATCACTTTGTCCAATGTTAACTTTTGTTCATATCTGATTTTGACACGATTTTTACGGCTGTTTTACTGCAAATTCCAGTAAAAATTCCAGCAAATTTAGCATTTCTGGTCAAACTTGGCAAAAAAGAAAAAACAAGGGCTTACAGGGACAAAACATAAATACATGCATTTTGATGGGCTACCTGCAGCCCTCTGGTTATACTTTTTAATAAAATCTAATCAAAGAAAAATAGTCAATTTAAGTTGCTGCTGTTGCTGCTGCTGCAGACGGAGGGAATGAGAAATTCATTCATACTGTAGTACAGTATATTTCTGCAAGAAATCAATGTTTTTTTAGTTATTTTTTATGGGAATAAAAAATACACAGTATATTAATATCATTAATGTCCTCAGGCTCCATTCATTAAAGAAGCTCAGGAGGTTTTCCCTGTGTTCGTCATCTCTTCTCCTCTCTACTCCTCCAGAGTTCCTTCAGTCCAGCGTGGAGGTTCCCATGCTGGGTATTGTCACTGGTGGAGCCATGGCCTTCATGGCCCTCCTCATCCTCAGCCTTATTGTTCTCTGCCTCATGCAAAAAAACCAGAGCAAGTCGATCGGTGAGAGTTTTACAGAGATCAGATCTGCTGAGACGTAAAGAGGAGACGGAGTAAAAAGTATTAATTCAGCAATAATACAATAAAAATGACTTTATTCTGTTACAGATGAACCTGTGGAAATTCTGATGACCAAGAAGAGGTACAAACCAATCAGAATCTTATATACCCCCTTAACTCATCTACATGTTGTGTTGTGTATTAGTATCATTTAATGTACATCTGTTGAGAAATAATTAACAGAATTAGGTTATAGTGCAATTAAAGAAATAACACGATGCACAAAATGTCATTGACTTATGCTGTTATTATCATCATTATTATTATTGCTGTTGTTGTCGTTACCAACTAACACATACAGCACTGATTCCCATCCACTGTGCTCTAGTTAATTGAACTGGAGACTTTTTAACTACGTTTTTATTTTATATAATTTTTCTTTGCTTGTCAAAGCATTTCCTCCTCCACAAGGTGGCAGCAGATAGCAGCACAAACTAACTAAGAGATAATCAGCGTCGTTGGAGAGCATCGTTTTTTTAATTCCTGCCTGTTTCTCAACGTTGACTTCAACTAAACAGACTGAGATGTTAGTCAATGATGAGGTCATTTCAACTAGAAGATTATTTTTATTCATTTATTGATTAATGTTATTGTCAGATGGTTCTAGAAAGGCTTGGAAACATTATGAGACATTATCTTTGTGTAAGTGTTGATGGTTCCACAGCTCCATGTATAGTTGTGTGTGCTCCATCCAACCGTACCATCGACACCAGAGGTTACGGTTTCAGTGTCTCTCAGTTCTTCACTCCTTCATGAATTCTTAATGGACACAACACATCTGATCCAACTCTGAGAAAATTCCTGTGTGTTTCCTGTACAGTGACTCTGCCACGCTGAGGACGGAGAAAACCGATAAGACCCACATCCCCCGAGAGAACATGTCTCTGCCGTCCAACATGCAGCTCCATGACCTCAGCTCACTGAGAAGAGGTGCAGGAAGTTCAGATCTTTATGACAAATGTTATAACAAAGCAGGAGAAAGAACAACCAAACTGTTCTTTTCAACGTATAAGTAGCATGTCGATGCAGGTTCTCAGTCATCCAGGTCATGGTCAAGGTAAAAGACTTTAGCTAGGCAACTGGACGCAACTGGACGTTCACTTTTTTCCAAAAAACTGAACGTCCAGTTGCCTAGCTAAAGTCTTTTACCTCAACGTATAAGTAGCATATGTGCCCTCTAGTGGCTGACAGTTTAAATAGCAAAGGGTGAAAATAAAGGAAACCCATTGGATGAGAGTGCGTGTCCAAACCTCTGGCCTCTACTTTATATTTATGAATAAGGTTCATATTGTGAACAAGGTTGTAACATGATAAGATTTTATTTCCCGACAGAGAGAATGAAATTCTAAGTCATTTTTATCTGGACATTTTTTTCAACACTTCTGTTCATTTTCAGCCCGTGAGGCCGTACAGCACAACCCTGTGGGAGAGAAGAAGAAGGAGGAAGAGGAGGAAGAGGAGGAGGATCTGTCTTTAGCCTACGCCGCCAGGGGTCAGTGTTTCACACCGACTTTGATAACGCTCGCTGTGATAAGGAATTATTTTTTATCAAAGTGAAACCATTTGCTCTGTTTATCCCAGGTTTCGCCAGGTATCCCATGGTGGGTTACATCTACAAGGTGAACAGCACAAGCAGCGAGGAGATCTGGCTCTGACAGCTGACGCCGACCCACTGGACCTGCATGCATCACTACGAGAAGGAAGATGGACTAACCAAGTGGTTACCAACGTTGGAGTCAACTCCACCAAAGGGTTTCATCTCTTTGGGGATGAGAGACTTCAGGTCACTCAGCTGGGCTGCATGCTGATGTGTCCTTTCAAGCCCCTGTTTGACTGATGAATGAGCCGTAAACCCCAAGTGCACACACACACTGAGCGGTAAGTACTGTATACCAGTGGTCCCAATCCCAGGGTCTCGGGCCGACACTGGTCCATGGGTCAGTTGGTACCGGCCCAAATGCAAAATGCAAATGTTTTTTCGTTTTATTTATCATCTGGTTCTGGTCCTTCAGATGTTTTATTTAAAGAAAAACATTGTTGGAAAGTTTCTGAGCTCAGGGTCAAGGATCAGAGAGGAGACAGAAGAAGATCTGACAAACAGAAAGATGGATTCATTGACATGTTGTTCCCAGGCTCCAAGCCTGCGCTGCATAATACACAACAGAGGGGGCTCTACAATGAAGGGACGAAGACCTCAAAACAGCTCCACCACCTGGAGACTAAGAGTACTGCAGCAAAAGACTAGTCAAGTGGATTAACGTTTATTCTTACACGTAGACAATACCAGTTATTTTTTCTAGTTTTATTGTTCAACGCACCTTAAAGGCTGGTCCAGGAAACAACAACTAGTTCCACAGTGTAAAAAACAATGCTGTAAACACTGGTATTCCCTGGTATTCCCTGGTATTCCCTGGTATTCCCTGGTATTCCATTGAATGAGGCTGTGCAACAAAAGTCCATATAATGACTGCTTCGCTTTGATTTCTCACAGTAACCACGTGCTCGTGCTGTCGTCCTCTCCTGTTGCATTATGGGAATGCTTAAGAATGTCCTATGCTCACAAGAAATCCACAAAATAAAGTACTGTACAAGAGATTTTATACTTTGACCAAAAGTACCTTAAAAAAGAGCAACATAATTCCAGGTTGTGTATTTGTTTATGGACAAACATGTAACTGCTGTATGTGAATATGTGCAGTTGTAAAACAAAAAGGTCCAATAAAGATACTCTATTGACATTTCTTTCCCTTTCCGCCCACCAGGGGGCACTGCAGGAAGTGAATTTAGTTTTGTGTTCTGTTCAGTTGCACCAACTGTGTTTGGCAGGTGTCAGGTCACAGGTTTTTGTGGCTTGTGTTCACACAGGAAACAGTTCCACTGCACTCTCTGTTTTGGTCCATTTCTTCTGAGCTCCACACAAATTCGCATTCAAAGGTGTGAACCAAGGGTTTACACATTTCACAGTGGTCAGAACTTTGCTCCGTCCATGTCCTTGTTTCACCTGCAGCGCCATCTACAGTAGATCCTAAAGCAGCCGTTGTTAACGAGCAGAAACCAGAGTCACGGCAGGGACTGAGATGTGTCTCCAAACCTTGTGAACTCAACAGAAAAGTAGGTCAGATGCCTCAAGGTTCAGACCCAGACCTAGACCTAGGCAAACTAAGGGCCGGGGACCAGATACGGCCCGTGTGGCTCTGTAACCTGGCCCAACAAATTGACCAGAAGTCTGTTATTGATTTCCATTTTCATTATAATTCTGCCTTTCCTCTGAAATTTCCCCAACAGATGGCGTGAAAAAGTGTTTTAACCTTTATCTGCATCCGTCAGCTTTGACCCGCCAAAAAAGTTCAAAAAGTTCAAAAAGTTCCCCATTCCTGGGTTAGAAAGAGTCACATTGGGTGTAAAAAAAAAAAAAAAAAAAGGAAAAATGATTCAGAGAAAATTAGACTCGCAAAACTGCTGGACCTGCCACACAGCAGGAAACAGAAGAATAAGGGACCAACATGGATGGACGTTTGATCAATAGCTAAAATGATACAATATTTTTGTTGAACTTTATCTAAATGAAAATCAACTCTCTGTAAAGTAAGATTCTACATTCAGCCAAGGACGGAACTTGTTCTGTTTCATTATTCTATTTGCTTTTATACTGTACGGCCACATTGAGCGTCTGCAAAGGCACCTTTAAATAAAATGTGTTATTATTGTACAATACATTTACAATCTGTGCAGTTGGGCTAAAATGTGAACTGGAGATGACAGACAGACAGACAGACAGACGGAGAGACAGACAGAGAGACAGACAGACAGACGGAGAGACAGACAGAGAGACAGAGAGACAGACAGCGATAGCTTCACGGAAACGCTGCACTCTGTGACTGCGGAGACGGAACCCAACCTCCTCTGTCTCTGAGGTTAGTTCCTGACTTTAGTCTTTTGTTCCACTTTCTCACCGAGGTACAAACACCTGCTTCAGGGTTCTGCACTTGTTCTGCACTTGTTCTGCACTTGTTCTCGACGTCTCCTCCTTTTACAGTGGAATATCTGAAGAAGAGAAGCTGACAGAGGATGAAGTCCTACTCACTTTGGACTTTGCTGCTGCTGCTGCTCTGTCTTTGCTGCTGCTCGGGTGAGGGTCAGGTCTCAGTAAACTCTTTGATCGTTCTACTAACTCAGGGCTGGCAAAACTACGGCCCGGGGCCAGATGTGGCTCATTAGACTTTTTAATCTGGGCCAACAAACCATATTATTATCTTCCTTTCCAGAGCTAGTGTTCCTCCAAAGAGAAATGTCACAGAGCACATTGTCTTTTAGGCTTAATATCTTTGTCTTTTGTTAAGATAAACGCTGCTGACCTGAGCGCCATGACAACCTGGGCGCCATGGCGATTTATATGGACCCTCTGTCGGGCTGATTGTTTTGGATAGTTTTGTTGAGTGCTGCTGTGATGTTGTGTGTGTTTCATTTCTTCTTTGTCTTGTTGTTGTGTTCAGTCTGTCAGATCGCAGTGAAGACCACACTGGATGGCATCAAGTTGACATGTTTCAGCGGACATTTATACAAAAATGATGAACAAGTGCCTGTTGTTAAAACCAATACCATGGACGTGACGTACAGCGACGACCAATCAGGAGAGTATGTCTGCAATGGTGCCGACGACAAAGACATATGGAAGATCTTTGTGAAATTTCGAAGTGAGTTCTGCTGCAGACACTCTGACCCAGTCTGTGTCTGTACAGCTCACTGACACATGTCTGTACCTTCTGTGTGTTCAGCCTGTGACAACTGCATTGAGCTTGACGTCGCCTCCATCATGGGCATCGCTGCAGGGGAGGTGTTGGTCACGTTGGCGATCGGAGTGGGCGTCTACCTGGTGGCCTCTCACTCTGCTCCGGCTCCAACCCAGAACACCAGTAAGACTGATGATGATGATGATGATGATGATGATGATGATGAATTGAAGAGAAAAGCCCTGGTTTCATGGAGGATTTTAATGATCATGATGATTATGGTGTAAATCGACCAGATTTTCATTCTTTACATCAGAACAAACGTCAAAGTCTCGTCAACCGTGACATCATTGGTTCTCACCATGTTGATTGGTCCATCGCCCCCTAATGACTTGATATTTAATTAATATATCATTCAGTGACCAGAAAGTTTACACAGTAACTATAAAACAGATATTCTTGTTTTTAAATCACAGATATGAAGATGTGGTTGGTTTCAGCTGTTCCCTTAATCTAAAAGAATAACACAATAATTCCTTTCTTTCTTCTTGTTATTATTATCATTATTATTGCACTGAAGGAAGCCCACCTGCGTCCACAAGGTTCCAGGTTCTAACCCCAGCAGCCGTCAGTTTCCTGTCACATCCACCGGTTCTGTGTTTATTTCCACCTGTTTCAGCCGCAATTAATGAAAATGAATCCTTGGAAGAACCGGCTCCTACTGGACGACAATAAAATACTGCTGCTAAAATACGCAGCATTAAAATCTCCTTCAGATTTCAAAATAATTCAGCAGGAAATGTCTTCTACTCTTCATCTCATCACATTAAGAAGCCGACAGCTGATTGGTCCGACAGATCAGACAGTTTGATAGGAATTCTACATTATACACATTATTTCATTCTCCTGTTAATAATTATCCTCAGGTTTTGAGAGAAAACATAACGAACCAAGTGAAAGAGCCGGCGCCGCCACCGATGGTCATTACCAGGTGAGACAATCGAGGCCTTCAACTGCCAGATGAAACAGAGAGAAATGAAGAAAAAAATATTTGGAATTGTATTTTATAAATATATGTAAACATTTGTTAGTGTGTGTAAATATATATGTGTGTTAATGAGATCATGTTTCTTCTTCTTCTTCTTAGCGTCTGCGATACAAGAAAGGAGCTCAGAGAGATGAGTATGACTTCATTAACAGGAGATAGAAGGAATTCACAGAAGAGACACAGAAGACGCCTCCTCCTCCTCCTCCTCCTCCTCCTCCCCCTTCTCCTCTTCCTCTTCCTCCTCCTCCTCCTCCTCCTCCTCCTCCTCCTCCTCCCCCTTCTCCTCTTCCTCTTCCTCCTCCTCCTCCTCCTCCTCTTCCTCCTCTTCCTTCTTCTTCTGTCATACCATGATGATATTTTTTATTTTTATAATTTTGTATTTTTTTACTTATAACATTAACTGTCTCATATAAAAATAAAGATTTCCTTTTTTCCAAATTACTTGTTAATTCTGATCATATGCTGTAAAATCAAACATTAATATATTTGTCTTATTGATGACATTGCTGTTTCGTAGTGACGTCTAAAAACCCTTTAATAATAATAATAATAATAATAATAATAATAATAATAATAATAATAATAATAATAATGACAATATTTTAGCACGTTGTTGTTTTTTCCTCCAACATAGAAAATGTCCAGTTTTTCCCAAATGTGCTGGACTTCAATGTGGCGTTTTGAGACATTGTCCTCAGTTTTGGCAGCAAACGGCTGCATGTGTTGGTTCCATAGTGTTGGTCTTACGACGCACAGAGTCCTGGGTTTGATTCCCAGAAGAACCAGAAGCTTCATGATGTTAATTGTCTTCTGAAGTCTGTTTGGGTCAAACTATCAACATGGTTGTTATGGGCATCACAACAGCAAGGAGTTCACACCAAATGATAAGGTTCAGCAGATCAATGAACAGTCAGATCAGTGTCAACCATCATCAGATCATCAGAGTCAGTCTGGTCGATGTTACTGAGATGTTCACTGATGATTCCAGCCTGGAGTTAGAAATACACCTCAGAAGAATGTCTTTTTTGGCTAGTCAACACTCTAGTCAACATCTAGAATAGAATAGATGATAGAACTTTATTAATCCCACTGGATTATCCTTAGGGAAATTAAAGAAAGAGAATCGTTCTTCACTGTCATTCTACATTAAAATGGTAGTAATAATAATAATAATAATAATTATTATTATTATTATGATCTTTAATTTATATTTATAGTTTTACAAATGAGATGGTTTTTAAACTCATAGTGTATTTTATTTTATTTTATTTTATTTTATTTTCCTTTTTCCAGAATCCGACTCTAACATTGACCTTTCAATCCTTCAATCCTTCACATGACCAGTTGAACAAAGGTTAAAAATATGAAGAAATGTTGAAATTTTAAAATTAGAAAAGACATCAGAAGAAGAAGAAGAAGAAGAAGAAGAGGAGGAGGAGGAGGTGGAGGAGGAGGCTGAGACAACTGACACACATACACAGCCTGACACACCACAGACATTCTGTGTGTGTGTGTGTGCAGGTCACATGACGGAACACACTCCTGCGGCAGATGTAGGTCTGTGTGTGGGAGAACTTCATCTCCAACATGAAGAAAGAAGAAGAGCGGATCATGAACAAACTCCTTCCTCTGGAACCGTTTCTTCTTTTCTTGACGTTTCCACACATGTTGACGTTGATCAAAGCTGAGGAGAAAAGACAGTTTCCACTGAAGACGTCAAATCTGAGCCGAGAGCAGCAGGCCCAGAGATTTATCATCATCATCATCATCAGACTCTAGAACAACAGTGGAAACATAGATGGTTGGTGTCTGTTGGTTCTCAGTCGTCCAGGACTGGACTCTGTTTGTTGACCATCTCATCAACCTTCATACCAACGCTTTACTTTTTACTGACCAGCCTTTAATAAAATGATATGATCGTTACAGGAACCATGGACCTGGACCCTGGGCCTGGACCCTGGGCCTGGACCATGGGTCTTCACTAGGACCAATAGTAAACAATGTCAACCGCTCTCCACTGAACTCTAGTGCGCATTTATTGCAGAACAGAGCACTTTCAGAGGAGGAGACATCTGAGTCGCAGTCTATATATACTGTATATATATATATATATATATATACTGTATAAATATATATATATATAAAGATATACACTTTTTTTCTCAGAAACACCGGTATCTTGTCGTTATGTGATTTGCTAAGACAACAGTGAAACTGAAATACTGCCCCCAGTGGCCTCAGTTACAGTCACTGAAGGACCTCCAAATATTTGGGCCAGAGGGGGTCACTGTTTTACCCAGATGAAAGAAAAATGAAAGATAAAATATGATTGGTCCATTTCCTGTTTCATTCCAAGCTAGAATGGAGACCAGCGCCTTGACAGCAGCTTGAGTTTCTCGTAGATGTTTAACTGCTCGTCCAATAGTCGTCTTCAGGTCGAACTGACCGCCGGTTGTGATCATCAGCAGAGTCTTTGAGGTCAGAAAACCTGCTGTTGCACCACCCACCACATCTAGCATTGGTTCAGGGTGAGTTCCACTCCTTAGAAATCTGTCCACACATGCAGCGTTAGAAACGAAAAAAAATGATGACGAGCGATGAAGGCTCTGTGAGGCTGACTGCGAGTGTGCAGCGGAAATGAGCTGTGGCTTTGAGGCTGTTTCATTACCTGCACACACACACACACACACACACACACTCAGGTACACAGGATCAGCCGCAGCATCAGCTCCGTCTGACACCAGAGAAAGAAGATGAGCAGAATCAAACTTTTGTCGTTGCTTTTATTCGACATTTTTCACTTCAGTTATTCAGTTGATCCAGAGCCGTTAACAAAACTTTGCTCGTCTTTGAGCTGATAAGTTACTAAGCAACTAATCTGGACTGATGAAAACACAAATATTTTTAATTTAATTTATCATAACATTTTCCCCCCAAACTCCTGCAACGACTGCATTTCACCAACAGATGACATAGAAAAAAACTGAAAGCATTTTTACTTTTTAACCTTTACATTTATCCTTGTTTCTAATAAACTGTCTAATCAGATTATGTACAGGCAACATTTACGTTTCTTTTCTCCTTTTCCAGCCTGTCCCTTGCACAGACGTTGTCCACAGTGGATAACCATCTGGTTGAAGACCGGAGCTCCATCAACGCACCACTGGTCAAAGTAAGTTAAGAAAAGTTTTTACAGTATTGTTAGTTTATCAGATAGATTCAGATTCAGATTCAGACCCTGGGCCCCGGTTTAAAACTCTTCATTTTTCCCAACAGTAAAGACGTCTTATAATGTTGGACACCTTTTATGTGGATCCTGGTTGTGTTCACTGACTTCCTCAAAAATCTGTCAAAATGTTTAGTTACAACTTTGGTTAAAGCTACAAAGCTGCACCGCTGGGCAGCTACTGTAGTCAGGAGACTCACAGAGTGACACTGTCCCTAACACTGTCCCTAACACTGTCCTCTACTGTGATTGGACAGTAACACTGTACTGGGCTTCAGACTGATGTCATGGTGTGTTTAAGGACCCTAAATGTTCAGAGACATTCTTCACAGGTGTATTTCCAGCTCCAGGCTGGATTCATCAGTGAACATCTCAGTAACATCTCAACCAGACTGACGCTGATGATCTGATGATGGTTGACACTGAGACACTGAAGATGAAGAGTTGGATGGATTTGAGGAAGAGGAGAAAACTGAAAAAGAGTTGTAGAAGGTTCCACTGATCTGACTTATGCTCTGACACATACGATAATAACACTACCACCTGGGGTCACCACCAGGGGTCACCGCTGTTGTACGTCTTAATGACATGTTCAGGAAGTCTGTGTCAAACCAGTTGCTGGTTCCATCACTGAGTGATGACTTCAGTGACTGACTGTACAGTTGGATCTGATTAAAGGGACAATTATCAATGTTTACAAATGTAATACTTAATGTGAATAGAAAGAAATCTCCATCGGACTGGAAAGGTGGCGCTGTACACACACGTTGGTCCATGAACTTGGGCAGTTCCACTCTATCCCATCCTGTTGACAACAGAGTAAGGCTCCGCCCCACGACTTTGGCGCAGTTGCTGCAGGAAAAGAAACAAAAAAACCAGTTGAGATTCGTTGACGAGACCATAGGTAAGAATTATTCTAAGACTGGCAGCCCAGTGGTGATGACTCCGCCCCCTCACATGTTCCATTTTTATTACTTTAAGTCGTAGCCACTTCGCTCTCAACTAGTGCTGCGTTAAATCTTCCCTGAGTCATCACTGAAATCTCCATGATCAACAATGTGTTCTGTACCTTCCTGTTTTGAGTTCTATGAAAATGGTTTCAGCCTCAGAAAAAAACATATATTTTGTAAGAAAAACCTACACAGTATTGCAGGAAATAACCTCCACGTACGGGAGGTTTCCCCAACTCAAAGGCCTCGTAGAGTTACTATAAATGTAATTAACATGATAACTATCGCCTCTATACGTTGGCTTAGCGCTGGCGATCTGAGGTCTGTGATAGAGAAGGAAGTGCTGCACCTTGTATGTCAGGAAATGTTTTTGCCAACAGGAAGTGAACTGGTTTTACTGGAAAAGTCGACCGTGGTCCAGATCCATCGGACAGACAGTGTCTCAATGTGCTCAGTTATTTTGTCCTCACTTGTGTCCTTCCATGAACCACGTTGTTAAAGCTGCCATTTCTAAAACTGATTTTTCTACTTTCTCACGTTTTACAAAACAAAAACTGTCAACTGACAATTATCTGCTTAAAAGTCAACTCAACCCTTTCGCACCACCTTCAAGTTCTTTTCTGCCTCCTCCCACACATTACATCATCCTTTTTAACCAGTGTTTTCAGATTCTTACTATGAATATTTTTTTCCTAAATGCAACAGCTATGACAACAACATTTCCAGCAACTTGTTTTCGAGCTGTTTTCTGGTGACTCCTTTTCACGGAACCTCTGGTGGTTCTTCCCACCAACATGGATCACGGTTCTGAACTTATCTTAATGTCAGAGTCACTACAGAGCAGACACTGCAGACTCTCATTGTTCAGAGTCTTCAGAACTCAGATTTTTCATTTTTTTTTCTTTTCTTTTCTTTTCTTTTTTGTTTGTAACTAATTAGAACAAAGGCTCAGTCTCGTAAATGTCCAACACTTTCAACGGTCTTAACTGTGAGCCAGTCCACAGTTTGGTGCTGACGATGTTTAAAGAGGAAATATTTAAGTAGAACAGATGACAAATAAAGGGTTCAATCAGAAATGACAACTGCCGGTGGAATTGGAGTTTGATTCTTTAAGAATAAGAAAATAAAATGATGGCCCTATTTGGCCCGCAGGCCAGGAGTTTGAACGCATACATACCTCATAATCAGGAGAGGTGACTGGTGGAGCTCGATCTCGTGGACGAGAAGGTTCTAGAGAACAAGAACAGTCAAAAAGACATGAAACATTAAACAAAGTCAAAGACGGTCCTTATGATCCTGAAGATCTTCAGGTGGTGTCTCCAGAAGACTTGAGATTGTCTTCAGAGAAATTATTCTGAACTGGTGGGTCACGACCCTTTGGCAGCGTTGTAAAAAAATACATAAATAATAAAATTCACACACACACATATATATATATAAGTGTGTGTGTTTGTATAAATATATATTTATATACTTAAAAGTCAATGTTAGGTGTGATGGTAGGTCCTGAAGACAAACTCATATGAAAGTTGACTTTAAAAAATTCTTTACATTTTGTCATTTTTTTACAGGACTCTTTTTAAACCATCTGAGCTCTGATCCTTAGTTGATCTTCTAAGAAGATAAGAATGAGCCTCCGTTCTGCCTGAATACAGTCCTAGACATTTGTCCATGGTCTCTCACCCTTTGGTTTCTTCTCACGTCCTTCTGAGACTTTCTTCTTTGTGCACTTGTAGATGATGCTCATGAGAAAAACTGTCCCCACCACATCCACAACAATGGCTGATAAGACAACGTATCCATTCAACTCCAAACAGTTTTCACATCCTGGACAACAGACAATAACAACATGTTGACTCTGTTGACATGAGTCACGACTGACAAACAGACACCGACGACTAACTTACGCTTTGCTTTAATGTAGAAAAAATATGTTGTTTTTACTGCATCTTTTGCATTTTTCTTGTAGCTACAGCTGTATAAGCCTTTGGTTTCGCTGCTGTATTCTCTTGTGAGGGATGGAGTTGTTTCCTCTTCTTTGTTGTCATTCAACATCCATTCCAGTGGTTGACTTCCTGGACAGGTCATTTTAAAATGGTTCCCATCAAAGGTCACGTCACCTAATATAAAGGTCACATAAAAAATAAAGAAAATCCACTGAAGGGTCAAAAACAGAGGAAATGGAGTTGTTTCTGAGGTCATCATCATCATCATCATCATCATCATCATCATCAGAGACTCAAACCTGAGCTCAAACAACAAAACACTTTTACAAAAAAAGTTTTGACATCAGTTGGAAAAAAGAGCAGAAATTCACACCACAGTTTCACAAGGAGATTCCTCAAATTTCAAACAACAGTTTACGGACAGTTACCTTCAGGGTCGGCCTTCACTGTAGCTACGAAGAGGAAGAGCGCGAAGAGCTGAGGCCACGCGCCCATGATCTTCATCAATGGATGGACAATGTTCTCCTGCTCTCAGATGTCTGGACTTACTGCTGTAATATCTCAGTTTCTATCAGGTTAGAACTGGGATTATAAAAGCTGCTCAGCCTGATAGAGAGACACCAAGATGTCCCCCGTCTCCCTGTCTCTGTCTGTCTGTCTGTCTGTCTGTCTGTCTCGCTCTCTTTGTTTTACACATACACTATTCTTTGAGGCAGGAAGTAAACCTCATCACCATTTCAGGACAAAGATCATTCTGTTGAGACACACTTTTTACCTTCATGGTTGTAGGAAAATGGATTTTGCTCTGAAGGAAACATGTTTTTTTTTTACTTTCATGAATATTGAAGTTAAAGCTTCTGTACAGAGTTCTGGGTTTTGTAGTAGAGTAAAATAAAAAATGTCCAAATGTCTTCCCCTTCATCCCGTTACAAAAATGATATCTTATATTCTATAGAATAACATCCTCACAAATGATGTTCAGTTTAAAACAAGATGTTTCATGTCAATTATGTTGAGAAAAAAATAAAATCTTGTTTCACTGTCTTACAGAAATGTTACCTTGGCATCGCTCTGCCCTCTAGCGGAAACAACCTTGTACTACACAGAGTGCCTTTTTCTTTCTCTTCACCGGCGCGACTGAACGGACCAACGGAACCGGAAAGACTGAAGGTGAGTTTGAGTTCACAGTTCTTAACAGTCAGACCTGTCAGTGTGTGTGTTCTCCCTAAAACACAATCATTTGGGGTCAGGGGCGGTGGTGCAGTGGGTCAGACTCAGACTATTATTATCATTATTATTATTAGTCTGCCAGAACTCACCTGCTAACTAGTCCAGCTCCTCCCCTCAGGGTCGGACAACTTCCCATTGGTTAATACAGCGGCTGGAGGACGGAGCAGCCGCCCACTGTACTGTACCGTACTGTACTGCAGTGAACTGACCATTGTGTACTGTGCTGTACTGTACCATATCATTCTGTTCTGTACAATACTATACTGCAGTGAACTTTGCTGTACTGTAGTGTACTGTACCATACCGTGCCACGCGGCACTGCTCTCTGTCCTGGTCCTTCTTCTCGTGCTCCTGATGTTTCTCCACCAGTTCTGTTGGTGGACATTCTCACAGTAGGTCCTGGAGATCATTTCTCTGTCTGTCGTCTTCTCTCTTGGTTTTTTTGGGCAGATCTTTTGTGGTGAAGTGCACTTCCTTTGAGATTCCTGTATCCGTCACTGGCCTGTAGGGGGCGAGGTCCTGGAAGAGTGTTTACTGTAGATACTGTAGTACAATAAGAAATCCCTCTGAGCAGGTGGTGGAGTGGGTCACACCTGTGGGTGGCGCTCCTTAAGGTAAATACTTCCAAGAAAATATACAGTATATATACTATATACCATAGTATATAGTATATATAGATATACAGTATCTGAGTTTTGACACCAGCAGGTGAGAAGGATCAGGTTGGTGATATATTTCCACCGTCCACTGGTTTTTTATTAAAGCACGTCTTTCACGTCTGCATCAAAGTCTGGACTTGACAGAGATCAGATCAAAGATCTGCTCATGGTTTTTCTCATCTACGTATATAAAAAAGTGTCCTCAGGTCTCTCAGGTCTGCAGACTCAGAGGTCGACCAAAGAAACTGAGACGGAGAAAAGGTAGAAAAGCTCTGGAAGACTTTCTTCTTCTTTTCCTTTGGAAGTGGATGATGTCTCTCAACCATGTGACTGTCCCAACATTGTCTTCCACTGAAGGGACTTCAGCCCAAACCCATGTCTCCAACTTTAAACCAAGGGAAAGTCAAGGGACCCAAACATGCACTAATGTGGGGGTTTGTCCCTCTGACTTGTCCTTGCTCGGACTTGTCCCTGCTCTAGTGCAGACCTGGGAAAGCTCTGGCCCGAGGGCCGACTGTGGCCAGTTTGGTATTTAAATCCGGCCGACTAAGGTTATAGTATCGACATCATTATCATTGACTTTAGTTTCCTCCCTTCACCGTTAGCATTTTCTACAAAGATGGTTTAGAAGAAGGATGAAGAGATTTGAGCCTTTCAGTCTCTCTTGGTGACATGGGTAACATTTCTACCCTCACTCTGTTCACACTCTGACCTGAAGACAATCAGCACAAGACATGAAGGCAGGTTATGTCCAAGTTTGGGGCTGCGTTTCTACAACTTTATTTTGTTATGACTGTGTAATGTCATTTTTTAAAAACTTTTTAATCTGCATAAATGCATCTGTCATGAAAAGTGTGTGTTTGACACCACTATTATTTGGCCTAAATCAGGCCTGCGGGCCAGGTGTGGTCCGTTCAGTTCTGTGATCCGGTCCCCAAAACATCTGTAAATGATGTCATTGTTTTATATTGTGATTAAACTTCTTCCAACATCACGATGTCCCTCAAAACCTCCTCTTCTCACGCGTTTGCGCAAGAGCACTTTGGCACGCGCAGGATTTTTACGCAGCAGCAGAACAGGTTTGGTCGCCGCCAGGAATTCACAGGGTTTTGACTTTGACGTGAGCGAGACGAAAGGGGGAGACTCTCGACTCCACTCGACTCCACTCGTCTTACTCCGCCCGAAAGTCGTGGTGGGAGGGCGGTGAGGGGCGGTGAGGGCAGCGGCGAGTTGGAACTCGTCTGAGGAGAGAGAGCCGAGGTGAGAGCCCGAGACGACACAACCGCAAACAAGCTCCTGTCACGGGCCCAACGGTCAGCGGTCTGTCCGGAGACGATGTGCGTAAAGACGCTGAGCTTCTTCACGGTCCTGTCTGGACTCGCAGCTTCAGGTGAGACTCTGTCCTGGTTCTTTATCTTAAACCCCGTTAATCCCACTCTCACTGGAATGGGATTACTGCAAGTCTGAGAGTTGAGCTTTAAAGGTTTTAGTCAATACATCGAAAAAGTCCTCGTTCAAGCGCGTCTCCAGTGTCCCCGCGTCCTCACTGTCTGTCCCTGGTCTTCGGTCTGACTGACTTAGTTAAGTCTTAACAGGACGGCCCTTCAGAGATCATCAGGATCATAAAGGAGAAAACCATTAGTCCACGCTCCTCGGGGAGACCCTCAGCCTCCATATCCGCGCGCTCGACCGTGCGTCACCGGGAAGCGCAGAGACTCGACGTTGGCGGCGGGAACCGCTCCTTCAGAGGAATCGACTCTGAGAGACTGGTCGACAAACAGCGCATTGTTTACGAAACTCAATCATTTCCTGTCTTTTAATGTGCATCCGCACTGACGCTAAGTGGCCACTGGACGCAGATCAGTCCAGGAGCAGGAAGAGTCAGCTGTTCACCGAGGCTCACCCTGATCACGGCAATTCATTGAGCGGCCACCAGGGTATTTAACCCTGAGGTTATCGGTTTAAAGTGGATCATATTGATTAAGTTCTCAGACGGACGGACAGAGAGCGGCTCATGGCCACAGGTGGGAAGTGAGTGAACTTCAGCCACAAGCTGGCGCTGTAGACTCTCAGTGTCTCCAGCGTTGTTGTCTCTGTCAAACTCAGGGACTAGAGGTTCCCCCTGTAACAGCCCCAAAGAAGTCGGTCTTTTGCTCCTTTGATTTTTTGTTTAAAAAAAAAAAACAACATCCAAGTCAAGTCTTCATATTCAGAAGTGTTCGTGTTTATATATTTTTTCAAAATTCATCAAGCGGCCCAGATTAAAACCCAATTGGACTAGTTTTGTCCTGCAGACCTTATGTTTGACACCTCTATTTCAGACCAAAGGTTTTCAACACGAGGCTCCATCCCTAGAACATCAGTGCAGACGCTGCTAAGAGATCGTGATGTTTATGGTCATTTAGACAAATTCTATTTATTTTCCAAAAGTTCAAATGTCTTCAAAACAGGAGTTGGACACATTAACAATAAGAATAAGAAAATAAATCAGTGTCTGCGTCAATACTGGGTTTATACTGAACCAAGTCTTTGGTCTTTTCCTCTTGAACTACAGAACTTTTCATCCTCACATCCACTCACACTGTATTAATAGTTCACATCCATTTTATTTCCCCTTCACTGTTACCTGGTACCTGCGGGTACAGCAGTCTCCACGCAGGCTAGCCAAATCACATTGCACCGTAGCATACCTTCCAGTAGGTGGCGAGCACACTGGAAAGTCAGAACTTGTGCAGGAGTTGAAGACGTCTTTTTATTCCATCTTGTCCGTTCAGTCGCGCCGGTGTAGAGTGTCCCACAGAAGGACAAGTTGTCCTTCTGTGGGACACTCCCTTAGAGCTGGCCTTGTTTGACACATTGATTGGTTTCCCTTGTCTTGCCTTCAATTAAGCAGCAGAAGGAAACGCTCCTGTTGGTTCAAAGTCTTACAAGTCATTTTAGTCAAAGCTGTAAAGCAGAGTGAAACTGGAACGTCACGGTCAGGTGTGGGACGTTCATGGGCCAGAAGTGGGCCCCGGGCCAGGAGTTTGATGCTGCTGTTCTATAATGAGGTTGAGATGAAGCATCTTTTTAACCCAGAGTCCAGTCTGTGTTTTCTTCACTGCTTTGTTTATGGTTGAGGACAGGTGTCTGTGGATTCTTTTGTCTTTTTCCTTTTACCTGAAGTCTGAACAGGAAGAGTGTGAAGCTGTGACATGTGGCGACTTGTCCTGACTTACAGGTTTAACTCAGACTGACGCCTGAACTGCTTTATTTTTATGAAAACCTGGTTTTCCCTGGTAACTCAGCGTGTGGTGGACACGTGTGTGTTTACTGGGACGTGACCATTACCTCCCAGCCTCAGCCTCAGCCTCACCCTCACCCTCACCCTCACCCTCACCCTCACCCTCACCCTCACCCTCACCCTCAGCCTCAGCCTCAGCCTCAGCCTCAGCCTCAGCCTTCCTAAACAGGAGGTAATATGAAAGGCGTCAGGGCCGTGACTTCCTGCCGTGAAGTACGGCCCAGTGTTGTGGACACACCTTGCAGTGAGTCTGTCCTTTGTGTAGATTTAATTGTGATTGATCTGGGGTGTGTGATGGGCGACAGTGACAGGTTCCAGTGTTAGAACGTCAGACCAAGTCTTCACCAGGACACGCCCTGCGGAGACTCCAGGTCACGGGATGCTGCTCAGTGTAATGGTTGGTTCATCTGAGTTCATCTGAGGTTAGGTCCTAGTTCACAGAATTTAAGTTGGGATTATTTCATCTTTGAGCTGTGAGTGGGGACGGTGCCTTGCTCAGTGGACCTCAGTGGGAACTTGGCGTTAGGGGAATTCGTCCTCTTCCCTAACCACTGGACGACCAAAGCAAATTACAACCTGAGGGTCAAGTTAGATACAGAATAAAACATAAATAAATAAAATAATTGAAAGATAAGTGAAATAACACAAAGAAAATCCTAGATTGAGAAGAAGCCGAGAAGGTGAGTGTAAAATATTAGTCAGAAGGTGTTCAGGTGAGACTCACTGTCATGAAGGACTGTTGAGCAGCTTCTTCGCTCTGTGGTGGAGATTCATTCTACTCTGAAAACAAAGTTTTATCATTTTACTGAACACTTCAGTAGGTACAATGCCAACAGGGAAACTTCAACAACTGGTTTTCTTGCTGGTCGTCATGACTGAGTCATAACTGAGTTAAGGTGAAGCCTGGCAGCTGTGGAATGAACGGCTCTGACTCGTCACACCTGATGGAGCAGTGGTTTCTATTCAATTCCTTTGTCGCCTACGTCGTTGTCAAGAAGTTCAGTGTTCAGTGGAGTCGACAGGTGGTTACATAATGCCTGGTCGGCCAATCAGAGGGCAGGAACAGAATCACCTTTTTTGACAGGGGAATAAAAAAATAACTGGTAGCAGAAAAATGTGGGGCAACATTAACTAAATGTCAAAAAAACAAAATAAGAAAAATGAAGTATGATAAACTAAAAAAATATCTATCTGAAATTCTGCGCCATCTGGTGGGAAAATGCAGGTATTGCAGGGAATAGGCCTGTGAATAATTTACCTTTTTGCATTTTGCAGAATCTTTTAGCCAAAGTGACTTATAAGAACAGGGTTTAAGTATGTGTTTCCTCTGGAATTGCACCTGTGACTCTACGTTTCTATAGCTGACTTTATAACTGCTATACTATGCACACATCTATCTTTCCATCCCTCCCCTCGGCTACCTGTCCGTCCCACTGTCTGTCTGTCTGAAATCTCTTTGGAAATAGAAGTGTTGGCCTACAGGTGGAGAGGCAGAAGAAGAGTTGTGCTCTTCCTCCACGGTGCTGTGTCTGGTCTTTGTATCCACTCCATCTTTAGCCGATTGATTGAAGTCACAGTTGGGTTGACTACACTCTGACTCAAACCACCACAGGGAACCAAACACGCACTTTCCTGGTAAATATGTGAAGCCAAGTCTGGCGGAGATTGTGGTCCAGCAGAAGAAGCTGGTAATGAGATGGATGGAAACATTGGACGTTCTCCCCCCGAAGGAGTCCTGGGGAGAGGCTGTCGAGTCAGCTGCGTCGTGGTGGGAGTTGGAGAGGTTTGATGGATTAAACTCTTACGCTTCCTGTGGATGGTGCTGCTTGATGAATTACAATAGGTCTGGAGGAAGCAGGTGGAGGCAGGAAGAGTTGAAAACAGAGGAAACAGAGTCGGTGTTTGGTCGGACAGAACTTTAGACACATTTAATAAACTGAAGTTTGGTGCAGCGCTGTAGGTGAGGGGAGAGGTCAGACACTGGGAAAAGAAATGCATCAGAAAGGTTTGGTTCTAAATGAATTCCCCTTCATAAATCAGGCTTGGACTTTCACTGCTCCGAGCTCCAACATCAGACTCCACCTCAGCTGCTGTGGTTCATTTTGTCCACATGAGTGACAAATGAAGCTTGATGTTTCCCAACTTATTTTTGAACCATGCAGATATCAATGTATACATCAGATCAAGTTTGAATTAGATAAGAATCTACTCCTGTTTAGTTGAAGACAACATTGATGAACTGGCAGAGAGTGAAGAAAGACAATCACGGATTCAGATTCAGAATCTGAATCTGAAATGAAGATTCATCTGGATTGTACTCAACAGCTCCAATTCTCTTGCTTTTAGTTTTCTGTAGCTTTCTGCTGCCACCTAGCAGCAGAGTATTTAATTACTCTGCCTTTCATGCTCTGATGAATGCAGAAAAAATATTTGCAGTAAATAAATAAAACCAGTGAAGTGAAATGTGATCATTCAATTGGAGACAGATATGATATCGGTTCAGATCAGAATTGGAAACATGTGTTTGGTCAATATTGATGGGAGTTAAAAATGAGACGTCCCTAATTGAATCATTTCAACATTTTGTAAGTGTTTGACTTGTCGCTCCAACCCTGCCTTTTGTGGTCACTTTCTTTGGAAATGAAGAAAATGTTGTTGGAAAATATTAAAACTCGTTTTTGACTCAGTTCAAAGTAACAGTGTAGCAGCTAAAACGTACCACAAAATCCTGCTTTTCCTTTGTCAGTACAGAGAACAGGGAACAGAGAACAGCACAGACTGTTCCTGCAGCCATATGGTGTGTCTGCTTGTTCTGGCTCTGCTGCACGTTTGACCAATGGAAAGAGAGGACGTCGATAGAAAGGACACGCTGATTAGACTCACTCTGTGTCCACCTCATCTGTGGAGATGTTACCTGAGCCTGTCTTTCCCAGAAGCCCCCAGTCCAGTCCAGTCCAGTCCAGTCCAGTCCAGCCCCGTATGAAAGAAGGACTCTGTTGTAAAATGGCTAAAAGAAGAGAGAAAGAAGGGAGACACAAAACCAGGCCTGGGTTTGTGAAACCGCTGATGGACAAAGGGAGGTTCATTCACTGAGCCCCTTCCATGGTGTTTCCTTCAAAACTGGAGAAACAACCATAACCCCCCCCCACCCCCCCACCCCATGGCCCCCGCTGCTGCCTTTGTTTCTAAACCAATGAGGAGAAGCAAAGACACACACACTGTCTAGGAAAGAATGTCATAAAACCAATTTCCTGATCCTCAGGAAACATGAGAGTCCAGCCATGAAGAGCATTCAGATGTGGAGACTTCCTCACACTTTATCTTGACATCAGGTTCTTCCTAATCATGGAACTTCCAGTGTGTTTTTTCCCTTTGATTTCCTTGTTTCTGAGTGAGCAGCAAAACACTCAGACAAGGATTGGACTTTAGTGGTGGTCATGTCTCTGAGCTCCTCCTAACGTACAGTACCAGCCAATGTTTGCTGAGCAGTTATTACCACAGTTCAATATACCCAGCATTCCACTCTGCAGTGTGAAATACTCCACCGATGGAAAGAAAATGTTTGTGTTTTGGACGAGTTCTGCCTGGCGACGGCTGTAAAATAAATCCTGACGATGTTTGACAGTTGGACGAAATGTCTGGAGAGACCAACAGACACGGTTTGTTCTCTGGGACGTGTGTAGTTTTCGGCCTCATGAATTTGATCAGCGTGTTTTTGTTGTGGAAGGAGACATTTCTACTATCAAGGCAACGCAGCTTCACAGCTGTTTGGAATCCTAACATAGAAACAGACACAAGTGAAACAAAAAAACAACATTAAAATATGATCTGTGACGTCTTGAGGTCCACCAGGACGAGGGGCTTTTCATTTTCAGGAATTCTGCGATAAATCAGGGAAAAAAATATAGTTTTTTATATGGTTCATGTTTATTGGTCAATCTCAACGGTTCTTCAAGGTTAATAATATGATGTTGGTTTGATCATAATTATGTCATATTTTTAAGATTATTGTTTTCTATTGTTGATGCTTGAGTTTGTGAAGTCTGGTAAATCCAATGTAAAAGAGAAGTTGATGTCAGACGTCCACACTTGTAGCCAATAGAGTGACCTGACATGACTGTGTGGTGCAGTAACTCCGGACACGTTGAAGCCGAGTGCCTCTTAACACCATCACCAGTTCCACGAGTGTTGACAAGGATTCAAACCGCTGACTCTACCTCATGACATTGGCTGCAGTGAGAAGTGACGTCAGTCACGTCCAGTCCGACCCGCTGTTCCTCCGGCCGACGGTGGAGGGAAATGTCTGGGTGGATGCCAAGCCATGTAGACTTAATCACACTCAGAGGGTGGAGGAGGGTGGAGCTGATTCTCTTAGAGGAGATGAAATTATTTTGGCCTCCTCAGAGACGGGCAGTGAACCAACGCACCGCTGTAGCCACCGCGTTGACAGGTTGAATGAAGTGCATCAGAGGTTCAGTGGGTTCAGTTTAATTGGAATGTATGGGTCTTTATTAAAAGGTGATATGGAGCAGAGCCAGGACACACACACACACACACACACACACACACACACACACACTGTTTCCACCTATTCTTTATAAGTCAAACATCTGGGGTTTACATTGACAACAACAGGTCAGAGACACAGAGACGGGTTTTTCTCCAGGTGAAAATCTGAGATGTTGTGACTTCCAGTCATATCTTCACTTCAACTGCAGATAAAATATTTCAAGAGACTGAAAACTATGGAGTCTGATGTTCTGATGATCCGATTCCAACATGAATATATGCAGCAGTTCAGCAGGTCTCAGGACTCAATGGTGCGATTCCAGAAAATTTGGAGAAACTCAGAAGACCTTAATTTCCCGATCTGTCCGTCCGTCCGTCCGTCCGTCTGTCTGTCTGTCTGTCTGTCCGTCCATCTGTCTGTCTAGGGGGACAACATTTGCAGGTCATGTGTTTATATTTAAATGTATGTTTTTCAGTGGTTTAATTTATGAAATGAATGAACTAAAGTGCGTGTTTATTCCCTTTGACTCCCGTTTGTTTTATCAGGCTGTGTGGTCACTTGGCTAAAAAACAACAGTCTTGGTCTTTATCTCTCTGTCTCTCCCTCCTCCTCCCCCTCTTCTCTCCCCTCCTCCACCTCCTCTCCTCTGAGCTCTGGGTGTGGTCAGCACAGGCAGGATGTCCAGACATAAACAAAGGAGTGACTTAACATTCTCGCAGAAACACTCTGGACTCCAGAGAACGTTCGGACAAACAACAAAAGGCATCTTATCCAAATGACCCCCCCGATGTCCCCCCGCTCCTCCCACCCCCGTCATTACTCCTCGCACTTAAGAAAAACAATGCATTTCCATCATTTCCAGCTTTCTCCATAAACTTGTTAGACATCTGCTCCGTCATCCTGTCTTTGTTGCTCCACTCTGACTCTCTCTCTCTCTCTCTCTCTGCTCCTACGCCTCTCTTTCCCTAAATGGTCTACGTTCTCCTTAATGTCTCCTTCCATGTAATGTAATGTAACACATTAGTGTCCTGCTAATGCATGATTGAACAGTGATTGTTAGCCACAGGGACATTAGTGTTATGGTGGAGCCCTAATATTCATCAGATTAGGAAAAGTCAAATTAACTCATTCATAATCTGAGTTGAAGAAAAAACGACTCGTATGTTTAGTCGTCGTTTCCAGATCAGTGGGGACATTTTCCCGTTAACGTCTTGTGGATAAAATGGTGAATTTTCATCCCCGTGTTCCGACCTCTGGGATCAGTTCTCTCAGCTGATTTATGCAGCTTCACGGACGAGATGTTCAGGCTCAGTGTTGAACAGGAAACTGTGCAGACTGACATTGGGGCCCCGCCCCTCATGTAGAGCACAGATGTGGATGCTGGGACAAATTTGATATTTCCATTACTAACAAGCTTCTCATCATAGTGAAGTCGAGACAAAAATCTTCAGACAGGAGTAGTTGGTTGATTAACATCACCTCTGGGTGGCGCTATCTGATAGTATGACCAATACCAATAGATAGTATGTCTTTTAAGAAATGAACGAAAACCTGAGAAAATCACATCTTTAGAAATTAGACTTTTTTGTGACGAGCAGCTCAATATATCGTTCTATTTCTGGCCCACACTCCAATATTTGATCTCTTCTTCCTCTTCAGTCATAGATGGAATATGAGTCCATTATTTGGCGACTAGTGATGAGTGAGATGATATTTCACACTGTCATGTTTTCATGGCCTCACATAGACACAGTAGTTCTCAAATAGTGGGGCGTGGCCCGGGCTGTGTAGGTCTTCCAGTGGAATATGTCAGACTGGACAGAAGTGTGCCACAGCTGTGACCTTTAAATTATAACAAGTGTCCAGTCACTAGGTGGCAGCAAATCTCACAGTGGTTTGTACAGTAAAAATATACATTTAACACAGCGTCTCAGCTTTTCAGCATTTAAGGGTCAGAGGAGACAAAGAAGAAAACAGTTGAAAACCAATAAGACTTTTCTTCAAATCACATTTGTTTCCAAAGATCCTGAACTGGTGTGTCAGCCCGTCTCCCCTTGACAATTAGGGAAAGTAAAAACTCATGTCCCTCCCATGTCTCATCACCAAGTCTGTGGGGACAGAGAGGGAGAGCAGCCTGTGTTCTCCAAAGTGTTGGACAGCTTTTTGGTCACAGGAAACTCTTTCCAGTCTGATAAGGAGCAGATGATTGTGGGTGAGGAGCTGAGATCCTGTTGCTCAATATTCTCCTTCAGGTCAGTTTTGGCCTGAACACCATTTACCAGCACAATTTCAGCTAAAGCTGTGGTTCTTACACACTTTCTCTCACGCTCCCCTAGTGGACACAAGTGTTTTCACACAACTCTAACCCACTTCTTCATTCTTCATTGAAATACGATTGCAAACCTGATGACATGTCTTATTTTATTTGTGCCGCTGCAGGAGTTGTTTCCACCAGCAATTATTTCAACTCCCGTAGATTCACAGTAGATTTTAACATTTGACTTCGACTTTTTAATCTGGTCCATCAAGCCTGTCCAAAGTACACTATTATATTATATCTGACTTTTTCTGCAAATGTTAGTTTCCTGATATTTGTTGTGTTACAGTGGTTCAGCCTCCAGCTCTGCAGAGTCAGACAGGTGTCCTCGGTGGACAGCACTCTCTTCATATGTGAGAACGTACATAATTTAAGTTTGTCCTAAAGATAGTGTTAGTGACATCAACCACTGACACATGAACCTCCTTGTTACTGCACTGGAGTGAAGTTGGATTAAAGTCACAAATCAGAATCCTCCAGTGTTGGAGTTGTGGCCTGATCACTGATGTACTGTTGACTGACTGCCAACACGCTGTAAACACATCCCTGCCTCAGACGCCTCATCCTCCTGAGTGAGTGAGTGTGTGTGTGTGTGTGTGTGTGTGTTTAGTTCCACTCTGCTGAGCTCCATCCATCATCATATAAAAAGCACCAGATTGGAGCCAATATTCTCTCTGTGTCTGCGTCCACTCTCCCTCCGTGGAACAGATCCTGAACAGAACAGTGTAAGGATTGATGAGGTCGATGTCCAGATGATACAGACTGGACTGTTAAGGTGATACAACTCTGACCCACTGACCTGGAATCTGGTGCACGTTTCAGACAACAAAGAGAAACTGGGCTGGAGTCCAGTGTTGTGTCACCTTAAGCAGATCAAACTAAGGCACGAGGGCCAGACGTGGTCAATTATGATAATTGGTATTATAGACTTCATGTTTAGGTGTTTGTCTGTGTGGACTTTTGAATAATCAACTATGACTGAGTCTGTTTCACCAATGAAGAAGAAGTGGACACTGACACCAGTCAGACCAGGTTCTGCTGCTGGACCAGGGTCTGACCGCGCACCGGGGTTTGTCAGCCGCCATAAAGACTGGACTGATGATGTATCTAAAAACAGCCCTGCTCTTCTGGGCAGATCTTAACTCACAGACACAATGTGCCAGAATTTAACTGCATTTTGACACATAAAGCTGTGAAAAAACTCTCTCCCTGCAGCGTCTTTTTCTTCCAGTCTAACAAGCAGCTCTGCCGTGCTGCCATTTACAGCTTCTATTTTAGAAACACTCCACAGTCCACAGTCCTGGTCACATTCACTTTTACATGATTGTATAATCGTCAGTGAAAGACGTGTGGACGATTGCTCCTACATGACCTCGTCATATTGTTTTAGACCTGAGTGATAAACACTGTGCTGTTAGATTGTGGTGTTTCTCTTGGATCATCTGAGAAAAAAAAAAAGTCTTAATTTCCTCCAAAACAATTGTTATTGTCACCAGTGAGTTTGTTGCAGCCCTGCGTAGGCAGAGATAAGGTCAAGACGTACGCTGCCTGAAATCCCATCTATTCTGCCTTTTGCAGATGCAGTTGTTTTTCTCTCCTAAAACCTTTGATTCATGTCTGGGTTCAGATGTTGCAGGATTTCCACGCTGAAGGTAATCCACGCGCTGATGCCATATGTTTGTGTCTGTGTTTGTGTTTGGCAGGTGTGCTGCAGGTCACAGGGATGCGTGTCTACACTTCTGGGGAAATGGAGGCCGTCAACGGGACCGATGCACGTCTCAAGTGCACGTTCCAGAGTTCCTCGCCAATTAATGTCAACTCCGTTGTCATCACGTGGACGTTCAGACCCCTCAAACCCGGACGAGAGGAGTCGGTGAGTGTGTCTATTGGACAATTTGTGATCAAACCTCCCTCAGCGTGTCAGGGAGCATCCGCCCCCGCAGCACGCTGGGAGGAGGTGGTGAGTCATGCAGCTCCCTGCGGAGAAGCCAATACGGCACGTATGCGAGAGTGTGTGCCACGACGAAAATGGAGAAAGCGAGAAACATCCATCCTGTTAGGGTTATGTCTCTCCTTCTAAGACGATGTGTAAACCTCTAAAATACAATCTCCTGCACCGGTTCTTCACCTTTTCTTCTAATTTCCTCTGGTAGGTGTTTCACTACCAGCAGCGACCATATGCCCCCGTCGAGGGGATCTTCAAGAAGCGAGTCTTCTGGGCCGGTGACATCATGGGTCAGGACGCGTCAATCATAATCCGACAGGTCAAGTTTACGTACAACGGCACGTATGTGTGCCAGGTGAAGAATCCACCAGATGTTCACGGCCCGGTGGGAGAGATACGGCTCCGTGTTGTCACCACAGGTCAGAGGATTGATGCTCAGCCGTCACACAAACATAACCTGTTGGATCACAGGGACGACTCACTGTAAATGAAGGACATTTTGTTTGAGGGAATCTTGGGAAGAAGTAGTGGAGATAATTGGACCCTTTGACTAAAAGCCAAACATCTGGTCTTTTTAGAGCTGAGCCACTGAACAGAAATAGTCATAATCAATGAGCGATCTTAGAGATTTTATTTATATTCACAGAATGTTTGTCATCATGGTGCCATTTATATAACATTGTATTTTACTAAGTTTATCTTCCAGTTTTAAAGGCTAATTGATGAAAGGATGGATCTTTTGTTGATTTATGACCTATATAAAGAGCTGGATGGATGGATGGATGGATGGATGGATGTTGGACAGATCATCATTCAAATCTGAACAAAAGCCATTGGTCGACACAACATTCCTCCATCTCCAAACCAATAACTCCTGGAAAGTCTCCATGAAACCTGTTCAAAAACACATTTTCTCTTTGCAGCCTCATTCTCCGAGCTCCTCAAGCTGGTTCTGATCATCGCAGGCAGCATTGCCGGCGTGATCTTCCTCATCGTCATCGTCATGTCCTGCAGAAGGTGCAAGAAAAAGGGACAAAGGCCGCGGCAGGACAATGAGGAAGCTCCTCGTAAGGAGAGGAAGGACCCCACCGCTTGGTAAGACCGACAGCAAGACAGAGGCAAAGGAAGACATGGACAGTACGACAAACAGAAGGAACAACACACACAGATCTGTCTCTGTCTCTGTCCAACTGTGGGACCCTGTGGTGCTCTTTCTTACGGTGCCTTTGTCAGTTTATATCTGTCAACAGGTTTTTCTCTTTCTGCTGAGCTGGGTTTTTGATCTACAGATTTGATTCTTTTTATAGACAAATGTGATGATTTGATTAATGACACTAGAACTAGTTGACATTCCAATACAGTGTATATTTGCAAAGAATGACACACACGCTCTTTATGTCTAACCTTCCACTACATGATAGGAAACTGTGCTGAGCTGCAGCCTCCTCCATATGTTTCCACTGGTGACTGAAGTCTTACTGCTGTATTTGTTTGACATCGATGGTGTGAACAGACTGATTTTTTTTTTTTTACTGCTGCAAATTTTGTCAAATTACATTTGTAAACATGGCCTGAAGACGAGCACTTGTTGAAAACAGACATTTAATTTTTCTTTAATTTATAAAAAGATATTTACTTTTGCCCAGTATCAGTATCTTCTGTCTGTTTTGAACAAATGCCCCGTCGGTCCAGTCTTCTGCTCATGTCAGGCTGCTGTGCTTCTGTCTCTCTGTCTCTCTGTCTCTCTGGGGTTTTCAGATCTCTCTGTAACAGGTGCTACATTTGGTTTCCATTCATTTTCACATGGAGTTAAAGTCATGGTGAAATGGACCGGGTTTATTGTTACATTTACAGCTGATCCTTTTTCTTCAGACCTCAGTTTAGAGAAAAGGTGAAGCTCAGTGGAGGGTGTGCCGTCCTTGTGTGATGCTAACCTCGTGTCCCGGCTGCTGTCTCTCTCTTCTCCTTGTCCTCTGCCCCTGCGTGTGACCTTAGCGTCTTCCATTACATGAATAATTCATTCATCTGTCACACACACACACACACACACACACACACACACACACACGCATATTTCTCTGTGTAAATGTGTGTTTGCTACTTTCCTCTCACCCTGTTTTGCATGTTGCCGCGTCCGCACACTCAGCCACCCCTCACGGTCCGTCCACCTCTACATGTCAGAGACGTCTTTAGAGATTGACAGTTCAGATGGTATGATCTCAGATGCCAGCACCAAAGATCCAAGCTCCTCAGAGGAGGAAGGCCCCAGCTCTGATGATGATGATGACGGCGATGACTCTGACTGAGGCCTTGTGGGATACGACAACGACAACGACAACGACAGCAACAACAACAACAACAATGCTGAGGTGAAACCAGCCAGGAAGTCTGCTGGAGAGATGCCCACTTGGCCTCCATGAGTGAAGATCTAGAACTCGTCTGAGAGAAGGACGTAGAAAGAGAGCACTTCTGTTGCTATTTCAGCGCCGTCGGAAGCGACCGTTTCTGAATCGGAGGAAATCAGAAAGAAGTCTGAGGGTTAGTGCTCACGTTTGGAGGATACGTTTGAAATTGGTCAAAGCCAGAATCTCGTGCACAGACGTAACTCGTCAAAGAGTCGAGAAGATGTTCTGGTGAATTGCTGCGTCAGGTCAGCAGGGATTATGAAGTTGAGGCAGCTTTCTGTCATGAAGGGAAACAAAGAGACAAGTTTGTGTCCAATATCTGCAAGTTTTACCGTCCTTTGATACCGAAGGGCTGTTTGAAGTCACCGGGTTGAGACTGTTGAGAAAACAGAACCACGGTCCTGTCTGTACGACCTGTTTATCGCCGTCACCATGTAAAGGACAAATAGTTTCACTCAAACTGAAGAATGAAGAAAGTCCAAGGATCCAAACCATGATCTGTGGACGTCGTTGATTGTCAGGAAACTGACATCTGATCTTTTTTAGATGAATAACGTCATCTGATCACACACTCAGTCCATTCTCTTCTCATTCTTTAAGCGATTGGCTTAGAACAGACTGGAGAAAACTAAGGCTTAGGGGCTGGATGTGACCCGTGGGCCTCTGTCCTGTGTCCTCTGTTTAATCTGTCCCTCCAAACTTGTCCAAACTAAACTATTTATTTACTTAATCTTTGTCCACCTGCCTTTGCCCTGCACTGGTGTCGGACCTGGCACCATGTCATGCATGTCACAGTACTCACTGTGGCTTTGAAGGAACCAGTTCATGTTTCATGGCATCAGTTATGACATTTTGAGCAGGTTCAGTTCAGTTGCTTAGAGGAGTGTTTTCTGTATCAGCCAGTTTGTAATCAGTGTTGGACCAAATGTTAAGGATTTATTATGTTGTTGTTTTTATTTAAAATACTGTGATTTCAATTTACTGCATCATCAAATGAAACTTTATTTTTTAAATTCCATATTGATTTTTCTTTTTATTTCTTGAATTTGGTCGTTAACTTTATCCAAAAAATAACAAACTTGATTTAAGTAGCAGTTCTTACTTTGAGATCTGAAAACCCTCCTCCTCCAGAACCTCAGTCTCCTGTATGTCTGTGAACGCACCACACTCTGCAGTCACACATATTTTCCTTTGCCTTTTGTGAATAACTTTTGATGTGACACTGAACAATACTGTTAAAGAAAAACCTTTTCTAACCTTTTTTAGACAGTACCAGAAGTATTTTTTATGTCGTTGTTTTAACATTGTGTGTAAAATGGTTTGTTATAGAGACTTTAAGGATACAAAACAACATTTTCTAATAAAAAAAGCCTTTAAATATTTTACAACTCTGTGCCAAATACATCTCACTGCACATCAGACAGCAGCAGGAGAGTCAGATATAAACAGTGTACACGGTTGATTCGACAGAGCTCATCTATTATGTAGTTTATTCAGCATTTATTATGCACCATTATTTTTAATGCCTCCTCCTGTTGTGTGGTTTCTAACTGCAAAGTACTTTGCTTGTTTACCTGTAAACATTCCTGCAGGGACCTGTTGTTTAATTTGTTGCAGGTTCGATACCTATCACAGTTATTACTGTCTCTCCTGCCTCTGGAACTGAAGACCGACCGACTGAGCCAGTCCTGTCCTTGGATTCATGACCATGAATACATTGTGTACGTCTTTCCTTCCCCCTGTGAGAATGTGTGTGAGCGTCGATCAAAGTCTCCCCGGGCTGAAGGGTTAGTTACTGACTGACAGACTGACTGACAGACTGACTGACTGACCTGAGCTGTGTGTGTGTGCGTGTGTGTGTGTGTGTGTGTTTATAATCAGGGCTCAGAGCCTGGACGACCAGCTCCAATAAGAGGATCCTATTTGTCCAGCACTTTGTTTTGTTGAAGCCAAATTAACTACAACTGAGAAGATGCTGTTAATTCTGTGAACCCTTTCCTCAACATGGACTTTCTGCTCATTAATCTGTTGGAGCTGCAGCATTAAACCTTACATTAATAAACATCTGTGTCTTAGATGTAAAAAAAAAAACCTCAATATGCTCAGATATTTAACGCCTGTTTGGAAAACATCCCCGTGCTCAAACACTGTGACTGATGCTTTTTTTTAACTTATCTGGTTGCAATTATTTCAATTTGTGAAAATCCAATTACAGTGGAACAACACTGGGCAACAGACCAAAGATTAGGGATGTCTGATACTGACTGACAACATCTGATGTGACCAATATTGTCCAAACATTTCTTATTTCAACCTTTGGCTTTGGACGGGGACAGGGTGACATCCTGCTCCATCTCAGTTCATTTGCAATAGTTGGCGATAACATGGTGGTTGCCATGGAGACGTCCCTGGACAAGTCCAAACAATCCAACAAACAGCAGGTGGAGAGGGATGGGACGACCTCACAAGGATCTCGTCCTGGCTGTGACCTTGGCTGAGGCCGGTGACCTTGGGGAGCCAGTTCAGATTAGGTTGTTTGGGTTAGGGTTAGAAAACCACATTCCAAAATGTTGGTCTTTGGTTCGATCCATGTTCCTTTACAAATTAATTTGCTCGACTGTCATTTCTAATTACTGCAGCAAATGCAGCGTTCGCCCAGCAGAGGGAGTTCACCAATATATCTTGTTTGTGACTCATTTGTTTTCTCACTATCAAGACGTTGTGATGAGAGCAGATTGAGATCTTCCTATGAATGGAAACTATGCCTGTGTCCTTTTTGGTTTCTCCGACTTCCTTCCCAGATGCCGCACCTCTATTCCACACCCTACACTGAGTGGCACCTGGTGGAATAAGGAGGGAATTCCTTGACAGGCATGTAGTCACTCTTTTAATCTATGTCTTCACACCAAACACACACAAAAAAAGCTGAAAATAAGTGCATGAAAAACATCTTCTCAGCTCTGTGTATTAATGAGAGCAGGTCTTCCACCACAGGGCTGCACACACCTGCATCCACACACTGGACACTGTGTCTAAGTCAGACACAGTGGCAACAGGGCAACACTGCAGGGGCAAAAGATAATGGTTGCTAATGTTGGGAGTCTCTTTGAGACCTCCTCTGGTGTTGACAACAGTTCAAGTCTCAGCAGACAGCTGTGTGGGGAGAGGAGAAGATTTGAGGTGAAACTGACACCGTGCTGCAGCCACTGAACAGAGGAGATCTGTATTCCCTCTCACAATACTTTACACAGCGTAGAGCTGGGGGTCAGAGATGTTCTCAAAGGTGAAGCATCAGGATTCTCTGTTAAATGAAGATAATCTTTGGGTTGGTACAAAGCAGCTCTGTTGAAAACTCTCTCCTGTGAGGAGGTCAATGATTTTCTCTCCCAGTCTGGGAATTGTTACCGTTTTATAAGAGCGCTTGTGTCTAGGGATGTCTGCTATTAACTTCAGCCAATCGTTACTTGTTCACTGTGGAGATGATGTTCTGCTGATGTTAATTCTCATTCCTCTTTGGTCTGATTTGACCATTCTTTTTGTCTTGACCGGTGAAACTGACCATGATCACATTCTGTTGCTCAGACAGAATCAGATCCTAATACACAGCTGACAAGTACACAACATATTTCTGCGAGCAGACTTCAGGCTAATAGACGCTCTGCTCCGTTCGACAGCCACTGATGTGTCGTGAAATGAAACGAGCGTCTGCAACACGATCACAGAATCTGGGCCGAGGACACGCTCCAGACGAGCCGTATGGATGTGGGGATGTAGATGACAATTCAGGGCAAATGGAGAAGTAAACAAACATCAATAGACTTTGGCACAAACACAGAAGAAAAACCACTGGAAGTAACAAATATCTCCTCCCAGTTGCAGAGTATTGTGTCTTGACATGGAGGCAGGGATTCATTAAACCATCCAGAAGTCCTCTACTGGTCTTCAAGTTTCCTTCTGGGTTGATACGAGGAAACAGGAAGCATAGTATTTATTTAAGGGTTTCATCTTGGTATGTTCAGATACTTCTTGCTTCTTCTCACACTGGTGAAGTATGAGAGTGAGTGTATCTCCATTTTTACACAGATGATTATCTGCCAGGAAAGTTCTTTATAATCGGGGGGAAAAAAATCAATTTTTTACTGTATATTTTGCTCAACAAGGATGGAATAAAATCGATAAAATGTGTTCACATACTGAGTAACCAGCTCCACAGGTACAAAGATCTACAACACAAGCTGGTAATAACCAAGGTTTAAACTAATCATTTTTGTGCTTAATAACAATGACAATGATTTGACTGTATAGTTATTGTAATGTGACTGTTCCAGTGGATTCTAATGATTTTACACATTTATCTTATTTATCTCACATTTAATGTCTGCATAGATCAAAGAAACAGAAACAGCCTCAGCAGAAAACTTATGAAGGAGAAGTTGTAGGTTAACATAACAAGATCTAACCTTAGTTTGAACTAATTCTACAGACTGCAGCCCTCTAGTGGTGAAATGTTACACCTGGCTTAAGTATTTATTAACTTTTTAAAGTACATTATTATATTTTTTAAATGGCTTCCTCTTATTCTCCCTTCGTCTCTCAAATTAGTCTGAACCAAGTTTGTGTCCAGTTGGACGGGGTGTGGCCTCTGGACCAGACCTGGGCCACAGTGGGCACTCACATCTGAGTGAACTGAGATAAGTGACATGTGAACATCATGCATAGGTGACTTTTCAACATGATCTACTGTAGTTATTGATGTTGGTGCAGGAGATGGAGGAGGAGGAGTCAGGGATTACATTACATTACATTACATTACATTCCATTCCATTACATTCCATTCCCTTGGTTTTCCCAGGACTGGACTTTGAATAAACTCCTAAAGTGTTTAAAGTTTTAAACATTCTTATATTTAAGTCCAACTTATTTTCTCTTCTTTCTCTACTGTTTGACTAACGTCCGTCAACTGTTCCTCTCCACCGTGAAGTCACTTCCTGACACACCTGTTGGACAGGTGTGTCTCGGTGTTGGTCTCGGTCTGATTGTGTGTCACTCACTGCGGCAGCAGCGGAGAATCTGAGTCAGAAAAGAACGGGAGCGACTATGGATTTAACTCCGCCGATTCTTTAACTGCCTCTTCCAGGGTTTCCACGGTGTAGAATGCGTGTCCTGCGGCAGGGGAAGGTGTCGGTGGCCGGTGAGCTGCTGCTGCGGCTGCTGCTGCGGCTCTCCCTGCTCCTGTGTTTGGGTGAGTGAACCAGGCCGCAGCTCGGCGTCCATGTCGCTGCAGACACAGCGTTTCTCCAGAAAGTTGTGGAGTTCACTTCACGGACATGTTGGTGGCTCCGTGGTGTTCGGTTGTCCGGAGCCGAACCGCCTCGGCCCAGTGGTCCGAGTCAGGGCCTCGGTACGAACTGGACAGAACAACAACAACAACAACAAGGGTCTAAACGCCATTTTGAGTTTGTTGAAGGTTCACAGGACCGTTTACAGGCGGAGTGAATCGATGCGTCTGCAGCACATTGGAAAAAGTCACGTCCTCTTGTCTGTTTTTATGACATGAATATACATGAAAATAATCAAGAAACAGAAGAAGAAGAAGACGCTCCTGCTCTAACAGCTCTACACTGGTCACACAGAAAACTCTGTGTGTGTTTGGAATCAAACTGATGGATTGATGTCCAGAAACAATGAAAATGGCTAAAATGTCTCTGGTAAAAATAGATAATAGATATCTGGTCCAGCTCCAAACATCCACCACTAGGGGCAGTCCACCAAGCCAACCGCCTGACTAATACAGTCAAATTCCAATAGTTTCCTGAATATATGTCGAGATCATTAACAAACAAACCTGTGAATTGATTTTTGTGATAAATGTTGAACAAGTGTCCTTCTTCTCCTTCTTCTTCTCCTCCTTCTTCTCCTCCTTCTTCTTCTCTCTGGTCTACCTCCCATGTCCTGTTAGGTGACCTTGTAGCACCATCTCTAGGATCATTCTTCTACCAACGTATATCCACTGTCCCTCCTCAGGACATGTCCAAACCATCTCAATCTGTCTTCTTCAAACCTTCCTGTCTGTGTTGTCCCTCTAATCATGTCATTCCTGATCCTGTCCATCCTTGTCTCTCCTAAAGAGAACCTCAGATGATATCAGTCAGATCTGATAACTATTGACTACCTGTCTTTCTCACTCTGTCCCAGTGTCAAACACAAATGTCTTCTTTAAAGCCACAGACGTTAAGGTGGGAACAGTCTTGTTATCTTCAAGACTCAAATCCAGTCTTTTTTCTTGACATTCTGAGTGGAATTCCTTGAGGACAATGTTTTACAACGTTCGTGGTGTTTTGTGCAGCATCGTTGTATGACTCAGGTGGTGATTCAGTGCAGTGTTCTGGTCCAACCCAAAAGGATTTCTGCAGATAATGAATGGACAGTTGTGAAATGATCTCCACACAGTTGATCCCACTCATGTTTTTAAATGAATCCTGGAAAAACATGGAAAGAGTTTGAGTCTGACTTTTACAACTGACTCATATATAAAATAACAGAATAGTTTTTCATAAGAAGACGATGATGGCATTGAGGAAGTATCACTGGTGGTGGACTGAGGATGGACTGAGGATGGACTGAGCCTTGTTGAGGACACTTTAAGGTTGACATTTGGTTTTGTGTGAAACAGCTTGATAGATTTTCAGAACCTTTGCCGTGGGTTTTGACGGGTCCTAGATTATAACTATGTCAACCTGAATTTTCATTCTTCACCATCTCCAGGTCACAGCCTGGTGAGAACAGTTCTATCAACAGTTCTTTCAGCACATTCGTCTAGATATTTGTGAGATGTATTAGGTGCCTGTTCCTACTCCAGTCTTCTGGACTCTACAGAAGAAAGAAATATATATGAGAGATATCAGCAGTAGACTTTTTATAATGGCCCGTCTAAGATTTACGATCATCTGACACATTCTGATCACGTTGCACATTCCTGAATCAGCGTCCTATTTTGTTTGGATAGAATTTCAACTCCTGCCTCTTCCACCCTAACAGTCCACTACAATGGCTGCCTCTCTGTCTCTGTCTCTGTCTCTACTGGAAATCACTGTGTATCCTGGGCCATTTGAACAGATACCAATACTAACATCCTGTTACAGTACGTTAATACAACGAATATCATCAACGACTGCAGTTCTATTGCTGCTGCAGCCGAGAGAGAAAGATATGAAAGATGTGAAACAAACCACTAAGCAAAACCTGTCCAGCTGTAGCTTCACATCACTAATGTTTTGAATTGTCCTTTCAGGTCCTTGCTCAGTTTCCTGCATCACAGTTATATCTCCACCAGAGGTCCATGCATCCAGAGGAGACACTGTCACATTGTCCTGTACTTTTACATCCACCAACAGTCCCACCAGTAAAATGATTGTTGACTGGTCCTACCGGCCCCAGACTGGAGGTCCACCACAGACTGTGAGTACATCATCTACCACTTACATTAAACTGGATTTATAACTGCTCTTGACAGTGTTTATTGTCCTCTTAATAATGTTGACATGTCCACAGTCTGTCTTTAAATGTGATGGATATTCATTCAAGTCAGCAAGTTACCATGCATCTCAAATATAAAACTATTGTCTTATGGAATATCACACATTTAGATATAAAGAAAAAAATCTTTTAGTCGTGGAAACAGAGTAAGAGGTTTTTGAAGATCATAAAAACATCATAGGTTAGAAAGTGTAATAATCCAATATTTGAAATATTAGCATTTGCTCTGGGCCATTAATGTGGGCTATAAACATTTGACCATGTATCAACCCTCTACTCCCCAGTGGGATTCAGCCAATTATTATCCTCATCCTAGATTGTTGGAAGGTTGAAGGTTCATGTCGACTAGAATAAACCTAGCTCTCTCATCATCTCGCGGCACCATGGATGTAGTGGTAGTTCCACAGTAGGTGGTCTTTACCCACCTCAACAAACCACTTCCTCTGTGGTGGTAACATTGTCTGAAGATGCGTTCATACGTTTCCTTCCAAACCCATAACTGCACTCAGCATCTAACACAACACACTGTGGGTTCAGTCCCAGTGACCAACCCACTGCAGATGGACCACACTATTCATGTGGTTCCATTTGGACTTGAGGATGGCCATCAAGTGTGGTCCTGTCAAATTGCATTTGAAGCATAGAAATCCATAGTGTGGTAACTGCAGCTCTATATACCATCATCTCCTATAGGAGCACTCACAACTAAGTGGAGCCTAATGTTTTGCGGCTGCGTTGATATGGAGTTCTGTTGGTTCAGTCGTTAAGATCTTGTCTGGTCTCAGAATGTGTGTGTGTGTGTGTGTGTGTAGGGGCGATACCTCGAGTATCACACGTCAGAATATGAACATGAGCGTCAGAGAGAACATAGTAAATGGGTGTGGAGACAGAGGATTTCCACAGTAGATCCCTGTCCAGATCAGAAGAAAATACAAAGGACGATAAGTTGACAACGTTGTGGAGGTTTCTGGAACTTTTCTTTTCCCTTTTTTTAAGCCTTCATTTCATTTTCTTTCTATTTCATCAGCAGTGATGACGTGGCCTGTTTATTGGTTGGCTGTAGATCACACCATCAACAGTCATGTAAAATACATTTTTGCTGGCCAAGCATTCGTGTCACTCCAAAGTGCTGCAGTGCAGAACAGACTCCTCCAGTTCATTTTGTGTTCTGATTGGAGAAGAGACATATCCACTCAGCCATGATCAGAGGACATGGTCTGAGAATTGGAACACTGTAGGAGGAGCTTTGCTCTGTAGACTTCTGACTCTACTTATTCACTGCCTTAAAAGGATCAGCTGTTTTAATCTGATCTGATTTATTGACAACACTGTGAGAAACATACAACATACAGATGATTTAGTTTCAACTCACTGACCTTTTATGGTGAATCTGTGTGAACTGGATTGATCTCGATTTGTCTTTTACCTTTTTCATTGTATCGTTGTTGAACAAACCTAACGACACTATTTTCCTGTCAGACTCTAGTCTGATGTATTTGGTTTCTAAAGACCTTGAGTTTCTGGGTCTGATTTCTTAATAAACTCATTGTTAGTTGAAAAAGATAATGAAGATTGAAGTTTCACAGTGTGTGGTTTGATGCTGTAATGAGTGACGCCATCCTGTGGTCACTGGGTTTTTGCATGATAATTTTGAAAACACACAGAAATCACACTCTGTATTTGTTGCACTGAAAAACTTTTTATTGCAACATTGAAGTTTTTTGCTGTTGCAACAAGGTTGTTGGTTTTGTGTATAAGAGACAGTCTCTGATCAACGCCACGTTGAACGACAACGGAACCTTTACCTGCTCAGTCAGAAACCCACCTGACGTCCACGGCTCGCCGTCGTCACACACTGTTCTGACAGTCACACCAAAACGTAGGAGACAGAGAACGTATGGTTGTTGACAGTCTGACTGTATGTTGCCCTGATCAACACATTCACCTCCTGTTGTGTTGACAAAAGTCTTCACACACTTGTTTATAAATCCATACAGTATTGAATCTCACTGTCCTCTGTGCTTCGTCCTGGCCTCTGGTGTTTGTCCACAATTCACAGTCTGTAGAGACGAGGCTGTGATCGAGAGTTCTCCACCGTCGGCTGCATGTTCTACTGCAGACCAAGATGGTTGGTAAGATCAGTGTTGGCTCTGCCTCTGCTGTCAACACATGGTCCATGACTGCAGGCAGTGACGTGCTTTGCCCTCAAATCCAACTTGCATAATTTTACATTTCATATGAAGGACATCCAGCAGTTACTCCCATGTCAGGAGCTGTTGCAGAGGAGAGTGTGGATCACACCAGGTCTGACTTGCTTGATCTTGTCAAGTCTTTCCTGGATTCTAGATACTGCATTGGGGAGAGAAGAAAAACAGAGATTTTCTCTCTTTAAAGAAATCAAGTAAATAGTCAGACTTTGGCCCAGAGTTTGGTGTCGTAGCAGTGAAAATCCAGGGCCTGGATTTGGTGAAATGAGGTGAAATCCTGAGTTGTTGACCAGCGTTCTTTGTAGAAGAAGGCTGTTTATATGGGTTGTTATCAGAATGTGAAGTTAAGTGTTTGTACAGTTTCCTTGACTAAGTATTTAACAGCATAACAAATGTTGTAACTCCATGTATCATGTTGTCTTTGGTCTCCTTCTCCTCCTCCTTCTCCTTCTCCTTCTCCTCCTCCTCCTCCTTCTCCTCCACAGCTCTCAGCATTCGCTTCAGTGATGTTTCCCTCCTGCTCTTCTTCATCCTCCTGCCCTCTGCTGTCATTGCCCTCATCCTTATTGGACGGATAATCTGTCCCAAGAAAGAGCCCAACCACTCAAAGGCCTACAGATCACCTATAGAAGTCACGGAGGGGTGAGTGAGTTCATTCCTCCAATCACAGCCATGGCTCCTCAGGGAGCAGAGATGGTCTGTTCTGAAGACCAAGATGGTCCAGGATGAGTGTTCAGCTCAGTCATTTGATGAGACTTAACTTCAAGAGCTGCGTCCAAATGTGAACATCTGTGTTTTTATCTACTGTATGTTGTCATTACTGACCGTGTTTCCCTCCACTTCCTCAGAGAGGAGTTCGTCATCAACCCGTCAGTGACCAGTGTGAAAAAGCCCACGTGCTGTGATCTATATTTAATGGTACAGTACCTTCAGTACCTTCAGTCCAACATGCTATAAATAACCTTAATGAAAAATATCTGACAGATCTTTTTCACCTGTTAAATTTTATATGATCGCCTGAAAACCAGACTGATGATCTATAAAATATTGATTTTTCTTATTCCCATGGAAAAGGGTCAGGGTCTGCACCAGGCTATAGTCTCTGTTTTCATTTGTCTCTGTCCAACAGCCTCCTTTTTTTTTTCTTCCTTCCTGCCCAGGACTCAGACGATGAAGACATGTATTACAACATTAAACAGAGGCCTCCAAAAACACAGGACGGAGCCTATGCAGAGTCCCAGCTCTAGAGAAACCTGCTGGATGTAGGAAGTAACTGCATGGTGGGCGGTAGAGAATATGAATTACTGGACACCAATACTGTCCTGTCCTGTCCTGTCCTGTCCTGTCTGTGCCCCCTCAGACACACAGACTGTTATTATAGTTATTTTGTTTTTTACTTACTTTAATAATGACATTTTTGAGACAAATCACAATTATTGTTCTCATCTATTTTTTGCAGTCTTTGAATAGTTTGATTAATATTAATCATTGAATGAATTATCATTAAATTTGCAGCTTTGATCTCAACTGATCCTTAAATGAAAAAGGAAATGACTTTGAATGTTAGTGTTTCTCCTCTGATATCATTGAACCAAACACACAAGCACTATCTTTTCTTCTCATCCTAGATCTGTTGAATGTTGAACTTTCTTATGTTGAAGGAGTTAGGTTCAAAGTGTATAACTTATTCTTTCAGATGTTTGTATTATGTTGTGTTTTTGTAGAGAAAATGCCAAGTTTGACATGGACTACCATCTTTGATCCATCTGTGGTATTTATTCCTTTGTCTGTTCATAGTGCACTTCAGTAGGAAGTGTTGTGTCTGTACATTAAACTGCATTCAGCAAATAATTCTGCTGATTCATCAATCAGAAATATTCTGGCTTAAATAAATAGTTCTTTTCCTGACGTGAATCTGTAAATGACTAAACATTTCCAGCCAGTTTATATAAAAGTCATTTATTGTGACAATTTATCTTCATTCAACACAGAAAACGCAATTTGTTTGCAAAAGTTAGTAGCAGAGCAGCCACTGCGTCGCCACCGCTGCCTTTGTTTGCTCCGTTGCACTATTCATGAATGGGTCTCCTCCACTATTTATGACGTTCTTGAATATTCTCTTTAAAAACTCCAAGGACATGTCAGCGCCTCAGAACTTCACTTGCAATTTTCCTCTGCATCTGTCTCGCCAACGCAGTTGTGAGACCAGAGACTCTTATGTGGATCTAATGAAAAGTTGCCAATGAAACAAAGGGGAAGTGATGAGAGACGGTGCTTATGGCTCAGCTCCTTCTTCTCATACTTATTACCCTCTAGGTTGTAAATAATTAACTCGCTACAGTGAAACCATTTTCATTCCTACTTCATCTAAAACTACCCTAGCAACAGCAACAACAGCAACAACAACAGCAACAACAACAACAACTTGTCGGCAGAGTTTTCCTTTTAAATTGATTGAAAATATAAATTTATGCAGACAAAAAAAGAAACATTCACAGAAGTTTGGAAAAGTCCAACATATTTACATATGACAACAATACTGGCCTTTTTCAGAGTGGAAACTTGACTTTGAAATGTGCAGGGTTTCTGATTCTAAGAAAAGGTAATGCATTCATCAAGGACTTGAGTCGTTGCCATGAGCAGGAAACCTGCGAGCAGCAACTTTTACCGCACAATTGGATTTAGCTGTGGTTGTATGAAGGCTGACACTTCTGCTGCTGTGCCTCCTCAGCACAAAACACTGGGAGGAGCTGCTGTGAGACATGATGTCCCTGCTCCATCAGTCTACGGTAGATCTTTTAACCACAAACTTTTACAAAACCTGTTGTTTTTACCTTTATGATGAGTAATGCCTGAAAACTACACTCTCATGTACATAGTACATAGTTTCTCTACACCCAGGACATGACTTCATCTAAGTAGATGCTTGGATGAAGTCATGTGTCCTCCTGAAGTCTGCCTCTTCTTCTTACTGTGCGTCGTCTTCTAGTTGTTGCATACGTTTCGTTCTGTCATAAGAAAAAATTGTGACCTTTTTTTCTGTGAGAATGAGCTACTTTATCACCAGAGTCTAAAGAGGACACAGAGAGTCGGCTGCTGCACCAGACTCCCATGATGCACTGGGGGAGATGATTTTCATGTAGGAATTTTGCTGCAGCATTAAAAAAAAAAACAACCTGAAAATATACAACGCACCAACTTTCTATTCCCTCAGGTTCACTATCCACATTTGCACTACATTATTTGCACCACTTAAGGTGCACTAGGTTTTACTGCAGTTTATATATATATATATTTATTTATTTATATATAGTTTCCTCGAAGTAGGACAATGAACTACTGTGTATTGGTTCACTTTCAAACACAACAGCAGATACACGTCTTCATTGCAGTGAATTGGATTTTAATTTACATTTATTTCTATTTGTACATCATTTTATTTGTACTTTTTTAAGATTCGTGACAAGATAATAACTTTATAATAATTTGCAGCATTAATAAAATCAGTCAGCCAGTGCAGCAGCAGCAGCAGCAGCAGGACCTACAGTACAGACCACACCCCCCATGTTTGCCTAAATATTGACAGGACTGTGTGACAGTATTGATTCCTGCGGTTTGTACCGCAACATATTCAGCTGCTAAAGCCATGGATCAGATAAGTGGACATGGATGAACGTGCTGAGACGTGATGATAAGGACAGCAGCTACATTTAGGTTGGGTCAATGAGTCAGCTGCAGCAGCAGGACCACCTCCTGCTGCAGCTACAGCTGCAGAGCCATGATTTCCAGAGTCCAGCCCACGCTCAGGCTCAGATGCTGGAGTCACTTCAGACCAGACTCAGACTGATTTGGATCTTAAGGTTTTTAACCTCTGAGTTATGTGTAGTTTGTAGAAATATGGCGTTACACTGATGTGGACACGTCACTTGACACTTGAGGCCTTAACAACAGCTTGTTTATTTCAGCGCAGGGACGTAAACTGTCCATCATTGTTGCTGTGAGGAAAACTCCAGATGCCACAGGGTTTTATCTGATGATAAGTGGACAAATATAGAAACAGATTAACTCTTGAGTAACAGTCAACAAGGCGAGTGTTGTACTAGAAGACAGTTTCATGATCATTCACCACAGGACACAGAATAATTTAGATAAATTAGCAAGTGTTGTCCAGCAGATACATGACTGGAACAAAGTGAAACCAATGATGTAATTGAAGTAATGTGGACACACAGATCTGGTTCTATGACTTTACTCATCAGTCAAAATTGAACATTTGGCTCTTTGACAAAAAAGACTTTATTGGAAAAGTGCTGAACAAGAGTCATGTTTCTGGTCCTGATGACGACTGGAGCCAACAGTCATCACTTATGGACATAAGAGTCACGTTTGTCTTCGAGGAAAGAGACGAGGACGTGGACAGTGATGAAAGAACTGAGGTACAGTTTCATCCTTGTGTCTGACACATCACTGTGTCCTCCTCCTCCTCGTCTTCTTCTTGCTGAATGGTGTGTGTTGTCTCTGTACAGAACGTGCCTCCACAGTGGACCAGTCAGCTGACCCGTTGGTGTTGCCCTCTTTGCCTGATGACACTCAGTGGTGCAGGTACATGTTAATGCACTGTCCTGTGATGTAATAACATTTGGGCTGTGAGGTCATAGCAAATCTGCTCTAGAGGAGGCGCTCCAGTCTAGAGCGTCTTCATCTCCTTCATCTTCTTACCCTCTGACCTTTTTTCAGACGTTACCACATTGAATCATTTTGTTTTTCATTTGATGACCCCCCTGTGACTGCTGCTGTCTGCTGGGAGGGTTTGGAGATAAAATCAGGTGCATTAGTCGTTGGTCTGTGAAGAAACACATTTTAAAAAGTGAAAGAACTTCAGATACAGAGAAGAAGAAGAAACCAATGCCACTGATCTGGAGAGAAGCAAAACATGAACAACTGTTTTCCTCAAGACTGTGTTCCTGTTTTTGAAAATGTGAACTTCAGTCAATATGAAATGTTGCCCCAAAACATTTCTATACATTTTTTTGTCAGATGTTTGAGAGAGATTCTCAGAGGAGCCGTTCCCTTGAGCAAAGCACTAATCTGCCAGTTCTCCCCATAGAGCGTTCTACTGGGAACAGTCAACAGTCAACGGTGAATGAATGCATGTAGAGGAGGGCGGAGCCTGTCAGCAAAACCTTCTGACGGAGTCCGTGTCATACCTCCATGACACACACTGTGATGATGTAGTACAGCTGGGTGGGTGGTGGTGTTGGGTATTCCTGTGTGGTAACACTTATCACCGGGAAAACTCCCCCCCTCTGAGGGGGAGGTTAATTATTTCCCCTCCCTGAAATGGAAGTGGAATAATCCTGTAGAAAAGAAGAATAGCAGAACATCACCCCTGAGGACACCAACCCCCGTTCATATCCTTATTGTGTCTCTGTAGCATCTGCTGCCTGTCACCTGTGTGTGTGTGTGTGTGTGTGTGTGTGGTGGGGGGGGGGGTGAATCTGAGAGAGAGGAAATGTGTGTGTTTGTAATATTAAAGACAAATATAGAGTGTAGGCGTTTGTCTGAGCATGCGCCCTGAGACAAAGGTTCTAAATGAAGTTGAGGTGAAAAATGCATGTTTTGTCCAATAAGAAAGACAGGATGAATAATCCACCCGGGGGAGAAAGAGGGAGGAAGGGAGGAGGAAAGGAAGGAGGAGAGGGAGGAGGAGAGGAAGGAGGAGAGGGAGGAGGAGAGGATGGAGGAGAGGGTGAAAAAGGGAAGGATAGATGCAGTTTTCATTGCCTGCCTGCCACACCCAGTCCTCTTGCCTCCTCCTCCCAACTTCATCTCTCCCCTTCCTCTCTCTCCAATACACCCCCCGCCTGCCTCCCCTCTTCGCTGTTCTCGTCTATCTGTTGGTGTTTCCATGAGAACAGAGAGGGTATGGGGTGGGCGGGTTGCTGGTGCGGTTGACGTGTCCTAAGAGCACATTGTGTGTTGGTGTACGCTCTCATCATTGCTCTCTTCCACATTTCTCCCCTGGCAGGTTGCGCCGCCGGCTTTGCCAGAAAACCTGCTTTTGGCAGCGTTCTGGTGTTTTGCTGCGTTGGGTTCACAGACTCACGGCGGTGACGTGTGTTCCTGGATGTAAAGCACAGAGTCAGGGGGTGGGGGTGGGGGTGGGGTGGGTGCAGTGAAGTCACCACAATTAAAAGAGCAGCAGTTGAAATGTCAGGGATGGGGGGGGGGGGGGGGGGGGGGGGGGTGGGTGCAGTGAAGTCACCACAATTAAAAGAGCAGCAGTTGAAATGTCAGGGATGTCCAATCAGTTCTTTAATGAAGAGTCTTTCCAGGGTGGGGCCGTATCTCAGATGGAGCCCTGCTGAGGGAGCATGGGGGAGTTGGGGGGGTGGTGTGGGGTGTGAAAATGTAGAGGAGAGTACTGATCGGAAAAAGGTGGTGGGGCTCCATAACTGTGAGTGAAAAAAGGGGAGGAGGGCTGGGGGGGTGCGTGAGGGAGGGGTTTAAAAGGGTGGGCTTCAACTCATTGTCAGGCAGAGTCACACAGACAGACAGAGAGAGAGAGAGAGAGAGAGAGAGAGAGGAGAGGTGTGCCGGGCAGACCAAGTAAAAAGTGTGTGTGTGTGAAGTGGGATGAGTAAATGCACCGAGCAGCTTAGCTGTTGATACAGCCAGAGACAGAGAGACAGAGAGACAGAGAGAGACAGAGAGAGAGAGTGAGGGAGAGACAGAGAGAGAGAGCACAAAGAGAGGGAGAGAGAGGGTGAGAGAGAGAGAGAGAGAGAGAGAGAGGGAGAGAGAAGAAGCAAAAAGGGTGGAAGAAGCAGAGAAGAGAAAGGGAGGATACTACAACTACAACTACAACTATGCTGTGCTGCATTAGAAGAACCAAACCGGTAAAGTACTTCCTTTTCCTCCACCTTCTTCTTTTATTCACATGATGAAAAGCTGCTGCTGCTGCTGCTGCTGCTGCTGCTACACTTTGAGACTTTGAGACTTTTGCTGCGGCCACAGAGCAGGAGGCTGGTGGAGGAGATGAGTGGATAGGTTGGTGTAGCGACATCCACTCCAGGCCTGGGCTGACTCTACAGAAGGTTTATCCACTGAGCCTCAGACACGCCTAGTTGACGTTGACGTGATTATTCTGATTGATGCCAGGCAGCTGAGTACAACTGCAACTTTGAGGCTACGGCGTCTGGTGTCACCTGGTTTTGACCCATTCATGGCTAAAGAAAAGTAGACGTTTGTTGAAAAGGCACTAAAAAAAGAGCATCTGTGTTTGGCCTCCTGGGAGGAATTGCACCTTCAGCTCTTCAGTGCACCTGAACTCAACACAACGTCCATCTGCTAAATATTCATTCCATTTAAATAAACATAATCACGAGTAGAACTGTTGGTCAATTTCCATTGTTTTTACTTCTGCTCCTCTGTTCATGAGAAGAAAAGTCGTTTCAACAGTGAGGAGAAAATGGGTGGGGTAGCTGAGGTCTGTGTGAGCGGCACCATCATGTCAATAGCCTCAGGGGAATACAGTGGGAATAAATGAGTCTAAATGGATTATTATAGCCCTCCAGCTTTAGGAGTGGATCCTGTCAGTGGAGGGTTTGGTGAAGAGAGCACTCGTCCTGAGGGTGAGGGAGAGCAGACCTTTTTAATAAGCTACGGCTTTTCTCACTGGGAATAAGAAATAAAACAAAGAAAAGAAGTGGGTGGAGACCAAGGTGGCACTCACTCCATTCAACTCCAGAAAGCTGTGGTTCTGTGACAGATCCTACAGGGTGGTGGTGGGGTGGAGGGGTGGACGGGTGGAGGGGTGGAGGGGTGGAGGGTTGTCATTATCTTGAATTAATGGTGATTTTAATGGACAATAACAAACACGGGAATCTGAGGGGATTTGATTGTTTTATTTAAATGTCAGCCTGGATGAGTCATATCAGCCCTGATGGAGACGAGAGAGTGAAAGACAGACAGACAGACAGGCACACAGACAAGCAGTCAGACAGTCAGACAGACAGACAGAACAGAGGGTTTGCCAGTTTCAAAACCTGCAGGGACAGGAGGATGCAGGGGAGCAGGTAGGAGAAAATGTGGTGTTAGGGTGGAGTGAGGCCAGTGCACATGGAGCTGGATGGAGAGGAGGGAGGAAGAACCTGGTTGGCACAGAACGAGAGGTGAAAAAGCAGTGATACAGGGAGGTAGACTGGGGGATGGTAGAGTGAGACAGACATGCAGCAAAGCAGAAAGGAAAAAAAAAAGCAGTAAAAGTAGACGAGGCTACAACCGTCGGTGAAGGTGTTGGTGACAGAGTAAGGGGATGATGGTCGGAGGAGTTGAGCAGGCGCAAATTTGAGGAAGGAAGGAGGAAGGAGGAAGGAGGAAGGGAGGGGGTGGGAAGCCGAGAAAGCATGCTGCACACTGCAGCCATGTGGGTGAGGCACCGGCTTTTTCTCCACTAAACACTGTCGCTGCTCAGAGTCTGCGCAAAACCCAACATGGAGGCGAAAAAGTCTTGATGTGGAGAATTATTCCATCTGGAAACATCCTGTAGGTTTGATGACAAACAGGTGGAGGATCGTGACGTCTGCTACAGTGAAGGAAACGCTTCCATGACGAGTAAAGGAATTTATATCTTTATATATGTATATATATATATATATATAGAGAGAGAGAAACAGTCAAAACTGTCAGTTATTTTTGCTGGTTCATCAATGTCCACCAACGTGTTCCTTCCCCTTGACAGACTCCAGTCCCACTCAGAGACTGGTCGACCAAACCCAATTAGACTTTATTTAAGAAAATGGTTCCTTTTACCCCGGGGCTCTTGTTGCCCTCTGGTCACAGCCCCACCCCCGTCACCAGCCCGCTCAGCTCCACCTCATCCCTGGACCCAGTGAGATCAGTGGTGATCGTGCAGCCTTTGTTCAGACAGAGAGCCGGCGTGATCGAATTAAAGGCTGCTCCCGAGGATGTAATGACGCTGGCATGTGGCTGCTCATTGGTTGCTGCGGTGATTTTCCTTTTTTTTTCCCCGAGCTGTTGTAAAAGAAACAGTGAATTCTTTACGATTGCTCATCAATTCACTGTCAAAAAGAAGGAGCAGAGAGTAGGAGGAGGAGGAGGAGGAGGAGGAGGTGGAGGAGAGGAGCGGGGGCTGTGGCAGTCACCACCTGAGCCCCCCTCTACCCTTCTGCAGGAGATAGCTGGCTAAAAGGGTGTGGTGCTCTGCTGTGTCTGCCTGTGTGAGTGAGAGGGAGGGAGGGAGGAGGAAAGGAAGTCGTGGCCGGCAGTTTGACCAGTGAGCCGAGAGAGAATGAAGACGACAGGATGAGGAAGGAGACTCCTGCACAGAGACACACAGAGACGGACATTAAAAACTCTGCTGTGAAGCTCAGTCATCAAATTAAGGACATTTCTCTTTAATAAGTCACTGAAACAGCAGCTGCAGGGCAGCAGGGTTCCACCAGTCACCAACACCGTGGTCACTCTGATATACAGTAGTACCTACTCCTGCCACTAGTGGCATTTGATCCTGACCTGTGTCCTCCTCCTAAATGGACCATGTCTTTTTAAAGAAGGACATGATTTTGTTTGCATTAGCGTGAGCTGTGGTTGGGTGGTTATTCCAACAGCTTCGTGTCTTCTTCCTCTTCTTCCTCCCCTCCACCCCCCGCCCCATACCCCCACCCTCCCCTGAAACAAGTCCCTAATGGCTCTGGCAATGAGGCAGTGTGAAGGTGGTGGATCGTTGCTGTGTGTGTGTCACCATTGGGGGATGGTGAGTGTGTGTGCAGTTATGGATCTGACGGTAAAACCCTTGACTCTGGGGTGTGGTTCTAACGACAGCCGGTGCCCACCCAAGGACAGAGGGAGAGAGAGCAAGACCGCGGCCAATGCATGAAGCTTTAATGGACACGTCCAGGCGTCCAACACTGTCCTGATGATCCTTACAGGCCAAACAGACAGGGCTCTGTGTCTGGGTGAACAACCGTGGTGGAAAGAGAACCACAGGTTGGTTCTTGAACTAAAACAGGGACTTTTTTCCCAACAGTTCAAGAAAAAGAAAATGGAAATGGAATGAGGCCTGCTGCTTGGAAAACATTTGACTTGATAAAAAGATCTTCAGTGGTTAATGTGGCGTAACTATGGCAACCAGAGAGGAGGCGTTCACACAGAGAAAACACTCAAATCTCCTGATAATCCTGTTAGGGCAAATATCTCTGCTAATTAATGGAGGAAGGTGTGGAGCCTGGGTGTGAGGTGTGTGTGTGTGTGTGTGTGTGTGTGTGCTACACCTTTGGGAGGGGCTGCTGTATTTATGAATGGAATTGTCCTCTGTGCTGACACACAGGGCCGGACATTGACGGTAAGATTTTGCCATGAGATGATTCCATGTTTTTAACGTGGAATCATCTTCACCATCACATTTGACTGTCATGTAATCACAGTACAGCACTTTTCAAAGGTGACGCACAACAGTGATTCTACAGTGGTGGTGATCAAACCGTGATGGTTCTGATCTTCTCCCCTGATATGAGATCACTTGGCACTCTGCTGGGATGTTATTACATTTGCACTCAGACAGCCCCCAAATAAGTAAATGACAAACCCCCCTGTTCCAATAATGATGTCATACTGTTCCCAACAACACCATCCATCACTGCCCCCCCCCCGGCCCCCGTCTCGGTCTGACTCAGAGTTTGCACTCATTCCTTTTAGTGTTAAGTGCTCAGGTCAAAATGTTGGCGAATGCAGGCACCTGTGAGATCAGCATCAGAACCTGGGCCTCTCAGTGGGGGCCCAGTGGCGTCTGTCGACCTCCGCGCTCCATTATTACCGTTAAAAGATTGTTTAACTTCAAACACGAGTCTCACTCCTCTGAAAAAAGAAAAAACTTTGCACAATATGGTAAAAGCCACGTGAAACATTGTAAGAGTTTAAACAGAGGCAGATCATCACCTGCAGTTTTATGCTTTCTTCAATATTACAACAGCCTGACGCCCTGAGGCGGTGGAGAATAAAGGTGGAGGAGGTGAATTTACCAACACCGTCACACTGTGACCTCGCTGCTCTAATATTGCACTGACACACTGACCCTGAAGACGATGTGTTGGTTTAGGGCCTGAGGCTCTTAAATCATGGCTCCTTTCTGTCAGCGCTCCAAGTCAGAGAACAGCTGACGGCCATTAGGAACAGAGATGGAGACGATTTCTCCAACCTTAAATTAGTCAGAAAGGCACTTAACGATACCAGTCGACAAGTAGAAGAAATGTAAAATATTTTTGCACAGCACAAACACACCCCTCCTCAGCCATGTTGATTTATGACTTTCTGTGGGCCCACTCCTCTGAAGGGTCAGGTACACTGCCAATCAGGATGACATATAGTCTTTCATCGCAGCAACCATTGGACAGCGCTGTGATGAGTTAGCACTCCAGTTGTCAAGGTAACCTTTGATGGCTGGGAGGAGTATGGCAATGAATGTCGAGGAGAAGTGAGGCGGTCGGTTACCTAGCAGCCGGAGAGACGGAGCTTTCGAATGCTATGATATCTGCAGAACAGAGATGCCCTCATTAAATTTTGGAGAAACAGCCGGAGGTTTCAAACATGCATGTCTCTTCCACACGCAGTTTGAAGATTTCGTCTTCTTACACTACGCAGAGAACACTGGCAGAGATTTCGCTCTGATTCTGTCTCTTCAGGACAGGAACAGCATTGTGTCTCCATTGAAATAATAATAGTAACAATAATAAAAGACCCAGTAATTGATTATCCCTGAAATTCTCATGAACAGAGAATCAACCCACGCTGGTGTCTGTTCTCCTCGGGATTATCCACGGCTGTAAATGTCTCCTTTTTAAGCTCATGGACTGATGAAATATTTAACGTTCACTCAAGTGTCTTAACGCTCACATACAGAGAGAGACAGAAAACCTGTTCTATACTTTAACCCATTCAGATTTTGCTGTTATTTCATCTGATTCATTCAGTTCAGATTTGTGTTTTGCTTTTTTGTTGCTTTCTCACATCCATGAAGGTTTTGTTGGGAATATTTTTCTCCCTGATTTTGTACTAATTTCGTTTTGTTTGCATGTTTCAATGGTCACCATTCATTTCTTGATTTGATTTTCTTTGATTTTCTTTTCATTAGATTTTTATGAATGTTAGCTCCACCCACTATTTGATGGACAGCCATGGAGCCAATAACCCAAGGTAAAATCATGGAATGTTCTCTCCTGTCTTCTGTCTTTTCTTGTGTCCCTGTATTGTCTCTGAAGCTTTTACTTTTCTTTTCTTTGTAGAACATATAAAATCCTAAAATGATTCCTTCTTTTCTTTAGCAGGTCATTCAAGTCTTTTTGTCGCCTTCAAATCTCTTTCTTTCCCACATATGTTTACACTAATCCATATATTTTGCATTTTGATATGTGCATAGACTCATCGATGAATATGTTCACATTGAAGACAAATGTTTTGGCAGCTCTGTCCATTTCCTTTCCTGTGAGACAGTCAACTCACAGCAGATCTAATCAACTTTACTTTTGACTTCTCTGCCAGGTGGAGAAGAACGAGGATGGGGACCAAAAGATTGAACAGGATGGCACCGCCAACAAACCCGAGGATAAGGCCCACAAGGCTGCCACCAAAATACAGGCGAGCTTCCGTGGACACATAACTCGGAAAAAGATGAAAGGCGATGAAGATGAGAAAGATGGCGACAGTCCAGCTGCTGCTGACGAAGCAACGGAGGGAGGAGAAGCGGAAAAGAAAGTAAACGGAGAAGAAGCGCCCGCCAAGGATGAGGAACCTGCAGCGGAGGAGCCCAAGAAGGAGGAGGAGACGAGCCAAGCCAAAAGCCCCGCGGTGGAAAAACCTGCCGCAAATTCTCCCGCTGCTGCCACAGCAACATCTCCTGTAGCGGCTGCCCCGGCTGCAACCTCTCCTACGGCCGAACCCCAAAAAGAGGAACCCAAACCTGAGGAGAAAGTGGAGGAGAAGCCCAAAGAGGAGGAGGTCCCCGTGGCGGCAGCCAAGAGCCCCACCACGGCCACCGCCGAGGAGAAGAAGGAGGAGGAGAAGAGTGAGGAGAAGAAGGAGGAGGAGGCCAGACAAGCCGACGTGCCTGATGCTGCTGCCAGTACGACAGCAGAGAAAGAGGAGACCAACCAAACGAATGATAAACAAGGTAAAACACAACTTTGACAAAAACATTCCACACAGAACCTCTGAAGCAGGCACAACACATTCTCTACAGGGGGCGCTGTGTTTGGATCATCACCCAACAACAGATTTTATGGTTTTATGGGGATTAGAGATTATTGGTGGCGCTTCATAGTTTCTCTGGTTAAGACTGAGATGAGGCTCAACGTTAGATGGAACAGATCTGTGTCAAGAGTCATGTGACACAACAGGACCATGTTATTGAAGACGACTGCACCGTTGTTTGGTTCTCACTGAGTTCTAGGGTTGAATCTATAGGTGGTGAGAACAAATACAGTTAATACTTTAGTTTGTTGTTGATTTTCCAAGACATCAGTTCCCATTTCATTAATGTCCAGTTTGGAGAAAAATAGAAGATGAAGCCAGATGATTGACAGCAGGTCTGTGGGACAGAAAATGGAACCTTGTTTGGGACCAGGATGTCAGGTCCATGAAGTCTCCAGCACCAACCTACTGCTGTAGTCATTTATGAGACAGCGCCAACTATCACGGGTGGATTGATGATTCCAGGTGGCGCCTCGCTCCACGTCGTAGCTGCGTTAACAGCGATAACGTCTTTGTCCGGAGCAGCAGCAACACTGAGTGGGTTTACAACAAACCAGTCCAGTCCAAGAGAACAGGAAGATAAATGAAGGTCATGAAAAAGTACAGCAACACCAATAAACGTTCTTCTGCACTTGACATGAACCCATATTTCTGGTCCAAGGACTCTCCGACTGGGCAGACAGGTAGTTAATGGAGCATGCTCAGTCTGGGGTGGGTGGGTGTAAGGTGGAGGACACACATGACACATACACACAGAAACTAGGTCATCCAAGCTGCACTCTCCTCTCCCTGTTGTCATAGTTACCACCTCCACGGGATGGTTGGCCGCGATAACAGGTGCTCTGATTTTAAAGAAAGATTATTGACGACCACTGGTGGCGCTGTCTGCCAGAGAAGTCCGCCACAAACAAACAACACTGAGCTCCTCATTAACAGTCCGCAGCCGCTGCCCACAAGCTGCTTCACTAACAGAGCTGAACTCACACAGACCGTGAATATTCATGGCTGGAATCACCTGCTCTGAATTAATATGTGGTCCACACAAGGTCAGCAGGTGCGTAGATGTGAGTGAGATGAAAGTTTATTTAGTGTTTGATCCTAACTCTTAGTCAAGGTTATTCTTTTTTTCAGCTGTTTATTGGTTTGTTAAAACACCTTACTGAACACAGGCCGCTCTGAACCTGATGACAAATATCTGCCCTGGAAGTAGAGAGTCCAGGGTTTGATTTCCAGACTACCTGCAGGCTTGAAAATAATAATCCTTCTCTGTAAAAGCTCCTGTTCAATGCTTACCTGAAAATAGGAATTTACTGTATATGTGAAGGAAATGTCAGCATCTCAAGTGTGATTGACAAGGATGTGTTTTTCAGTAGCAGATACCTGTGACTTAGATAACGTAAAAAGTCTGTCATTCTGGATCCCATACAAATCAATTACGGTTACAACTGTATCAGATATTCATGGCTGGCCTAGCACCACCCACAGGAAATGAGGTCAGATTAAATTGAAGGTTGGTTATTTATTGGCTTTGACGTTGTTGAATATTACGTCTAAAGTCAAATCTGAGACAGAATGACAGAAGACGACAGAGTGGACTTGGTTCAAAGGTCATTCAACGACGGTGGAGAAGAGTCAGACTGGTTAATCGGCTAATGACCGCTCACACCCTGTGAGTCATGATGCATTTAATCGCACACACAGACACACACACACACACCATCACAGCGCTCTCCGGTGCAATGATGTCATTCCTTAATGTCTGCCTTGTCTATTAAAAGAGTATGAGATCACCGCCTCATGACATCACCGCTCTATGGACACGTGAACAAAGGGTTGGGTGGGACAATAAAGTGGAAATAACCTGGTTGGCTCGTACAGCCTGAGCAGCCAATCACAGCTCTGAACCTTTCACCAGCTCTTTACTTCCATGTACCTCCAGATAGATGGAGATACACAGCTTTAGTGATGGATATTGACAGACAGACACACAGACAGAACATATGATCCCAAATATTTTCTAAAAAGTCTCATGAAGGTTTCATGAAAATGAACAAATACTCTCTTTTACTTTAAATCACAATTCTTACAATTTGCTATAGGCTTTTTTGAGACACCAACCAGAACTAGTATATTATCAAAAAGGTATTTTTTTTAATTTATCCTACTATCTTAAGTCACGTTTTTTATTTATTCTAATCTGTGCTCAAAAGTAAAATCATAAGCAAATACAGAGTCTTAAAAATGTCAACAAAAAATCAAATATATGATACATTTTTATATATCTTTATGTATGTATATATATATATATATATATATCTATATTGTTTATGTGATATATGTGTGTGATAAAATATCCCAAATTTTAAAAACTTCTGAAGATTTTATATGTTGACAGTTTGTTATTTCTTATCCTCAAAATCCACCCACCCATAGGTGGCAGCAGTGCAGAGCAGCTGTGTTGGAGCGTCATGTCAGGTTTACACGATATGAAGCATCCGCGCCAAACCTTTGATCCGTGGAGAATTATAGAGTGTGATTATGAGGCTGTTACAGTTGGACTCATGCATCAGCGTGTGCAGTAGGCAGAGCTGCTGCTAATGTGAGGTTGTCAGTTGAGATCCTTCTCCTTTATTATTCTCACAGCCAGTGGAGGATGTCAGACATTAAGTGTGAGTGACCTCAGAACCCTACTTACTAATATGTATTTTTTATTTGCTGTTTCATTTCCTCCTGGCGTGACCTGACAGTGAATGTGCTTTAAATGTCCCCACAAACTAAGGTTCACAGGATCCTGTGTGCTGTAACATCAAATATGACAAAACCAGGGACTATGTTCTTGGACTAGAATTTTCAATTAAAGGAAAGATGTTGATCTTATCAATATTAAATCAGTACGTTAGCATCAGGCAACCACCAATATTATTTCTACCTTGAACATCTTGATCCTAATGATCTGAGCTAATCACATGCCTCTCTTTTCCCCTTCTTTTCTGACCCATTTTTTGCAATTTTTTTCATTTTTTTTGTTTTCCCCCATTCTCCATTTTTTTTTTGTCTCGCTGTGGCTTACAGATGCTGCAGCTGAATCTAAAGCAGAGGAAGCCGCCCCTGCAGACGGAGCAGCAGAGGCCACCGAGTCCAAGGACGACTAAGGCCGGGTCTAACTTAACGAAAGCAGAAATAAGAGTATGAAGAATAACACAAAAACAAAAATCTAAAAGGTTGCTCTTTGCCTTCCTCAGTACGAGGGCAGTCCGTTTCTATTTGTTTGTCATTTTTTGTGTGGCAATGATTTTCTCATGTTGGGGGAGTTTCCAGCGTGAAGTTTTCTGGCTCAAGCTAATAGTATGAGAAAGTGCTGGTGATGATGATGTTGTTAATGATTGTGTAAAATGCTTATAATGCTGATGATGATGATGATGCTGATGCTGATGATGATGATGATGATGATATTGATGGTGGGGAGGTGGATTTGGAGAGATTCATCTTGACTCTTTAATGTATGTGAGTTATCGATGGAACAGCTGCTCCCAACTGGATCATCACACATTTAAAAGGCTTTGCCAATGCACACCACACTTCCTTTGCATTGCAATGCACTTTATTTGTCACATTTCACAATTTTCGATCCGTTCTGCAAAACGCACGCACAAAAGCAAACCGGTTTTTAACACAACCCATGTTTTCGGCTGAACACAAGTGACGCCGAGGACTCAGCAAAGTAGTTGAACCTGAAGAAAATTGGACGAGAATCGAATGTATGATTAAATGTGCGACCTCTCCAGTTGGGCAGCTCTTTTTACATGTTTCAAAAAAACCACGTATATCCATGTGTTCTGCTTGAGGCATTCAAGCCTGGTTTACACCCATTTCAACAAACACTCTGTTCAACAAACTCACATTTATAGCAAAGGACCTGTTGCCATTTGAATGACTTGATCATATAACAAACTATAGAAATCTGCTATAGTATTACTGTAACTCGGCTCTTACATGACAATTTGTGTTCTGCCAACCAATCGTGAGAACAGTAGCATGAACCATCGAACCAGATGCATGATGGGAACTCTCCCTCTGAGAGGAACTTTTTCGCAGTCACAAAAACGTAAGAGGTGTGGCGGCTTCTTTTTGATGTCTTTGGTGTTGTTATGACAGTTTATATGAATTGGAAAAAAAAATACTCTTGCACTGATGTTATGAAAAAAAAACTAGACAAAAAATCAAACAAATGAGCAAACAACGAAAAAAAAAACTTTTCCTATGTTTCAGTGAGTGCAATGTCCAGTTTCAACCTTATCTAAAAGTTCAAACTTGTGAGAAAAACATGAAAAAAATAAAAAATGGTTTCAATGTCTGTTTTCAAAATAAAGCAAATGTGCCAATTACCAACATAAACTGTGGATTTATTTCAGACCACTGTTTTAATGCCATTCGATAAGTTTGCTTCCGAAAATTTTGAAGAAATGTCTTGAATGAGAGGTAAAACATCTTTAAGTTGCCTACAATGTTCAGCTGCCTTTGATGTGAATCTAATTTGACAAGAAACATGGAGAAATGATTAAATTTTGAAAAAAAAATTTCTGGAAACAAAAAAAATGGTATCAGTAAAAATGTATCACAAAAATTAACAATAAATTCGAATTTTGTCATATGGTGATACATTTTTTCTACAATTTGAACCATTTTTTAAGTTTCAAAAAATATATATATTGGTTTTTTTTTACATTTTCAAGTTGAAAATGCTGCAAACATTTCCAGAATTTTAAAACATCTCACCAAAAAAACCCCACAAGATATTATGGAAAAATGTAACAAAAAAAATCCTTTTATTGTTCTAAATTGATAATGAAAATGAAGAAACATCCCAAAGCTTAAGTTTTTGCATTTGACCAGATTAAAGACAAAAAGGTAAAATTAATCACATAAGATTAAAAAAAATCTAAATGTTCTTAGGAAAAACTTAAGTAAATGTTGTTAATGTTCTGTTGGTGATAAAATGCAGAAACATCCAAAAAAAATTCAAAATGTATGAAATCTATACAAAAGTTGCATGTGAAATAAAAATATTTGAATAAAATTACCCAAAAATGTATCTTATTCCCCAAAGTTTTGCAACACCTGAGCAAGAATTTATCACAAAAATCTACAAATAAACTCTGAATATTATATTTTGCTGTCACCAAAATGTTGGTATATTTTTTGTAATTCAGAAAAGAAAATTATAATAAAATTGAAAAAAAATTCCCAAACAAAACTGATCAACATCTGACCAAAAGTTCCATGGTGAAAGTAAAAAAAATCAACAAATGTAATGCTTCATTATAAAAGTTGAGAAAAATGCATGAAATTCCACAAATTTCGGTTTAGGTTTTGTGATAAATTGATTTATATTCTCAAAATCGTGTTGTCAAATGATTGGAAGCAATTCTAAAAAATTGTCTTCAAAAATATCTTCTGAAACAAATGTTCCAATGTTCGAAAATATATTGTAATATATATATATGTATATATATATACAAATATATATTGATACTGTTTTTAGGAGTAAAAACAGTACCAATACTCCTAATTACACAGTAGTTTCACTCTAGTTTCAACATAGTTTTTTCTGTTCTAATTTTGTTATTATTCCTCCTCATTTTGCCTTTGGAAGTTGGGCGGGCTGTTCCATTATAGTTTTCCATTGTAGTTTCACTGTAGTTTCACTGTAATTTTACTCAAGATTCACTCTGGTTTCACAGTAGTTTCACTCCAGTTTTTCTGTAATTTTGTTATTATTCATCCTCATTTTAAATCTGGAATTTAACTCTAGATTTCACAAAAGTGTCTCTGTAGTTTGATTCTACAGGGCTGTTGCTACAGTATATAGTTTTAGATGTTTACTGTGGTTTCACTAAAGTTTCACTCTAGTTTCACTCTAGATTCTCTCTAGTTTCACTGTAGTTTCAGTCTAGTTTCACTCTAGTTTCACTGTAGTTTCTCTCTAGATTCACTGTAGTTTAACTCTAGTTTCACTGTAGTTTCATTCTTGGTTTTCTGTAATTTTGTTATTACCCCCCCTAAAATTACATTTGGAATTTAAGTATGGATTTCACAAAAATGTCTCTGTGATCTTATGAGGACAGAATTTCACAGTGGTCACTAGCCTCCAGAGCCAAAAATTTTAAATTTTAACTAATTTAACAACCAAAATATTAATAACAACATATTTTATGACAAAAAAAATGCACTTTTAGTCATTTCTGAAAAAAAAATGTTTTGGAAATTACTTCTGGATCTTATGAGGACAGTATTTCACAGTGGTCACTAATCTCCAAACCCCAAAATTATAATTTTTCACAATTTTAACCACCAAAATATTAATAACTAAGTAATTTAAGACAAATGAATGCATTTTTAGTCATTTTTGATGAACTTTTATTTTTGGAGATTACTTCTGGATCTTATGAGGACTGTATTTCACAGTGATCACTAATCTCCAAACCGAAAATTATAATTTTTCACAATTTTAACAACCAAAATATTAATAACTAAGTATTTTAAGACAAATGAATGCATTTTTTGTAATTTTTAAAAAACTTTTATTTTCGGAGATTACTTCTGGATCTTTCGAGGACAGTATTTCACAGTGATCACTAGTCTCCATACCTAAAAAAAAAAATTTTTCAAAATTTTAACCACCAAAATATTAATAACTAAGTATTTTAAAACAAATGAATGTATTTTTAGTCATTTTTGAAAAACTTTTATTTTTTGAGATTACTTCTGGGTCTTATGAGCACAGTATTTCACAGTGATCACTAGTCTCCATACCAAAATACATAAGATTTTCACAATTTTAACCACCAAAATATTAATAACTAAGTATTTTAAGATAAATGAATGCATTTTTAGTTATTTGTAAAAAACTTTTATTTTTGGAGATAACTTCTGGATCTTATATTGACCCTATTTCACAGTCATCATAGGTCTCCAAACCCAAAATTTACAAGTTTTTAAAATTTTAACCACCAAAATATTAATAACTAAGGATTTTAAGACAAATGAATGCATTTTTTGTCTTTTTTGAAAAATTTTTATTTTTGGAGATTACTTCTGGATCTTATGAGGACCCTCTTTCACAGTCATCACGAGACTCCAAACCCAAAAATTATAAATTTTAACAAATTTAACCACCAAATTATTAA
>JAFBJS010056204.1:0-15918 GCA_016785265.1 Paraplagusia blochii | reverse complement strand
TAATCAAAGACATGCAGAAGAGCCTTGTTGTTGCTGCTGTTGCTTTGGTTGTGTCACCAGTGTTAGGATTACACTGCAGCTTTAAAGGCCTTCATCTGCTTAATCTCTCTCTAACCCTGATCCTTGTGTCCTCCCCCGTCCCTGTCAGAATAAGGATGTTCCAGAAGTGTCCAGGTAGCTCCAACAATTCTATCATCACCCTGGACTTTACCACTGCTTCTGGAAGATAGGGGGTGCGAAGAGTCAATACAGTATTTCGTCACAGACAGGGTTTTCCAGGTCAAATGATAATCCTCCAGATGACACATATGCAATTAACTTAGTTGTTTTACCACAGGGGTATACATAACCCACGGAGACCCACAATGACATTGCAACAACTTCAGGGAGATATTTATGTCTCAGGAGATATCAAAATAAAAGCTTGGTATATTCCAGTATACAACCAAACAACCAGTACTCTGCATAACGCCTTCAACTTATGCAAATGTATAGTTTTCTTTTTTTCCTACTCATAAAAAAAAAAAAATTGAAAACATAACTACAATATAACAACAGTAATTTCCAAAAATTGAAAATTACTGTTGTTATATTGTAGTTATGTAGATGTCCACAAGGGAGCGCTCGAGATTTACCTCTAAAATATTTTTTGTTTGAAAATTCAATTGTCTAACACTACTCATGACGACTATAGGGCCATTTACCACCGAACATTTAACCCCCCTAAATCAATAAAACGGTAGAAAATGAAAGCATTAAACTGTTTTTCAATTAACCTCGTTCCTTTGTTTTTCCGCATCACCGGATGGATTTAGTGACCACTAGATGGCGGCAGAATACAAGAAATACAATACAGGGTTGTGGTTCCCTTTTATCCGTGGTTTTCTTTTATATTCTACTCTTACAATTCACAAAACTATTTTCCTATTGCTTATAAATAGTATTAATTAAGTTTAATTACATGACATCTATTGATATAAGAACGTTGATTAAAATAGTGTGTGTTCCTAACGTGTCCAGCAGATGGCATGGCGGTGTCCCAATATTGCCCATTTTTCTAACTTGTGTATTGACCTACCAAAATATTGAGTTTAATTTGGATTTTTTTTACTCATATATGTATTTGTCTGTCACAGTCCACATCTGGTTAGTAACATTTTGCTCACAGGTTTAATTTATCTGGTTATTTAATCATTCATTTCTGTATATCTACTGTATATTTAAGGTCTTCCCCGGCTGTCCAGTGATGGCAGTGTTGAGGGCGTTTGATTTTCCACAAACAACCTTATCATTTCAAAGTGTGTCAAACTGCACTGATCACGCACTGAAGTGATCATTCTGGTTTTAATAAAGCCTTAAATATCTCTCAGAGCTGATGTAGTATCAGCTGATTGCTCCTGTCACTATAGCAACTGTGTTGTTGCGTGTCTCGGCAAAGCTGTCCTGACAGTCACTTCAAGGTGTGGAGGATGAAAAGAGACAAGCACAGGAATTGCTACATGGCATTATTTAATAATGGAACTCTATGGTTTAACCATTAAACATTTACAAAATATACACAGAGTGGTGCAGTCAGTTAACAATACATTTATTTCTTTATATATATATATATATAGAAGTATATATTTATCTTCAAATAAAAATTTCATACTCATAACACACAGTTCAAAAGCTGCTTTCTCTGTCTATAGAGCAATCTTTAATGTGACATATTACATAATACCAATTTACAAGTATCTGCAAACTAGTGAGTGTATGAACAGAGAATAAAGTCTATTTACACAATTTACAAAAGAACACTTTGACATATGCATTACCCATCAGACATGGTTGGAAAATCCCAAGAATGTCTCCCTGATTCCCACATACAAACTCAGATCAATTCTTATAATTTTTATACGTATTTGTCAGTCAAGGTTTTCCCACGTGATGTGAAAATAGCTTAGGTCATTATATAGTAATGTCAAGAGATGGAAAGTGCATTTTACACTGGTAGCATGAATGTCGAGAATTAACTCATAGCTGCTGAATGCTTGTATATTTTTCTCCTGGTAGAACAGCCCGTTGACCTCTTTCTAGTTCTTCAAGCTCTGTAAGTGTCAATATGACCCACAAGATCTGGTGAGGATCAAGAAGTGCTCTTTCCATTTGGTCTTAATGCAAGAAACCATGGCCAGGAGGAGAAATGTATACATTGGTAGATTGATGTTAAATAATAGAAAAACATGGAAGAACGTTGTCTATGCTTTAATACATTTTTTTCTAGCAGTTCTGGAAGCGAGTGGAGAAGAGACACATTTGAGTTCAGGAGCCTGTGCCTCCTGCTGTGCATCCGTCCTTAGCAATTTTTTTCTGAGTCTTACTTTCGCAGCTATTTTCTTGGCATAGCTTACACGTTAACCCATGAGGAGCTTGGAGCAAGCTGAGGCCACCAAGACTCAAGGATCAATACGGAACGCTAAAAGTTTGTCTGAGTGCAGGTTGTTCAGAGTACGCAGGTCTGGCAGACGAAGCAGCAACTTTGGGAAGATGGTGCTGTCGTCTGGGCGGCGGCTGGTCATGAGAGATCTCAGCGCTTTGATTAAATTCTCCTGTAGCAGCTCCACTGCACCCACATCCACAACACCAGAGCGGTCTGAAATGAGGTAGAAGGAGAATTAGGGTTGTGAAGTAGTGACTTTTTACTGATGATATATGTCTTCAGATGATGACTCTTACCAGCTGATACAAGCACAACAGCCATGAACAGTGCCATTTCGTCTGGCTCCAGACCCAAGGATCCGAGCTTCTCGCTGAAATCAAACATGGAGTCCAGTAGAGAGGTCATGCCCAAGGCTCTCAGTGATGCCAAGGAGTATGTCTGACCATTCAGGAAGGTCACTGTCTTCTCCTTAGCATTAAACAGGGAGCAGAACCTGACCATCAGGACCTGTGAACAGAACCAGAAGAGTTAAGCATCAGAAACAAATACAACTCTAGAGGGAATATAAAGGGAACAATTGACTTGGCTCATGACATCTACCTGGAAAGTTCCTGATTTGAGCAGCATGACCTGGTCGTGCTGACTGAGGGTCTGGAATGCTGGGATGCTCTTTGCAAACTCCACCACTTCCTTAACGGCTGGGGTAAAGCACTGGGAGAACGACTCCCACACCTCCTGGCTGGATCTGTTAGCAGGAGCCACAGGGCAGGAGTTGAGTGGACATGCCTGCAGAGGAGAAGAGGGAGGACACATGTTAGGGATTTTAAAAAGATTTTTTTTCACGTTCAGTAGATATCATTGATATACTGGGGAGGAAATAGGGCTCACCAGCACTTTGGAGCTCCCATTCTGCTTCCAAGGGCAGGTGGTAGGATGCTGGGAATCGTTAGCTTGAAAGGAACTCTGATTGGACAGGTATGACTGAGGAGATAGGTTTCCACTAATTGGACATTGATTCTGATTGGGGGAGAGGCTGTAGCTTTCATTATCGACGTTAGAACTTGTAGAGTCGTCCTTGTTGACGGATTCAACCGGGCAGTTTGTGGCAGTGGTGTAGCTTAACGTCACATTCACCTGATTCCCAGAACCTGTGTGTTGTGTCTGGGTGGATGAGTGAGAGAGGGCAGATTCCTGCACCAAAGCGTTCTGGAAAGAGGAAGTGCTGACACTGTTGTTGTTGTGGGGGGCGATCTTGAGGGGCTTCTCGTCACTGTTAGTTAAGCTGCTCTGGTAGGACTGCTGTGTGGAGCCTTTAGTCATTTGGTTCTGTGAATTGGCCAGGACCTCAGGAGTAGATGACACATCCATTTCCATGGAAGCTGATTCATTCAAACTGTTCATGTAGCTCTGCATCTCATCAAGTAGTCTCTGTTTTTCCCGTTTGGGAATACGACCAAAACGTACAGCTGAAAAGGAACGAAGAAGAGGGAACATTGTTGAAACTGAGTGATTACCAGGAAGGATACAACAGATTTGCATATTGCTAATAGTGTTAAATAACAGAGAGCATTGATGTAAAGTTAAGCCGTACAACTACAACAAACACTTGTTCTAATTTTAACGTTAATGACCAGCAATGTTTTTTGTTGTTTAATACTAGCTTAATACTAACTGATTTCACTCGGTCAAGAATAAGCTATTAATTTCTAATGTTCAATAATTGTCAATGGTTTACAAATAATGTCTGTTGGTTGCAAAAATTTGAGGAAATAAGGGTCCCCAGAAAAAAAAGGGGGCAACACTGAACACCTCAAAATAATAATTGTATTATGTGATGTAGGCAGGTTTAGGGATGTATTATTTATTAGTCCCGACTGACCTTGAATAACCTAGCTTAATCTCCAGTGCTACTATGCTAACCATGCCCAACAACCTCATGATTTTTAAAAGTGACTGAGCCCTTTCAGTACTTGCTCACTTAATCAAAAATGTTTTTTTTTTTATTATTTGCACATACCACGAATGTAGTGCGTTACAACACTGAGTGCACTGTAATCTGTGCAGAGAAAATTAATCCCAGGACCATGTGTGTCAGATTGAGTGGTCTGTAATCATCTCATACACACTTCAACACAAAAGAGAGCCAAGCCTTCATCTCATATCCCCGTCTCATCTTCCTCTGCAGCATTTTAGACTTTTCTCCCTCCTTCTCTCAGACCTATTTATAGAGTGTGCATGCTGCACTACACCCCCCAACCCTTGTCTCCTTTGCTCTCTTTCTGGATTTCCATTGAGTTCTCCTTCTCTCAATTCCTCTGTAACTAGGTCACTAGGTCAATAGCACTAAACATGATGTTATTGGTAGAACGCCTTCAGGGGTGAGTGGTTCAAAGGTGAAAGAGACTATATCACTCCCTAATGGAGGTGAAGAGATGACGCTTGGAGTGAAACAGAATTAGATTATTTGTGGTGCAGGTGTGAAGTAGTAACATTTTAAGAAGGACACAGTTAATCTTTTGCACATTTTGTTTTTGAAATAATATTAAATATTTTTGGTTCCCCGATGTAATACAAAGAATTGGCAGGTCTTTTTTATTGTCTCGATTTGCCTTTTTTAGGTCAACTAAAAATATTTGCTCCAGAAAACCATGATTTATTGTCCTCAACATCCAGCTATATCCCTAGAGATCAGCCTCCTACGGTGAAGAGAAGAGCTACTGCAGGTTAGCTGATGCCACGGTATGTGAATTTCAAGCACAGGTTCAATGAGTAGCTGTCTGCTGCAGAAGATTGCTTGCAAATGTCAGTGGGGGAGAGGACAAAAACATTCAATGTGCCTTGGTGAACACTGAGGGTGTTCATTGGTGTTCAACATCACCAATGCCCCAATTTCCCAAAATAAACTCTATTTGTCACAGTTTTGGTATGACTGATGACTACTGAGACTCCTGGGCTCCTGCAGCCATAAATCAGACAGCAGGGCATGGAGAGCAGGCGTCAGGAGACAAAGGGTGAAAATAATTGGAGCAGTAGGAAAAAAGGACAAAATGTGGAGGGATGAATTTTTTCAGCGGCTAAAAATTGCCCTAGAAGCATTTTATTTCTAGTTCAAAGATGTCTTTCTGTTATCTTTGTGTCTCTGAAGAACATTCTGAACAACAGCAGCGTCTCACCATCTCTGGACATGCCCACGGAGAGACACTTCTTAAAGCGACAGTGCTGGCAGCGGTTTCTGTTCATCCTCATGATGAGACAGTTTTCATTCTTCACGCACATCTTATAGTGGATGTTCTGTTGAATACTGCGTCTGAAGAAACCCTGGAAGAGGCATGAAGGAGAATAATTCATTTGGGTCATGTCTGCTTTGACAGTGAGTGTCTGTGTGTGTGTGTGTGTGTGTTAAGGAAAGCACAATGGTTGTCACATAATGCATCCGCTCTTCACTCTCACCTTGCAGCCCTCACAGGCATGTACACCATAGTGGAACCCTGATGCGATGTCTCCACACACTTTACACAGCAGCACCATACCTCCGGTTTCTGAGAAAGAGGCACACACTCATTATCAGAGGCTGCTGCTGGGCAACACAAAGGAGAACAGGAGGAAGGGAAATGAGGAGTGGGTACTCACTGGTGAAGGTGCCAGTGAAACCACAAGGTCTCTTTGCCACAGTAGGGTGGCTGTAGGTGGCTGATGAGGCTGCTGTGGTGACCTGGGCAACCGGAGCATTGTTCACTTCAGGAAACTGGAAGACTTTCGGAGAAGGCGTGCCACTCCCTTGTTCTCTCTGCCTCAGGGCCCCAATCTCCTGAAAGGAGACACCCTCTGGGGATGATGGCTGTGAGTGGGAGGAGGGCGACTGGGTCTGGTATCCACTTGAAGGACTGCCAGGACTGGGGCTGGCACTGCCAGAGGAGCCGGCGTACAGGATAACACCACCTAGAGGAAGAGAAGCAAAGGCTCAGTTCAATGATCCTCATCTGAGACTCACACGCTCCATGTCTAAAGTCTGAGACGATCTCTGCTGTGTTCATTTACACTTGCTTGGCAGCCATTCACAAAGACACACAAAACCATGGGCCGGTCGGGACATCAGGAATTTGATCTGATAAATAATTTAGAAATGGTGTCACTGCCTGAGCAATGATAACTCTGACCTGGATTTGTTTGCCAGTTCCTTTTGTGTCTTGTTTGGCAAATAATAGTTAAAAATGTTTGACCTGTGTCATAAAGGCAGTTACAACAACCTGCTGTACCCGTTCATTAATGTCATTATGGAACAGTGTTGGTGTGGCTTTATAAGTAAACAATAGACAAAGGCAAAGACAGCTATGTAAATCTTAGCCGTGGTTGAGCTACATAAAACTATGTCAAAAAATATTTCACATTTTGATCTGTATTGGTAGCTATATATATATATATATAACTAGAAAAGATTTAAAAGCCATTAAAATACATATATAATATATTATAATGGCTTATCTAGTCTGATGTGTGGTAACCTGTAATCAACTAACTGTGTAGAAGAAGAATGGTTTATATATATATATATATATGGTGGAATGGTTATATATATATATATATATATATATACATATATATATATAAATATATAAATAAACCATTCTTCTTCTACAATCCCACCCTTGTTTAAGGACGTCACTTCAAATAGGAAATGCCCTATTACCCCCTCAACACTACACCACGTCACGCCTCCCGTGTTGTTTTGCCAATAGTGTTCTTTCTTGTGACATGAACGACTGCAACTCACGTGCCGGCTGAACCCATCCAGCTCTCTGCTTGCCTGACTCTATTCTGCTCTCCCTCCTCCCACCGCCTCCCCTTCTTCTCTCCTCCTCCTCCTCTCTTCTCCTCTCCTCTCCTCTGCCGCCTACCTCCCACTCCTCCCTTCTGCTTTGGCTCCAAGCCCCGCAAACCCATCTACCCACCAGCCACCTGACCAACAGCTCACATGGACTCTTGACACAGTTACCGCCTTGCTCACAAGGCTCTTTGCGCAGTCCTGCGTAGACAACAGCAGCAGCACAATAACAAGCGGGAGGGCAGATCACGTTTGGTATTGAGAGGTCTTTAATGCTGTGACTACACATTGAGGGGGACGCAAGAAGGGCAGAGATGCCATAGGTGGATGCATCCCACACAGTCACAGCAACACCATGCGAAGGGTGGCAGTCACGTTGTTGGCTGTTATTATGACTGGTGAAATTAGAGGTGAGGTGTAAGCACAATATGCTGTGCCAAATGTTGTTCAAGGTCTTCTCTCAGCCTGACCCCTTTTTAATATTTGCCATTAGATTAATGTGTCAGACGTCTAATTACTTTGGCATAAAAACCTAGCAACCCACTGGTTTCCTCCTGCAGCGTTTGCATGCCTCTCATTCTCCTTTTAGATTCTGTGCCATTTGGCCGCCGCAGTGATGAGGACGATAATTGCATGTTACTGAATCTGGAGCATCCTGTTTTACTGTGTTTGCGCCATTTGTTCTCCACTTTTAAGCAGTCTCACGCACAGCAGGTGAAAAATGGTTTGCTGAAATGTAAGTGGCGACGAAGCTGAGCACGTTTCCTTCCGACAACCTTGTGTCACTTGTCTCTGTCTCTCTCTCTCCTTGAGAAAACACATGCTGCTCTGAATGCCTACTTAATCCCACACGTGTCAGGAGCCACCGCAAGGTTCTCTAGTCTTGAACTGTATCATAAGGTGAAGGATCCAGTGGCTTCCACTTAAACAAACACATGTTACATGTGCCGCTTCATGTGTGTCCCCACGCCAGAGATTAACTCTTGCAAACATGTGAATTCACTGCAGAGCAAAGCTCCAACGACCCACTGACACACCAGCTCTCCGCCCACTTTTCTACTTTCACGATCAACAATCCCGCCCCTTAGCTCTCATAAAAAAAAAAAAAACAGGCCTTCATACTTGGCCTTCCCTAAAAATTCCAGGAAAGTTGTGACTGGGAGGCAGTGTGAGCTCTGGGAATATCATCCCACACAGGCACAGGTCCCTACATGTGACCGGCAGATACACATATGGCCATGAATGCTAGACGGTATAAACAAAACACTCCAGCGCCCCTCCTCTCACTGGCTTCCGCTCTCATGTGTGCCGAGCACTCAAACATGCATAGGAAAGACAAACGGTACAGTCAACGTCATGATTGTATCATGTCTGGGGGAGTGGTGGGAGGAGGAGGGAAGAGAGCACATGTTCCTCTCCACATCCACTGTGTATGGCCTTGGTACACGTGATTGAGCTGCCTTCTTAACATATACATTGAGCATGGAGTGTGGAGTAGTTCCTCATCTCCGCCCCTCTTACTTTGACAGCTTTGAAGGTCAAAGTATTTTATAAACCTCATGTCAAAACTATGTTTTTGTAGTTTTAAAAAGTATTTAAAGAAAAATTCCAATATTGTGTATATATTTATGTTTTTGGGGATTGGTTTAAAGCCATGCTTAAAGTACATAATTGTGGTATATAATAGATCTTTTACAACTTCATTTGAAGCCTTCAAGCTTTTCTACCAAAGCAGGATGACTGCTGCACATGCTTAGGGAGGTACTGCTTTAAACTGAGGTCTGGTCACTCATTTAGTTCTCATGTGATTTCCTGTGTTTCCTTTGAAAAGTACAAAGATCATATTAAGTTTAGACAGTGACAAATTTAGCTGAAATAAGTGGTTGAATATTAAAAAAACTCACCAATCACATGGGACATTATGGCTCATTTACACTGATTTTAAAAAAAAAGATCTGTCTATTCATGTTTCAGTACAGTATTATCCTGTACGCACTTCTTATTGACCAGAGTTTTAACCACTTATAAGCCACGGCACATATTTATTTCAGTTAAAACCACCCATGCCACCAAACAAAAATCTCACCAAAAAGTATGTAATAAGATATAATAATAATTTAGTTTAAATTTACTCAATGTCTGTGTGTAATGTCAGCCTATTTAGTTAAAGACAAGACTTAAGTACTTGCAGGAATTGAAGAAAATTATGAAAATGAGTGTGCCAGGATACAGTGGTTGGGAATCAATTGTATTAGTGGCAAAAATATTAACAATTACAGCAATTGCGAATAAACTGCTGTTTGTTAAAACTGCAAATAATTCAATGTCATGTATATAAACACAAGTCCGATTTGTATTTAAACCAGTTATTAAAGCAATGAATTCCATCCATCCATTTTCATGTGCTTATCTGTTACTGTTGCTAGGGCAGTAGCCTCCACCAGTCACATTACACCACACCATACCTTCCTCCAAGTGGTGATCCCACTGGAAGCCAACCACCCTAACTGGGATTCAATCTTGCCCAGAAGGTGAACCCCAGAGTTTTACGCCAATACCAGAGACATTACCTCTAGGCCAAAGTAAAGGCCTAAGCTATAAATCATTTCACAATATATCTAATACCCAGCAGTCATCACGCAGTGGTGGAATATGGCGAGCCCTCTATCCACTTATATTATTTTTTTACTTTTTAGAAAATTTCTGTGTGCAGTACCTTTAATCTCCATTTTTAATTTTAAAATTTAATATTTTATATTATAAAAGATGAGCTACTAATTCTTTATTATTTTAACCTTTCTGTTACTTTTGGAAGGGCCACCTAACGTCGTATTTCATATTAAACATCTTATTTACATTAAATGTAAAATATCTAAACATTAAATAGATCGACCGTCATGGACAGGTTGCCTCGCCCCAGTGTGTGTGTGTGTGTGATCAGCGCAGGCGCGGCCCTGCTGTCACAGCTCTCTGACCCACTGACCAAACTCACACAGCTGAGGAAACCCCGTGCGGACTGAGCGCGAGCGGCGGAGAGGAAGGACCGCCAAGGGGCGGGGCTACTGGGAATCACGCGCGGCACGTGGCTGGAGAAGCTGAGTACACGTGCTCTGAGCTGGAGGAGGGTGTAGCTGCGTGCAGGGAGAAAAGAAAACGGGGAAAAAAGGCGCATGATTCCAAACATTGTCACGACTGATTCTCCCTTTACTGAGCTGACAAGAGAGAAGGAACAGGGAAACACACGTCCCCTTTCCTATTATTATTATTTATAATAATTAGAAAGTGGCTTTCCTAAAGAGACAGTGAACAAAACACTGACGTTTCTGTACTGCCTGCTGGTATGACGATGTTACTATCATTTATGTTATGTAATTGTTGAGTAAACACGTCCTATAATGGGACAAGGTTCAAATACTGAGAACAACAGCTTTATAACACAGCAAACACTTCTTATCTTACATCCACTCACTTGGTCTGCTTTATTGTCTATTTTTGAATGTTTATGACCCATATATGGATCTAAGCTGCATGTACACGTGCAAAAGGACCTAAATAGTAGGCCCCCTGTGGACCTGAATGGAGTTTACATGTTGCAAGCAGCCAGAGGAAAAGTTAAAAATGTTCTATTTCTGTTTGATAACTTAATTTTAAGGACATTGAGTAGATATAATTTCAGAATCGGTGCATGGCTGGTGTAACATTGGCTTCTTCCCACCTCTTGGATTAAAAAAAAAAAAGTTACTGGCAGAACAAGCTGTTTACTTGTCTGAGCCCAGTCACACAGCACATGGGGCCAGTACATGGAAACACATTTTGGCAGCATATACTTGTTTTGACTGAGTGGGTGTGACCACTCCTTGACACACAGCCTACTCACATGTGTTTAAAAAGAAGGGGAATATGTTGCAGAGCTACAGTATATGACCTGAATGAGTGTCGAAAGATGTGTTCGGAATATGAATGAAACACCTAAAGATGGGATTGGTCAACAAGTCAAATACACGTTGACTGTTTCTGTGAGTTCTGTATGGAATTTAGAGTATTTAACAGTGCAGGGGTGTGAGCATAGTGTGACTGTGTGATGACAGATAATAGAACAATGAAACCAGCAGAGGAGAGGCTCAGTACACTGTAGCATGGAAACACAATAAGACACGTAATACAGGGGGCGTTTAAGGTCGCACTGTGTGTGAGCGTTTGACAAGCAGGGAACAAGATAGAATTTTTTTTTTTTTTTTTTACTTTTTACAATTTTACTCTTTTCTGCTTTGGCAGCCCCACAACAAATATCTGGTAGGACACAGACATATGACAGACTAGATGACTAATAATACTGCATGTTTACTAACTTAATGAGGGTCCTAGTTAGGTGTACGAGAACTGGATTCATTACTGTGTCAGTACTGCAGACGACAAGCACCAGGTGCAACTGATGTACAGTTTCAACTGGGTACAATGGTTCTCAAACACAAAGAAACCAAACTTAAACCAAAAACCCCCATAATGCTCTCAGACATATAATTGCTCCACCTCAATATGCTGATGGGAAATCATGTGATCAAAAGAACTGGTGCCCCTGCTGGGGGCATGGGTGCCTACTGCCACCGTTGGTATGATCTGGATATCACAGGCAAATAAAGCAACAGTAAGTATTAGTATTAAGATAAACCTCAGGTGAGGATTTATGTATTCAGTTTAGTGTGTGTGTGTGTGTGTGTGTGTGTGTGTGTGTTGTTCAGGTATGGCAGTAGATAGAAACGTCGAATAAAAACCAGGATGTAATGCAGCACATGACCACAGGCTAAACCTGACTAACTACGGTGGAGCGCTCTTCTATGGCCATCTCTGTGAACATCAGGGCAGTATGAGGAGGAGGAGGAGGGTGTCATTAAAGTGAAATGACATATTTCCCCCTGTGTCAATACTGTATCCTTCACAAAAACAACCCCTTCTTATGGCACCGAATAAATGTATAAACCCTCAGAAGGATCCGGGTAAAACAGTACTCACCACCAGGGCTGTTTTCCATGGTCCCTGGGCGATCGAGCCTAGAGTCTTCTTCTTGTGTTTTAAATGGAGGCGTTTTTAGTGTAGCTTTGACCGCCTGTTCTGCGTCTGCTGAAGATGATGTTGATGCCCGACACCGAGGAGTTTGGTTGAAACAGGTGAAAGAGTCATGAACCGCCAAGGCATAGAGAGTGTGTCCCAAAGCTCAGAGCACAGGGAAGGTGCAGCAAAGGGCATCAGGAGGTGGATGCCAGAAGGAAACCCAGTCAGCCGAGAAGACCTCCCAAAAAATATTTCCAAAAATATTTTGTTTTGCGAATCCCACAGTGGGTAAAATGGTATGTCTCGCCTCCTACGTTGTGGTAAAAAAAGATAAGATACCTCAGGAGTGCTGTGTTCTCTGAATCACTGAAGTGCCAGTGCGTTCAGTTCAATGGTACAGTCGTCATCCAAGGCTGACAGCAGGGCTAGAAGTAGATCAAGCTCTGCCTACTCTCATCAATAAGCAACACGCGTTCTAAAATAACCGGCACGTTTTCAGGTGTTTCAGAAATGTGACCATTCTCTCTCTCGATTTCTCTCTCTCTCTCTACCAGTGTGTGTCCCATGAACCGCCTGTTTGTTGATTTGTAGATATCACTGATCTCTCTCTCTCTCTCTCTCTCTCTCTGTATCACGCTCAGTGAAACACCCCCACACCCCCACCACCCGTCCCTTCTTCCACGCCCCCAACCTTTTTTTCTTTTTATTACTCCTTCCCGTCACCCATTGGCTGACAGCCCCACATGGAGACGGCACACTGGGCTGGTTTGACGGTGGAATGCTGCTCAAAGCTCTGCAGCATGTGCGCATGGCATGTGAGCTGGCGTTGCCCTACTGACACACATTTTATGCTAATGAGCTGTCGGAGCTCGAGGATTAACCGAGGAGAGATGAGGGACGGCGGCAAGAGGTCTCACTCCTGCCGCGTTTCCTTGACGTCCGGTAACTTGCATGTATTTCAGCCTTTGTACAGTACATGGGGGTCTGGTCAGGTTGGCTCAACAACCTGGACTGTTCACCAGCCAATCACAATACCACATTGACACAACAACTAGAACATGGTTACAGGATATATCCAAAATTTAGAACGTAAATCACTAATTTGATTGTGTAACTCCTATATTTACATTGTGAAATACAAATTTTAAATAAAAATATTGTTAAATGTATTATCTTACATTGTTAGTTTTCCTTATGCTTAGCTAAACAAAGTTTATTCTTTTACATCTGATTTCTCATGTCACTATCAGGTTTTGGTCTACAATAACAACAACTCTAATTCTGCAATATTATATTTTTGGTCACAGTATAACAATGTCAAGAAGTTAGCTTTCCTTCCTTCCTGACCACTTTCCTGGCCTCCTACTGGTCCACGTAGCGTATTTTTTGTTTGTTTGTTTTTTATTTCATTTCCTTATATTTTAACACGACGTTGAGACATTCCACCATGAGATGTCCGATAACTCAGGACACAATAGGTTGCATGTATTTTAGCATTTGTACATTAGCAGTAAAGGTGATTCTTCATTCAAATTACAAGGGGGGCAGAGCGTTCAACTGAATTTCAGTGGTTTTCTGGTCAGGTTTGTTCCACAACCTGGACAGTTGTTATCTCTATAAGAAGTCCTGCTGAACAACAGTGATGATTACTGACAATCCTTCTGACTAGTCCGGAAAAACGCCCAACAGTGTGAAATATGACACCTATGTTGCTAACTTAACTTTCTAATAAGAGTGTTGTCATAATAATGGTATTAATTATGGCAGGATTTTTTTGTCTGACACACAGACATACAGACATACTGACCCACATACAGTACAGTAGAGCTATGTCATTTGAAGTTAACACTGTTTATGTCATTGGCAACACATTTAGGTCAGGTAGTAATTGTAGGATTAATTCAGCGATGTTGCAATCATGTGCAGCTGTCAAACTGGTTGTGAAATGTTTTATGGGGTATCATTAAAATTACAACAGAATTGTCTTTCTTTGTGTAGAAAGGCAGTGACTGCTTTAATCTGTGAAGAAAGGTACTTTTTTCAATCAAAAATCATGTTACTGTTTATTATTTATATTTATTTCTTATTTATTTAGCTTTCTGTCTGTCTCTGACTTTCCATGTGTGTATTTCTATCTGTCTATTAACCCACTCAAGCTCACTTCCTTTGGAGATCTACCAGTAGATCTCCAAAGGAGTGCTGGCAGATTCTGAGCAATAACATTAAAAAAAAACAATAGTAATAAAAAACAGTGATGTTATTCTATTTCGAGATGCTGGTTTTCATTCTCGGTAAATAACTTCAGCCTGGTCATTTGAAAAGTAGCTCACAAGACAGAAAAGCATGGGCGCCTCTGGAGTAAGGTTTTTAGCCCCGTCTGGTCATCTTCTTACGTATAGACGATCTTGTCCTGTCAAACCAAGCACGTGCGAAAAGGGCGGAGCTCACCGTGACTTCTCCGCCCCACCTTCCCGCTCCCCCCTTTGCGTCACGTTTCCCTCCTGTCTACGGAGTGTGTGTTTGAGCGAAGCTGAAATGTCGGCGGAGATTGGCTGGGACGCAGTGAATGTAGGTCAGGAACTGCCAGTACAAACAGGATTATCATCAGAAAGCCTAAAATTTGCCAAAAAACGAGCCGTCCCGTTTTGTAGCGACGCAGGGGCTGGTTTTAGGTCACGTTGTTCAGACTGGCTTACTCAGACAGGGCTTCATTTTAATAGTTTTTTTCGTCGACACCTTTTCTTATATACGCGAATAGGGGAGCTCAATTAAAGATAGACTGTACTATTACAGCAACTGAGAAACAGGTCACTGTCGATTAGATTTAACGCCCTGGATTTGATTTAATCGTTGTTAATCAACGAGGAATCACATAATGGAGTCTTTATCTCCGGCCACACCAGCTAAATGGTCTCCGATATGTATTGGTTGTTCGTGATTAGCTCATTCTTCCCAACTTTACAGCCCATACTGGAGAGTAGAGAGAAAAATAGAGAATAATTGAGAAAAATTCACAGAACCTTTGTAAAAAGACTAAATAGTCACTGTTGCCTGTTAAAGCAGGACAGCATTATATTGTCTTACCTGGACTTAAACCTTTAGAAAACCAAATTTTGTTTGCAACTTTCTTAGTACATAACTTATTTAAAATGAAGGAAAAAGTCCAGTTGACAAGGACAACAACAAGAACAAACAGCAAACAGGGATTTCAAACTCGCGGCCCTTGGGCCATTTACAGCCCTTGGAACGATATTTTGTGGCGTCCACCTAGATGTGAAAGTTGATTTTATAATACAATTTTTATTTGTGCTTCACATTTTACGGTAAAATAAAATTTCTCAAAACTCCAATCCACGTTCTCCTTCTGGTTCAGTGTTGTATTACACAGAATCTGTGGGAGACTGTTTTTTATTATTTTTTTAAATTTTGTATTCAACACTGAAAGCTGACGTGGCCCTCCTGTGAAATTATAGTGTGGGTGGTGGCCCTCAACTTATTTGAGTTTGAGACCCCTGCTTTAAAAGTTGAGGGAGGTAAGGGAAGAAAGAAAGAAATTATCTCGTGTATGCACTGTATATATTAGGTCAAATAAGGTAATGGTTATAAACAAGTTTGTCAGTTATGA
>JAFBJS010055928.1:224044-239215 GCA_016785265.1 Paraplagusia blochii | reverse complement strand
CCTCCAGGAACAACAGCCCTAAATAAATGAGCAGAGTTAAGACAAGAGTCTCATCAACAGGTTTGGATTCTCTGAAGACAGAACTTTGTCTGTCATTGTCTTTGTCTCAGTCTCCTAGGATTCCCACATCTGTAGATGTTAGAGCCTGAGGACTTTGGATCCAGACTAGTCCCAGGTGACCTGGATGTTCTAACCAGGGATTTGAACCAGTTCAAGGAACAAAAAAAACAAAAGGACAACATTTTGTTCCAAAGCAGAAAAGTTTATTTAAAAAGGATGGGAAACATTTCATCCCTGTTTTATTGTGTTCTTATGGATCCTGTGTCTGTTCGGAACATTTCTGGGTTTGGGTTCCACTTTGACAGTGAGGCTCCAGAACCAGTTAGAACAAAAATACTGGTCCTGCATCACATTAACAGACAAATGTCTTTGATTGTGGACGAATACTTGGTTCTGATAAACTGACTTCCATTCTGCTGTGTCACACATTAGAATGAATCCACTGTAATTCAAGTTGGTTTCACTAGATGGCAGCTGACATGACAACTCCCACCACTAGACCAGCCCTGCAGTCAGATGAACCACAGTTTGGTCCATGAGCCGTAACTTCAGCGTGTGTGTCCCATGTCCATGGTTGGACCATGGACTTGGAGGAAGTCTGGGGGAGAACGTTGATGATCTGACCCTCAGACACATGAAATGTTGAACAGTCAAATCCAAACCCATGATTGATCCACTTTGATCCAATCAAATTCACTCTGACATAGTTTTCTTAGGCCACTCCAGTCCAAACCCTAATTTTCTGATTCCTCTTTTAACGTATACCGATGTTTCAGCGCTTTTACCTCCAAAACTGAGGCCAAAGTCTCAGGACCCTGTGAGGGATTTTTAGAAAGTTTGGTAAAAAAATCGAGGCATCGGAAGAAAAAGTGACCAGACATCCTGCTAAGACCAGCTCATCTATACTTTTAACTTAGATTAGATTAGATTAGATTAGATTAGATTAGATTAGTGGAAAGGTGGAGTCCCAGTGCACCTGGTATGGTGCGGTATGTGATTTGGGTGCCAGTCCTGGAGACTGTAGACCCACGACTCTGTAACAGATAAGCAGGTGAAAATGGAATCACTGGACCTGCCTGCCTCCCCCCCGACTCCCCTCCTGTGATCAGGTGTTCACGGCTCTGTTGCTCCGGGGAAACTGTCTCTTCCAAGATCGCCATCAGAAACCATGTGACAGACTCCAGGCTGAAGGTGTTCTCCAGACGCTCCATGAAGCGGGTGGTGGTGCTGAAGGTGGTGAAGGAGGGTGGGGGCCGGGGGGGTCAGAGCTCTGGCTGAGTTGACGGCCAAAGCAATCAGACGGTCACAGAAGGCAGATGCTGAAGATGGATGGAGTGTAAGGCAGGTGAGGCGTCCGCAGAGACACAGCTGAACGCCTGAAGATACAGACAAGTGTTTGAAAACATCTGTTCACTTTCAACTTGGAGCTGGAAACAAGTTTGAGGTCCAAGAGTTTGATGTTAAAACTGAAATTAAATCCATAAAACAGCAGGTGTCGCCAAAGGGACATGGGGTCGGAGTAGAGGCTAAACTGGAATCTTCACTTCAAGTCAACATGTATGGAGACGATACCAGGATTGTTGGTAAATCATGGTTGGATGAAGCGACTGAAGAGTCTGATGTTGAGGAGGAGGAGGATCTAGTTCTCCTGAAGGAAGTTCTCTCAGCTCCAGTTCCTGTCTGTTCTGTCATCGTCTCTGGTTCCTAAATGACAAATGTCCTCCATCAGCACGACATCAAGTCTCATTGATTGGATTCACGATGGACCTGAATTAACGTCCTCTGTTGTCAGTTATTGAGTCGTCCACACGGCTCCTAAGACGATAGAAAAGCCCGCTGATCAATCATCATCCTGGAGTTTGATTCCCTCAAAAACAATCTCGTTAGAGTCACTTTGTCTAATTAACATTTTAAATAAACCAAAAGACGACGACCATCTACTCGTAGGTTTGTTCAGGTTTCCTTCTTCTCCAGAGAAGGTATTTCATGTCTCCTGGTTAAGAGTTTCTGGTTGTTTATTTAATAAAACAGTGTTTTTTACAGATAAGTTGATAAAGATTGTTATCAGCGGTGGCCAAGCGGTTAAGGAAGAGGAGTCAGGACTTCAGGTTTGAATCCAGCAACTACTGAGATGAGATCATAGCACCATCCCAGCCCACGGTTCTTCTACTAGTTCTATGATGGTGTAGTTAACATCAGAATTGGAATTTTAGTGTTTGACTAGTTTTCCATGTTGAATGATTGGTGACGTTTGGTTGAGATGGAAAATGTTGAGGCAACTCCTGAAAAAGAGACAAGAAGAAAAATCTTCATCTTCTCCTTTCAGCTTTTACCCTTTTTTCACTGCATCCATCAATCTCCTCTTTGTCTCCTACCTGGTAGCTCCATCTCTAGGATCATTCTTCGTCTCCTCTAGCTTCTTTGCCTCCAAACCTTCCTGTCTGTGTTGTCCCTCTAATCCTGTCCATCCTTGTCTCTCCCAAAGAGAACCTCAGAAGCATCTTTAACTCCCCCACCTCCAGCTCTGTCTCCTGTCTTCTGTCCATTCCTAGTGTCTCTAATCCATCCATCATGGCTGGTCTCACCACAGTCCTGTGAACCTTAGCAAAATCTTCTATTGCAGTTCACTCCAGAGACAAGAAGAATGATGATGGTGACTTTGGACTGATGTTATAGTAACTGTCACAGTTTTATACGTATATTTTTTTCAGCTCAACATTTACATTTTTTCAACAGAATCATTAAAACTGACCCTCAGACAAAGTCCTGGGGCGAGGGTTACAGTAACAGACGGACTACAGACAGGACAGTTTCCAGGGGCTGTTTTCTCTTTACCAACTCCCTGCTGTACCCTCCTCCACCACCAGGGACAGTTCTTGGTGATTTTAAAGAGACACCTGTTTTCCAGTGCCAACAACAGTTCCCTGAAAATCCCCACCAGCTGCGAGAGGAAGATGGAAAATAAAACCATGTAATAAATGTCTCCTCTGCAGCTGGTAATATTCCCTGGACCTCAGTGAGTGAAGCACATGGTCCTCGCTTCAGGGAGCGACTGGTTTAACAAGGACGGATGTCTCTGGCTCGGACTTCAGCGCCGCTAAAGAGCAGCTGAACTTCATAATTATTTAATGTTTCTGAGTTAGGAACAAAGTGGTTGGAGGTGATGCTGCTGATTAACATACTGCACAGGACGCTGCGGCTCCACGGACGACGCCGCCTCCGCCTCCGCCTCCGCCTCCATAAATCTGAGCCTAATGCAGCTCAGAGCTGAGAGCCAAGGCTTAGTGCTGCGGCCTAATGGATTAGATTAAACCGGGGGCCGTCAGTGGGCCGACCAAGCACCAGCACCAGCAGTACCAGCAGCAGCAGCACCAGCAGCAGCAGCAGCAGCAGCACTCCTCGGAGACATCACATGGTTTAGGAACTTCATTTTTTGTCCCTTCCATTGTGAACATTGAGCAGATAGTGAGACACACTCTGAGGAGGAGTGGAGACAGTGACCTTCACTGAGACCAGTGGAGCTGTCACACTCATTCACAGGCTGGAACTGATGGAGAAAAGTCAAAAGTTTGTAATATTCCGTGTGTGTGTGTGTGTGTCAGTTAGAACTGCTCCTCCTCCTGCCTCAGTAGCTGAACCTTCAGAGAGGCAGTGGAGCAGCTCACAGAGAACTAGACCAGTGGAGACCAGTGGAGACCAGTGGAGTGAGGACGACACCAGAGAACTCAGACTGAAGTCCTGACTCTGGACGGACCATGGAGTCAGTCTGAGTTCAACTGGTCCAATAATAAACCACTGGTCCTCAGTGAGTTGACTCTGAGTCTGGAACGATGCTTTAATGAATCTGACCAGGACACAGAACGGTGCAGTCACACGGGCAGATGGGTTCAGGGTAAAGGAGTGCTAACATCGGCTGAAGGTAAAAATGTTCATCTAACAACAAACCTGTTCAACCAGACCTATGATTAACGCCCCCTAGTGGGATGAGTCAAACATCAGCAGAGAAATGAAAAGGAAAGAGACAAAAAAGCAACTTCTCCAATAAAAAACCATCAACCATCAAAACAATAAGTCAGGACGGAAATAAGGAGAAAAGATGAAGAAAAATCCAGCAGAATCCCAGGACTGACAGGTGGAGCTGGGCCTCGACTACAGCTGCTGTGGTCGAGTGAGTGAGTGAGTGTAAAAATAAACCCACTGCTCCTGTTCCTGGATCCATTTGTCCTGCAGTAGTTGAGTGGACGGACTTCCCTCTGTTCCTGGGTAAATACCCAGACACACCGGGCTGGACTCAGGTCTCCACGCTCCACTGGGCTCTGCTGCTCCACCAGTTTCCTCCGCCGCTCCACCCACGTCACGGCTGAAACAGTTTCTTTAACAAACACAGACTCACAGAGAACAGAGACGGAGCGTCTTTCCCCTCTGTCTTCTCTGTTGGACCTCACTGGGACATCTGACCACAGTGAGGGACCAACCTGAGGATCATTTTATTCATTCATTCATTCATGGTTAAAGATGAATATGTTGAAATTATTTAAAGTTGTAGAGAAATAACAGGGAAAAGCTGAAGACGAGGAGACAAGAAGACAAGGGACAAACCTAAAAACTCTTTCACAGCTTTTTCTTTTCTACTCAGGAAGTTCCTTATTTGTCGTTTTTTTATGATGTTGCAGACAATGTTGACTTTTGTTGCCAAATCTCTGCCCTGGAAACCAAATCCATTTATCTGTAACAACAAACTCCTTCCTGTCCTCTTGTCAATTTGTCCCCAGACCTCTTTGTCTTCAGGTCCCTATAATCCATTTCTCTTCTTCTTGATTCCCTCAGATTTTTATCCAACTCGTCCTTCGAGGGCCACAGCGGCTTTGTGTCTCTCGGGACCCGAAGCCAGAACATCATCTCCGAGGCCCATCATTACATCTGGTCCCTACAGCTGGACCCTCTGGGACAGCCAACCTGGACTCGCCTAGGACGCTGGCGCAGGGGGAAAATCCTGATGGACCAGGGGGCATGGCCAAATTACTCTGGTTCTGGAGGCGCAGGAGACTGGCGCCGGTCCACGAGACTGCACCTGCGGGTGGTTACACTGGTCGAACACCCGTTCGTGTTCACTCGAGAGGTGGACGGAGACGGACTGTGTCCTGCCGGTCAGCTCTGCCTCGACCCCCTCACTAATGAAACCACAGTATTGGAAGGACTTTTTCAAAACCTTGCCGGACCCAATGGTTCCGTCCCCACAGAACTGAAGAAGTGTTGCTATGGATACTGCATCGACCTGCTGGAGAAGCTGGCTGAGGACATGGGCTTCACCTTCGACTTGTACATCGTGGGGGACGGGAAGTACGGGGGGTTTAAGAACGGTCGCTGGACGGGACTGGTGGGCGACCTGTTGAGTGGAGCGGCCAACTTGGCTGTGACGTCTTTCAGCATCAACTCAGCTCGGAGTCAAGTGATCGACTTCACCTCACCTTTCTTCTCCACCAGCCTGGGGATTCTGGTGAGTGTCCTGGATTCTTGGTCCCTTTTCTCTAGACCTTCCCAACAGGTGGAGAACGTGTCAAAACCTCTTCCTCCTTGATTCCAGGTTCGAACTCGCGACACTGCTGCACCCATCGGCGCCTTCATGTGGCCTCTCCACTGGTCCATGTGGCTGGGCATCTTCGTCTCCCTTCACGTCACCGCCATCTTTCTCACCCTGTACGAATGGCACAGCCCATTTGGAATGACACCCAGAGGGCGCAATCGGGACAAAGTCTTTTCCTTCTCCTCCGCCCTCAACGTCTGCTACGCCATTCTCTTTGGGAGAACGGTGGCCATCAAGACCCCAAAGTGCTGGACAGGTCGTCTGCTCATGAACCTTTGGGCAATCTTCTGTCTTTTCTGTTTGTCCACCTACACTGCTAACCTTGCTGCCGTCATGGTTGGGGAGAAGACGTACGAACAGCTATCAGGGATTCACGACCCAAAGGTATGAAGACGGTTTCATCAGACGACCTGATTTCATGACATGAACGGGACGAGGCAACAAAGAACCCATGATTCAACTGTTGATGAAAACTTGGGTCAATTAGGGAATATTTATAGACTAATGATTAAGAGTTTTCAGAAGTTAGACTCTTCTACGGACCTGTCACACCAGGGACTCTGGATGTTATATGGATGAACCACATAACATTATAACCACATGGAAACTGATAAACCTTAAGGTGATGAGTTCCTACCAACGGAGCTGCTCCTTGACTTCATGTGGCATCAACATCATAATGTTATATGGTTCAAATGTCTGAAGATTCTCATTCATCCAGGTCCTGATCTCCAAATAGTTTAGTTGTCAGCACCTGGACTTCTTCTTCTTGGGTTGAAAGACATTTCATTCCTCAACTGAGGAACTTTGGAGGGAACTTCACAGTACTAGTACTAGTACCAAGTTACAGAGGAGTGAAGCCCTGTTTTGTTCGCACCTTTTTTAGGTTCTTCAGTTGAGGAACAAAATGTCCTTCAACTCCAAGAAGTCCAGCTGATGCAACGAAACGTTCGTCCCTGTCCATTCGGGCCAATGTCACTGGTCCCCGGGGCCTGAAATCTGCCCACTGTCCCCGTTAGTGATGGGTTAAGTGTAGAGGTGACATTTGGTTGCATGCAGTGGAGTTGATGACAATGTCACGATGACAAGGGTTTGATTTCCCCTCCTTCTTCTTCTTCAACATTTTAATTTCCTTGACTTCAAAACAGTTCGACTGGTGAGGCAGGAATTCCCAAGATCTCAAATCAAAACAACTGTGAAATCTGTTGATTTCACCGCTTGGAGCGAAAATAAATCTTTACTTTTTTAAATGTATTTATTTGGGTTTTTATAAAGTGTCTTGGAATATTGTGGAAGGTGTTTCTGACATGATGTTCTTCTTGTCGACAGCTACATCATCCCTCTCAGGGATTCCGTTTCGCCACCGTGAGAGAAAGCAGCGCCGAGGACTACGTGAAGAACAGCTTCCCCGAAATGCACGAGTACATGAGGAGATACAACGTCCCGGCTACACCCGACGGAATCCAACACCTGAAGTAGGAATGTTTACACTGGTGGTGCACAACAAACAGCAGCTCTTCACATTATTTATGATACTTTGCTTCTATTTTCATTTTAAAATGGCAAAAACACCAGCTTATCTCCTTTTTAGCAGAAACAAGGAAATATCTCTTATCAGTGAAGCCGTGTGCAGAGCATGGATCTGCTCAGCGCTCTGGAAGCTCCAGCCAAGATAAAATCAAAAACTGTAGGAATGGTTGAAACACTTATCTCTCGCTGTCATCATTCCTTTAAAATCAAACTCCGTGGTTTCACAAATGGCCCAGAAAAATAACTGTGTCTTTGAAAGGAATTGTATCATCTCTCGTCATCTTCTATTCTTTTTACCGTTATATGTAACAAAAAAAAAAAAACAAGTCCCTTCAAAAATCACAACCGTGCTGCGGTTTCTGCTCCTCTTCCTCATCCACCTCCTCCTCCTCCTCCCTCGTCTCACCCTGCCATCGCTGTCATCCTGAGATGCCTCAAAATTCTCCTGGCGTCCCCCCGTGGAGCCAGGCTCCAATATTGTGCTTGAAGGCAGTGAAGTGACAGAGCAACTCTGCACTTTTATACCAAATAAAAACAGGACGGTGCCGAGTGATAAGTGGAGAGTTTACGTCTGATCCAGAATCATGTCCTGGGAATTCACTCGATTTTTCTCCTAAAGGTCTAGGAACAGGAAGGTGGCGCTGGTGTAGAGCCACTCATTAGTTCACCTCCTGCAGGGTCACATGTTGAGAACCAGCTGGTAATGATGGGAACATGTTAACTGGAGTTAACAAGATCTCAAAGGGTTTCTGGAATATTTGCGACACATCTCTGGTTCATGGGAGGTTGACAGATCCAGACTGTGAGTCTGGGAAGATGAAACAGAGAGAACATCTGTGTGTGGATGGATGGAGCCGACGTTCTTCAAGATCTTCTTCAACACGTGTTGTTAATTCTCCATCACCTGCTTCTATCCGTCCAATCCTGCAGGGTTATGATGTAGTGATTCAAAGGTTGATGATCACATGGACTAATGAACGGCCCAGTGTCGAGGTGATGCTCACCATAAAATATTTACTGCAGTTTCTCCGTGCAGAGAAAAGTCCAAGGGCATATGCTGAAAAATAATTCAGGCTGAAATCATAAAAAGCCAGAAGGAGAATTTACGGCACCGTCCTTGATCACGAGAGAAGGCGGCACAATGATACCATAATGGTTGAAAATAATATTTTTGTGGCCTTTTGAATCCCACGAGGCTTTAGAAGTCGGAGCAAAAAGGGTTTTTTGTTGTAGCACCTCACATGGAGTCCACCATTATCAGACCTTCCATGAAGGTTGGCAGGAAGTGAAAGAGGAGTTAATAGAAAAAAGGTTCATAAAAAACAGAAAGCACTTTAAGGTTTCTGCAGGAAATGAACGAAAGACACAAAGTCTGAGGATTCTTTACTTTAAAACACTATTAAAATGCAAATAAAAACCTTTATTATTCCTTAACTTCCAGGTAATAAATCAGTGTCACTGTCTCCAAATGAAGAAAAGCAGAAAAGTTCAATTCTCCAGGTCTGGACTTGATCATAAAAGACCTTGAGTTTGTTTATTTCTGCTCTTCTATCTGCTCACATGCATCAGCGTTGAAGGACAGAACTCGTCCTGTGGATCTGTGATAAGAGACGTCCAATATTTCACCGGGCGATACTGTCCACACACTTAATGTCTGACTGAAGAACCAGTCCATACAGATTCACGCAGCCGTTTGCATCACAATGTGTCAAAGTGACATCACCTTCTCCACATCACGGTCGTCTCCATCTCCACTGTCAGAGACTGAGAGAGAAAGGAGGAGACAGACGGGGACGGGGGCTGGGGGGACAGGGAAAAGGAGACGGACATAAATAAGGAGAACCAACTTGACTCTATCTCATCAACACCACAGCAGTCTTCTCCACAACAGCTCCACTTCAGATGGTCAGACCAAAACATCTCCTCCCACCTTTGTCCAGTGGAGAAGACAGTGGTCTGAAGATTCCTTCCTTGTTTCCATCTTCAGTTTCTGATCTTCCAGCTCCAGGATCAACAACATCTTCAGACATTGATTAATTGATCATTGATAAGAACATTGACTCCATGGTCACTCCATGGTCACTCCACTCATTCTTCTGGTGCTGATGCTCCTCCTTGTCCCTGGAGTCGTGTCCTGCTGGTTTTACCAGTTTCCACTCGGTCGCACTTCTTTTCCGCCGCTATCAGCGTTGAAGTGCACGGTGAACAGGAAGTCATTTGTACGAGTGTGTGACACGACTGGAGAGAAGTCAGAGAAATCAGCGCAGCTTGGAGATTTTCTCCTCATAATTCTGAACATGCTCACGGTTCCAGGTCATCAATCTGGACGTTGGTCCATTATCTCCGTGTTAGAAGCCAAAACAAAGTCTGCATTAGGAGCGGAGTGAAGTGAGGACGGGGGTGGAGGGGAGGGTTTCTGCCCCTCAGCCTGGGATTAGCAACTTCACGTCTGGAGGGGCGTTTGAGGTTCATTTCTTTAATGGAAATTTTAACGGCTTATTATAAAAGGCAGGAGATTGTGTCTGTGTTTATCCCCAGAAGATGTGAAGGTTTTTTTATGTGGCTCCACCGTCCACTCTGCAGTCACGTCCATCAGGGACATCTGAATGGAGGATTTGGTCCAAACCACTGAAGACCATCGGAGGACGGAACTCTTTATACTTGGGATTCATGAGTTCAGCAATAACACAATGTCAGATTCTGTTGCTATGGAGATTGGACATTAGACTGGAGCAGGGACACTGGGGATTATTAAACCTCCAGCCTCTTTCTGCTGCTCACACTGAACCAGTTAATCTCAGGGATTAACACTTCACTGCTCACGACTCCTGATCTCACACTGTACGATCACACAGGACACCTTGGAGACAGAAAAAGACTAGGGATAGGCAGAAGACAGGACAGGAGACAGGAGACAGAGCTGGAGGTGGAGGAGTTAAAGATGCTGCTGAGATTGTCTTTAGGAGAGACAAGGATGGACAGGATCAGGAAGGAGGTGATTAGAGGGACAACACAGACAGGAAGGTTTGGAGACAAAGACAGATTGAGATGGTTTGGACATGTTCAGAGGAGGGACAGTGGAGACACGTTAAGATGGACCTACCAGGTAGGAGACAAAGAGGAGATTGATGGATGACATGGAGGTAGTTGGAGTCAGAGTAGAAGATGGAGAGGACAGGGGGAGATGGACATTGTTGACTCGCTGTGGAAACACCTGAAAAAGGTACAAGACAAAAAGAGAAGATTTATTGTAGGAGAAGATGGAGAAGAAGTCAGTGGTGGGAGGTGTCCCACAGAGGGAAAAGAAGAGGTGGACCAGGAACTGTCTTGTCAGTCATGTGGTCAGTCTGGTCTGTCAGTGCTGCCCCCTGTTGGTGACTGGTCCTATTGCTCCTGCAACATCATTTTCCTGTATTTATTAGATGGAGTAGAAATGGATAAAATCCTTTCATTCCCGTCTCTGTCCTTGTTCTGTCCTCCAGGGCTGACCCTCAGAAACTGGACGCCTTCATCATGGACAAGGCTCTGCTGGACTACGAGGTCTCCATCGATGCAGACTGTAAAACCCTGACTGTTGGGAAACCCTTTGCAATTGAAGGTAACTCTACTGCCACCTACAGGCAGAATTCATCTGGTTGTAGTAAAGATTCTCCTCAAATCCAGGTCTGTTCTCCTGGACTTCTTGTGGAATGGAAAGAACTCCTCATCCCTCAACTGAGGAACTTCATCATCACCAAAAACCCATGAAGTTCCTCAGTTGATGGAAAAGGAATTCTTTCAGAGGTTTGGACAAAAAGCTGGAGAAGGTTGGGACATGTTCAGAAGAGGGACCGTGATGTAGAAGAACAGAGATGGAGATCCTGGAGTGGTGGGGACAGCTAAGACTCGTCCTCCTCATCACCTGTCAAAGACATTTGTGAAACCTTTTTTCCCACAGTGGTTACGTCCTTTACCAGCCACAAGATGGCGCTCTGTTTTAAAGACTACATCCACCTTCAGGCCACTGGGACATGTTTGAGTCCAGAGAACTTGACCCGATGAGATGAGGACTTCCTGGTTCCTCCGTCCATTCTGACTGTCTTTCAGTTTCTGACTGTTTTTTCCGACTGTTTCCACTGACAGGCTACGGCATCGGCCTCCCTCAGAACTCACCGCTCACCTCCAACATCTCGGAGCTGGTGAGTCAGTACAAGTCGGACGGCTTCATGGACATGCTGCACGACAAGTGGTACAAGGTGGTGCCCTGTGGGAAACGCAGCTTTGCCGTCACGGAGGTAAGAACAGCGCCACCTGGGGCAAAAACTGTTTCTAATGAAGACACTGATGAAACTCATGAAGTTCTGAGTCTTGAGATAAATGAAGGAAATAAGTTTGAAACAGACGTTTGACGCTGAAGCAGCTCGTGATTTAAAACAGACTGAGATTAAAATTTTATTTTGCATCAAGTCAGTCAAGGACGGGGCCGAGGCTCTGGGGACATTTTTGTCCTTCAGATGGTTCCAGGCCCAGTTATTGTTTCCTACAGCGTCTGTTGCTCTGGTTTTTTCCTCTAATCGATCTTGTTCATTTACACGACTGGACTTTTTAACTTTTGTCCTCCTGAAAAGTTTCGTGGACACAAAGATTTTTCTCAGTCGTGTTTCAAGGCATTTATTGTATTTCACTTTGTCCTTTTACTAACTCTTATTTGTTGCCTCTCAGGGAGACGACATTTGTCCTGAGGATTTACGTTGTAAAACTCACACCAGATTTTCCGTATTTTCCTTCCAACCAGGAATGTTGTTGTTCTCTCTTTATATTGGGCTTAAATCTCATCAAATGAAAATTTACACAAACATTAAAACCTTTTAGTTCAAAGAACAATGTCTCCACTGAAAAAAGACACTTGTATTGGACTTATTTACTACATCAGAGCCGAGAGGTCGTTGTATCGTATCGTTTATGTCTCAGCAGGTTTTAACGTCCTTTCATTCATAGAGTTGTTTGTCCAGAGAGTGGAGACAGATGAGGGACGGGTGTCCTCTAGGTTGGTGGTTTGATGCTGATGACATAGTTATAATAGTAATAGTTACTAGTTAGTAATAGACTCTGGTCAGTTATTGGTTTTTCCAACACGACAACAGTTTGATGAGAATCTGAGATGTTGGGTCAGCAGACGGTCATCACATCCACCCGCTCCACTCTCCACCCACTTCCTGTCCTCCAGTCAGACTAAACTCCCCACATGATTTATCGTCCCAGTTTCTGTCCCACTGCCAGGACAAGTCCCGTCCAATCAGGAGCGGCTCCTGAAGTGAGTCTCCAAATGAGTTTGTGGTCAGAGGTTGGACACAGGGATGTAAATCAGCAGCTGATGAGGTTCCTGAGACTCAGAGCAGTTTTCTACCTGCTGCTCCAATCCATCATCCCTCCGTCTCTAATCTAATCTGGATTAACCCCCACACAGGGTCTGATTCCTGATCCGTACACTTCGGGAATCACAAATAATTAAATGGGAATTATACTCAGGCAACGCTGATCAATAACTAGGTCACCTGGTCGACTAGTCTGTTAGGTTTGGTGACAGCAGCTGTGGAAACATCAGATGTTCAAGTATGTTGTGATCAGACGAGGAATGTTGATCCATCATCTCCTCCAGCTTCTCCAAATCTGACTAGACTTTCTTCTCCATACCACGAAACATCAGGTTACGACTGTTCATCCGTGCTCCTCCAGGGGGCTCCACACCCAAAGGAAGGCTGGCAGTTTGGGGCAGTGTGATGTGGGTGTCAGCGGTGGAGACAGCTGTCCCTGAGACCAGGGGATGAGGAGGAGGCTCATGTGTCCTTCCAGGCTGGTTAGAGACCAGGTGCCCCGTTGCATTCTGGTCCATCTGTAGAACGTTGACAGCTCAGTCAGGGAGTCCTGGTGGTCAAGGCTGGAGATAACTGTGGTCTGTAACCAGTTTAGGTTTGATCTGTTTAATGTGGAACAGCGTAAAATGATCTCCAGAGGTCCACCACTCATTCATCACGGACACTTAAGTTCCTGGTCGTTCAGTAGAAGCCGAAGATAAGGAGTCAGGTTTGATGGAGATGTGATGAAGCACAACGTTGGCCCCCAAAGGGTTGAAGTCCATTAACCAAGGTAGATGGTCCAGATAAAAAAAATTCAGATGTTTCAGGCTCCAGCTGAGGTGTGTAACAACTCACGGAGCCGTTGGAATAAAAGCTGCTGGAGCTCAGATGATAAAAGCCAGTGTATGAATTACTGACTCTGGTTCTACCAGCTCAGCACTTCTTCTCCTTCTTCTTCTACTCTTTTATTCCAACTGCATCAGGACCGAGCGGCAGCGACAACAGGACGCAGCCCTGGACCAGATGGATTCGTTACGGCAGCCAGCAGACTCTCAGCTGGCCGTCGTCCAGCTCCGAAAAAAAAAAAAAAAAACTTGATCTCATTTCAAGGAATAAAAATCAATATCCATAAATGACACGTTATTCCATTAGCTAACATTAGGGGCAGCAGACCTGACATCAGGAGGCGTGATTTATGGAATCATTTATCTGATGTGGAAGTGAACGCAACGCAGGTGTTTGGTGGAGTCTGAAGCGTTTACTCCCCGGGAGTCTGAAAGCTCTGGTTTTGTCCTCCCTCTGCAGAATCCCATTACAGCCGACGCCACACGGCCCCGAGAATTAAAATCCATCACGTTCTCCATTCCAGCATCCAAATTCGGAATGCAATCACTGCTGCTGCTGCTGCTGCTGCTGCTGCTGCTGCTGCTGCTGCTGCTGCTGCTGCTGCTGCTGCTCCACTCACTCCCGGCAGTAGAGAAAAAATGATATTTTATTGAGTAGCATCTGCAGAGACGGCAACAAGTGTTTCCCTCAATTAGGGAAATTGTGTTGTCGATGTGACGACGGCTGATCATAAAAACACAATCCAAACATTGAGTTTTTCTGTTTTTACCGTCAGAGCAGAACGAGTGCAAATGAGGTTTGAAGGAGGAGAAGAAGGAGAAGAAGGAGGAGAAGGAGGAGAAGGAGGAGAAAAAACCCAGAGAAACTCAGTGTCACATCCCATAATGAGACATTAGGGGGCAGGATTTGCGCTAATCATCGCGGCTCCTCTGATTGAGGCCGTGGACCCAGGTTATGATGTAGCACATTAGCTAACGCTGCTTTTACTTTAATGGTGTCTGTGTTTAATGGTGACTCTCAAACCGCGGTCACCGCCGCAGTACGGTACGCACTTCAGGCTGCAGTAAACACACTTCCCTGGTCTTCATTACAATCCTGCAGGAATGAAGACAACGAGTCTGAAGGAGACGCCACAGGAGGAGGACGAGGGAAACAGACCTCACAGGTTGGCCCAAGGCCTGGCTCTAGGGACAAAAAAGGTCCACAATTATTTTCACAAGGCCCAAATCTTTTTGCACCATTAAATTGTCTTCTTGGTTCTCCTTTCACTCTGGTTCTACTTCCTGTTCTCTGGAGGTTCTTTTGGTTTTTACCTCTGGTTCTCTGCTTCTACATCTGGTTCCACTTGCAGTTTTCTGGTTCTATCTCTGGTACCTCCTCCAATTCTCTGGTTTTCCTTTTGGTTCTCTAGTTCTATCGCTGGTATTGTGGTTCTCTGGTTCTTTCTCCCGTCCTCTGGTTCTTCCTGGTTCTTCCTCCTGTTCTCTAGTTTTAGTTTTTGTTCTCTGGTTCTTTCTCCTGTCCTCTGGTTGTAGCTTTTGCTCGCTGGTTCTTCCTGCTGTCCTCCAGTTCTTTTTCCCGTCTGTCCTCCAGTTCTTTCGCCTGTTCTCTAGTTTTAGCTTTTGTTTTGTAGTTCCTCCTGGTTCTTCCTACTGTCCTCTGGTTCTTCCTCCCGTCCTGACTCACTGTCCTGTGTCTGTCCAGACTCTCCAGATGGGAATCAAACATTTCTCTGGTCTGTTTGTGATGCTGTGTGTGGGCGTGGCCTTGTCCCTGCTGACCACCATGGCCGAACACCTGTCTCTTATACACATC
>JAFBJS010055928.1:161879-223358 GCA_016785265.1 Paraplagusia blochii | reverse complement strand
AAAGCGCGGCGTTCACCAATGGAGCAGAGAGCTCGTGGAGCGCCGTAGCAGGAGGAAACAACATCCGCAGGGACAGATGGGGACAAACACCAGGCAGGAATGAGATTTGACTGTGACTTTAAGGACAGAGGGAATCATCGTCCGTTGGAGTGAATTCCGGGCGTTGACTCTGGCGTCTTCCTCTTGACTAATTCCCAACCTTAGTGTTGAAGCAGGAAAAGAACAGAATTCCCAAACACAAACGGCTCCTTGTGACCCAGGTTGTAGTTGTGGATCTTTGCCCTTTGGTTCATTCCGTCTCGTTCCCCTTCAGAGTTTAATTCTTCCATGATGAAACTAAACAGATGAACAGATGATTAATGATCTGAACCAGAGACAGGACATCAGTCATGGATCACTGCAGACGTCCTCATCGTCCCTCGTCCTCACACGGTGGCAGCTCTGTCCCTTATTAAACTGTATTTCAATCTATATCCAGACTGAAGTTGAATAAGTTGGATTATTTTACTGTCTTTGTTTCTGGAAGTTGTTCATTTAAAATGTTAGTGTAAAAATAATGACAATGTCCTTAAATTAATGACTGAGAAGGAAAGTCAGAGACGTCAGGACGCTAGGACTCACGGTCGGAGTGGAACCAACAGTGGAACTAATGCTGAGACGCCGCCTTAAAAGGTCAAGGCTCAGTTCTGGGAAGTGATTCTGGTGAAGTTAATGAAGTCAGAGTTGGTTACGATCAGACCAGGCTGACACAGCAGAAAGGGAAGTGACCAAGGCCTGAAGGGGCGGGACTAACATTATCTGGGGTCAGGGGCTCGTTACCACGACGAGGTCCATCATCTCGTGTCCCATCACGGCAGGTTCACTGACACAAGTCCCTTCAGAAGTCGACTGGGTGCCGTTGTTCTGAAGTATTTTCCTGCCCATAATATTTTCCTACCGTCTGTTTTAAGCACTAAAAATACGCTGACATGTGCCCCCCGGTGGCTGGTCCAGGTACAGACAACTAAACTTTCTGGATATTCAAAGTGTGACTGACTGACCTTCTGCGTCCGTCTGATCTGCAGGTGTAATGAGGGAAACAACCAATCGGCATCGTGGAATTCTTCAGACTCCTCCCACTGCAACAGACGCCGAGTTTTGCCTCAGGAGATGCAGAACGACCTGGAACGTCCCGGCCAGGATTCTTCTGCCGTGAACAAACCTCACTCTCTTCCACTGTTGGAGAAACAGCTCCCCGTGGTGACCACGTCCAACGGACGCTCCGACCTTCTGGGCCGAGTCTTGGGCCAAGGCTTCGGATCAGGACAGGGCCTGACACACACCGGCCCGGGACCGGGCGTCAGTCCGGATCCCATGGTCCAGGAGCTGTTAGAACTGGAGGGTCAGATCCTGGTCATCAAGCAGCAGCTCCAGACGGCGCTGAAGAGGAAGAGGGAACTCCAGCAGCAGCAGTCAGAAAACAGGCTGACAAACCAGGCTGCAGCCAATCAGAGCACTGGTCTGCAGATCAACCAGTTCACCCAGTTCACCCAGGGTCACCAACAGACTAACCAACACACAAACACTCTACCTGAGTTCTGAGCTCGGGTCTCAGGTTCTGGTCATGAGAACCCTGGTCGGACACCAGTGACCCGTGTGGTCGACCTTCTCCAGAGACGTCCAGGGATTCTTCCTGAGCTGGAAGACAATCCGCCCTGTGGTTTGAAGAACCCTCCCAGTCTGGACTGAAGACGGAGACGTTCTCACGGTGGACGTCTCTTGCTCCGTGACTCGTTTCCCGACTTTTGGAATATTTGATTTGAATAAATAAAAAAAGGCAGTGAGTTTGAAAACAGGAATTCTGATCCACATCTGGCTGCTGTTCCAGGAGAGATGTTCTTCCTCACCCACCATCACTCTCCCCTCACACTTTCTCCTCACCCATTTCACTCTTCAGTTCTCCGTCTTCCTCTCATCCCGCCCTCCAACCATGACGATGACCTTGATCCTCTGAGGTGTTTAAGCTTCACGGATGAGTTCGCCAGAGTCTCGTGTGGAGACGAGTGAGTGTAAATGACCCCTGGTTGAACCTCCTCACTTTACTCTTTATGTCCCTGCATCTCAATGAGAGGAGAAGAACTGCTGAATGATGTCCACCATGGATGATTAAATGTCTCTGGCCTTTGACGACGATTGTTTCGACTCTTCTTCTTATTTTTGCCTCATTTTTCAGGAGTTTTGCAGGTAAAAAAAAAGAAAACTCAGACAAAGTTTATCTTTGTCAGCAACAACAGTCTGGTGAAAATGACAAACGTTCCTGATCTGTGGGTCAAAGTTTTCTTTCTCTCTCTCACCATCAAGGTTCTCCAAGGTTCTCCTTTCACTATTTCTTTTCATCTGACCTCACTAACTTTTTTGTGATAAAAATTTGAAAGTTTTTGGCTTTGATGTCTAACAGGGAAATGTTGGCGAAGCAGGAAAAAGGCAGAAGGATGAGATAAATCATCAGTATCATTGGGAAAAGTTTAAGGACTGGAGACTGGGGTTAAGGACTTTGGTCCTCAGGTCTTCAGGTTCTTCTCCCACCGTATGTGGCAGTGGTGGAGACTGCAGCCGTGGGGACCAGGTAATGAATAAGAAGATGCAGATGCATAAATGAATGAATTTGGAAAAGTCTGATGGACCAGATTAAAGAGTCGACCTGACCTCATGTGGTCCGCGGGCCTTAGTTTGTCCAGGTCTGTGTTAATACAATGTTCTCCCAGTTTCTCCACGTTTTTATGTCTATTCCCAGAGACTTATGTTGTTACGTCTTCACATCAAGAGGATTGTCTTCCTGGTTTTATTTGTTCCTTGTTTCCATTGTTATTCACCTGCAGTCGGGGCCAAAATAAGATTCCATTATAGTTTAAAACACCGCCTGCAGCTGCTGTGGACACTCACTCAGAGCCGTGCTGCCTCCAAAGGACATTTGACTGTAGGACGCTACTTCACTGGCCAAGCCAGGGGACAGCAGTTCTGACCAGAGGACAGAAACATGACACGGACACACACAGAGACAAACACCCTGTCTTCCCTGCTCCTCATTAAACCTAAGACACATGAAAAAACACTACAGTAGAACTGGACCTTGATGGAGATACAGTGAGACCAGACCCAGACCCAGTCTGTTCCACAGCAGAACCGTCCCTAGTCCATCGGCGTCCACTTGGAGTCCATTTTCTCTGTAACTAAATCCATTGGTTGCAGCCCCAGAAATCGAATATTGATGAATTAAATTTAATTTCCCAGATATAGAAACACCAATTGATAATGTGAAATAATAATAATTAAGAAAAACATTTATTTTAGTGCAACAGTGGGTCTAAAGAGACGGAGACAGAGACAGGTTATATATTCTTATGCAAGCTTACATCTTGGATCAGAACCTGAGCTCTGATGAATCGGACGCAGCACTTTCAGAGGAGGAGACGCCTGAGTCTGACAGAGTCAGAGAGAGTGAGACAGAGGCTGAGAGAGTGAGACAGAGGCTGAGAGAGTGAGACACAGGACAGAGGGACCAGGAGACGAGTGAAGCTCAGATCAGCATATTTGTCTAATCTATACATGGTCCCCACAGCTGGTGTGAACCTGAACCTCAGCCTCAGATCTGTCCAGTCCAGGGTGAAGTCCTGACAGACGTCGTCTTCCTTTGTGTCCCTCTGGAGAAGTGACACCTTCGTCACTGAGGTGTCCTATCAACAGCAACCAACACTGGGACATGAATGCAGCCTATATTCAGACCTGGCCCTGGTCCACGTGGACCGGGTTCAGTCGAGTTGGTCGACACACAATGAATTCAATACTGTCAAACAAACACAAAGGAGTTGGACACTGAGTCCATGTCCCGCCACGGTACGACTATAATGGTCAGAAAAGTAAAACAAGGTTTATCTTTACTTGTGTAGACATCACTGGTAAATGAACTACACCTGGTATTTACCTGTAATCTACACTTTTCTTCAGATCATTATTGTTGTCCAATCCCGTCAGGAGACGCTCTCACAGGAAACCTTTTCCATTTTATGACCACTAGGGGGCAGTGGCTATAGCAGACCTGGAAAAACTAAGGGTCGGGGGCCAGATGTGGCCCGTTGGTCTGTCTAAAGTAAATGATTATAAGTATTTTAGCATTTTGGCCTGAATTCATGACTTTTACACATCATTGATCTTAGTTCACACTAATGCTCCTGACCTGGTCCCCATGTCAGATGTTTGGTCCCATTGTGGACCAGGAGGCAAAAAATTAGCCCACGTCTACCTTAAAGTGTTGTGGCACCCCCTAGAGGAGGTTTACCTCAGCTAGCAGATGTCACTCAGAGAAAACGCGACAAAAGACGACAACAAACGCTGATGAAAAGTCACACATGAACTCTTTGTTTGTGCTACGGACGGTTTTATTCATGGACAAACCAAGAAAAAATATATATGCAGCGTTTCCACGGAAACACTTTCCTCTTGTTTCAAAAGTAAAATATGAAAGTATTCACAGGCTCATGAGGCAGAGTTCAAATCATGGATATTTATAAAAAAAACATCTTCTCTCTTCATGCTGGGCAAACGGTACCGTCCAATGGCAAATGGAGTCACAACGTTGCATCACAATCCACTGGTGGCTCAGGGAGTGAGAGAAGGAGAAGAAGAAGAAGAAAAAGGAGGAGGAGGAGGAGGAGGAGGAGGAGGAGGAGGAGTTAAAGAGCAGGAGAAGGAGGAGGAGGAGGAGGAGGAGGAGGGTCAGGATGAGAGGCAGGAGTCGGTCAGTCAGTTTAATTTCCTACATTAAAATCAAACCAACAAATGGACTAAACATAATACATTTTGGCAAAAATGTATTTAAACATATATATATATACCTATATATACATATATATATTTCTCCAATACATTTTTGTCAATATCCACTATTGTCCAAACACTTATTTCCAATTACAGTATCAACCCATACCAACACTGGTGATTTCTATTACGGTGTAGTGAGATTTTTATTAAATGAGCTGAAATGCTGCCATCTAGTGACTTTTCCTTTAATATACAGGTGGAAAAACGCTCACGATTCTTACAGATCTGATATAGTTGAGCTAATATCGAGCTGAACATCAGTCGACCAAACTCACCAACACCAGAAGTGGGAGGTTCCATTGTTGAGGTTGACTCATGGAACTAGATGTTTTTACTCCATAATAATAATTTAGGAAGCTTCATGGACCATCTGTGAGTTTGGTCTGGTCCTAAGGTCCGTCTGTGGAGGAAAGACAGAAGCCACTTCCCACTTGTCTAATTCCTAAGAGGTTTGTCTTTTCCCAAAGAACTTTTGTCCAGGGGCCGGGACTGAGCTGCGTCTGATTGAAGGACAAACCCTTGTGTTAATTACACACTAGAAGATCCCTCATTAATCAGAGTCCAGTGAGCAGTGACCACTGCTCCACCGCTGCGTCCCACGTTAATCAGTCAAGACGTTAATACTGAGAGAAGAAATATAAACAAATTCAACGGAGTAACGACCGTCCACGGTTCACCACAGTCCCCTAGTGTCTGAGTCCAAGAACTACATTTGTGACAACGCCTTTTCCTGATCCTTCCCTCCAAGAAGAGTAGGAGACAGAGACAGAGAGAGACAGAGAGAGAGCGGGGGAGGGTTCAATTCCCAAAACACTTAAACCGATACCATAACATATCCAGATTTACAGCAGGCAGACGGGTCCAAATGGATCAAACCAGTGGAACAGATTAACAAAAATCTTTACAAAATCCGACCTGACGCGGTCGCTTCAGCTTCACAAAGAGATAATCAGATTAAAAGAGGAATTTGTTTCTTCTTTTTTTTTTCCTTCCTCTTCTGTACAAATGACAAACATCACAGAACAACATCGATATTTATTTCATGTTTACATCGCAGGTTCTTCAGGACAGATGCGTGGGTCGGGGGGTGTCGGGCTGGTGGGGATGTGACGTCAAACAGAGTGAGGGTCGACACCGTCGGCTCGGCCTACGACACTCGCTCATACAAAAATGTACAAAACACATCCTCTAACTAGGAACCACCCACCGCGGAGGAGGAGAAACGTGCCGTGCGTCTTCGGGCGTCCACGCTGGAGACCACACGGAGACCTTCCTCCCCCCCCGGGGTGAATGGGACAGATTAAATGGGAGCATGTGTTTCTATCTCGGAGCAATCGGAACCACGTGGCATGCGTCCTTGTCATTGTGTCTGGAAGTGCTGTGGAGACGCAAACGTGACCCGGTGCTGCCCCCTTAGTCATGTGACCTCCGTCATCGAGGCTGAGTGGTTCTGAAAAACGGGAAGGAAGAGGAAGGAAGGATGGAAGGGAGGAAGGGAGGAAGGAGGTGAAGGAATCGTGCAGAAGGTGAGGAGGTGAGGAGATGGAGAGGAGGAAGAAGAAGAAACCAGGAGTCAGGAGGTGTTCTGGTGCTCCTAAGAATGTGGTTCTGGTTCTGTGGTTCTGGAGTGAAGTGAGTGGAGAGTTTTTTCAGCCCCTGTTTCCTAGGACGGTGCAGGCGTCGCTGCCACTAATCAGTGCTGTTTGTTAATAAATGTTAAATATAAAAACTGTCAAACAGCTGACGAGACGACAGCAGCTGTCTTCTCTAACAACAATGGAAGAGGCCTTTGAGCGCCCCCTATTGGACAGCATTGATACTGTCTATTACATCTTTGTTGTTACATTTTCACAGGACCTTCGTCGTCAACACTGAAGGTTTGAACTTTTTCTGACAACATATAATGTTCAAGTTTGTCAACGTCACGTCAACCGTGTTCTAATGATCAAGTCTCACTGCTTTGATGTGAAAAAAGAAAAGAAAGAAACAGAACGAGAAAAAGAAAAAGGAAAGAAGAAGAAAATGTAAAAAACACTGACACCTTCAGTGAATTCACTGAATTACAGGTGAAAGACTGAACCTCCAGAAGAACTCTGTGGACCAAGGTTTGGAGCTGACGGGTTTTTATCTACCTGTGCACTGAGGGTCTCCAGAGGACTCTCCACACGGGGGAAAGTCATCAGCGGCAGACCGCGGTAGTCCTCAGTCTTCTGCTTGACTACAGCGCTGTGGACGCCTTTAAAGTTGTTCACCACACAGATGCCCTGAGAACAAGAGGGAGAAGAAGAAGGAGACTCGCTGTCAGTGGTGTCAGAGCGAGACGGTGACGAGGACACGAGCTGACACGTCCTTGTGAAGGTAAGGTCAGTCTGAAGAATCGTGGACGTGGAACAGAGAGACATCAGATGGAACAGAGACACGTGTTCTGGACCCGTGGACAATGTAACGAGGCAGACAAACACGGGACAAAAAGACGGTCTGAATCATGGAGACCCTGTTTGAGAGGTCAGGACTATAATGAATGTCCTTCCTGGTAGTTGTGGGACAGACACAGTGGTTCTTCAGAACCCAGGTTCAGTACCATGGACCAGGTAATGGAGAATGAGCGAGACAGAATGTTAGGACCATCAGGTGCAGGAGAAGTTTTACTTTGATGATTGATAAAGATTTGATCAAATTAACAGTTTTATGTTATTTTCAAAATAAGACGCTGACGTCTCCTCCTCTGAAAGCGCTCCGTCTGAGCTGGGGTCTTTTAGATAAATATAAACCTGCAACATGGGTCTAGTTTGTGAACAGCGCCACCAGTGGTCGAAGCCTCCAAAAACACAGTCAGGTTGGACACCTTCTTCTTCTTCTTCTTCCTTGGTCCTCTGACCTTCATCAAGGTCGAAATCAATTCTTGTTTCAGATCCATGTTTGTTTTTCACGGAGACGTGATGTTGGTCTTGTTTCTCCAAAGCTTCTGTTCATCTTTAGGAGCAGACGTTGATCATCACAGGTGCAGAGAACATCCAACATCTCACTGACGTTGCTGTGGTTTCCACTCAGATCTTTTCCATCTTCTACCGTATTATTTCTCGGACGATTCATCTTCTCCGTCCTGGACGTTCTCTCAGCAGAGATCCAGGTTCTTTTATTTCCACTCAGATAAGGACGACTGCCTTCTTCATTTAACAGCGTCTTCATCCGTGCAGGGACGGACCTGACCCAACTCACTGCTCTGTCTTCTCAGGTGAGGAAAATGAAAATGTTTATTTCCTCTTTGTTTCTCCTTGGAGACCTTCTCAAAGTCGAACCAATAAAAAGCACTTTGTTCTCAGTCATAAAAATAACTAAACAACAAATATTTCGTTTTATATATAAGGCCGGGAACACAGGACACAGGACATGGTTTGAGGGGAGGACTGTTCTCAAGTGGCTGCAGGACGGACGTGGACGGAGGAAATGTCCAACCAAAGCAGTGAAGAAGCTGGACAGAAAAACAGCTTCAAAAAAAACAATTCAGAAAATGTTGGAAATGGACTCTTTTTCTACAGCTCGCCTGCAGGTGGCGTTCACGTTACCGGCTGGTTGAAGAAGATGTCAAACCCTGTAGAATCATCTCATCTCTAGTGTCCATGTCTCCTGTTTGGACTCAAACCTGCTTTGATTCTAGTCTGATCAACATCTGGTCACGTGACACTGATAGAATTCTGAAAAATACTGTCGTCTTGGACCAGAACCTGGACCAGAACCTGGACTGGACCTGGACTGGACCTCCTCCATGTTGCCAACTCCATCCTGAATCTCCACTACAAAGAAGCAGCTGAGTGAGTGATGCCTCCATCTTCCAGCTTCATGAAATCCACAACAGGGTAAAAAAGGAATCTGTTCCAACATCTTCTTCTCCTTCCCCTCACGGTGTCTCCTGGACCTCACCTCCTCACCTGTCTGATGGAGGACCTTAGTGATGGAGGTAATGACTGACTGTGGGGTTTGTTATCGTCCCCCAGAGACGTCAGTCTCTGTCCAAGCTGGTCAATTTTTATGACTCAATCATTGAAGACTCATCTCCTTCTTCAGACCACCACGGATGAAGCTCCTCCCACCTCCCCATGTCTGTCCAAGGAGGACAAGCTGAGGTCATTAGAAGGTTTCAACAACAAAGGTGAGAACTTCAAACAGAACATGTTAATAATCCACAGATAGTTCAGCTCAGAAGAAGACCTCCACCAAAGCAATCTGTCTCCTCCACCTCCTCCTCCTCTGGTCTCTTCTTCTGTGCATCCTTCTTCTCCATCTCCCCCTGTCCTCTCCATCTTCTACTCTCCCTCCCTCACTGCATCCATCAATCTCCTCCTTGTCTCCTACCTGGTAGCTCCATCTCTAGGATCATTCTTCTACCAACGTGTATTTTCTGAACAGAACTTTTGTTCTGGATTCTTCAGCATAAATGAAACTGGAACTTTCTTCTTGAAGCTTCTTCTTGATAATGTTTGGTCATCAAGGTTCTTCAGCCACTTAACGCTCAGAGCAAATATACGGCATTAAAATAGAAATTGATACAAACATAAATAAAGAGGCTCAGGAAAATCTGCAGCGTGTGAGGATTTTGGAGACGGTGACTGGTGTCTTTTCATCAGTTAATTACGGATTTGGTTCAGCTCCAGAAGATACTTCATGTTTTTGGATTTGGAAAATAAGTCAAGATCTACAGAAGTCTTCCTCCACCTCCTCCACCTCCTCCACCTCCTGCTCCTCCACCTCCTCCTCCTCCCTGTAACGTTTCATGTCTCACCAGAAACAGAGCGACGGCCGATCCCAGGATGAATCCCGCCACCACGTCCGAACAGTGGTTCCTGTACTCGGAGACGCGGTTCAGTCCGGTCAGGAAGGCCGAGCACAGCGTTCCCAGACAGAGGACGGGTTTGGCCAGGCGGCTGGACTTGGTCTTGATGGTGCTGGTGATGTACATCTGAGGGACAGAGAGAAATCAATATCAAATCTGATCAGAAGACAGAGACAATTTTCCCTGCTCCGCTCCATGTCCCCGATTGTCCTACTGGAGACGAGACAAGGTCAAAGAACAGATGGAAACCAAGGATGTCTTCTCAACATTTGAGGTTTCCCAGACAGACAGAGAGACAGACAGGCAGAGAGACAGACAGACAGACAGACAGAGAGACAGACAGGCAGACGTTATCCCACTCAGCTCGTCTTTTAATTGTGACGTTAGTGACGCTGTATCGTCTCCAGCTCTTGGTTCAACAGCTGCAGCCAAAGAAAGACGTCAAACTGTTGCATCAGATGCGTGAGACAACTCTGTGGGACTCAGTCTTTTTCTGTCTCCCACACAGAATAAAAGATCACAAGCAGAAGAGCAGAGAAGAATCTGCTCCAGTGCAGAAAAGATAATAAATGTTGCATCGAAAATCAAACCAGTGCAGGTCCAGTCTTCACGGACGTTAACTCCTCACCATCTAACGAGGAGGTGTTGGCACCGATGTACAGATGACATCATTTATTCTGTAGAAAAAAACTTCTCATTAAATTTAAACTATTTCTGTTGTAAAAAAATTCATCCTAAAACTGAACAAAAATGTTCATCATCTTAGAAAACGCCTTAAACAACAACAACAACACGGAGTCAGAGAAGTCAGAGATACGACCTCCATCTGACCTCCAAAGAAGTCTCCGAGGCCACAATCGGCCCCGGGGCCGGACTTTGAGAGCCTCCCAGGAAGCTCCTGGGTTGATCTTCCACCTCCAGCTCCGACAGCGAGTGAAAAACAAACAGATTTGGTTTCTTTCTTGTTTGTTTTTCCCTCTGACTTCACTCACTCCCCAAACGACTCCTCCGTCGTGTTCAACTGCTGCGCCGTAACTTCCTGTTGTCGCCACATTAAACAATAAATGTTTTTCCTCCACAAATGACGGGAGGGTGGAGGCGGTGGGGGCAACAAAAACAGTGATTTATTTTAAGCTCAACTTCCCACCTCTGCTTTCATGTTCCTTATGGTTAAACAAACGCATTAAAGAACGGTTTCAGTCCAAGGAGTTGAGTTTGACAAACATTTGTTTCCATCAGTTTTAAAGAGACGTGAAAAACCTCGGAGATGAAATTTAACTTTGTACAAAAGTAAAAAACAGGAAGAAAAAAAAGTTTACTGATGGATCAGATCTTCTCGATACCAACGTCTCAGGACTGAACCTCGTGTTTTCAGATTCAATTATCAGAGATAACCAGATAACCAGGTCAACATTGGCCCCGTGATAATAATGGATGTTTAGTTTCACTCGTCTTTGATAAACAACTCTATGATGAAGTGAGAACTTCTTCTCCATCTTCTCTGAAGACAGGTCTCCTGGTTGACTCTGGACATTAACGTCCCGTTGACGTTCATTAAAATCCTCACCGTCAGATAAACAGCAGAGTAAACGCTGAGGGACGCCTCCTTGGACGGGAAGGACCTGCGGGCGTTCTCCACCACGTCGGGTTTCCCGGTGCAGATGTTCCCGTTGACGATGAACTGATGGCTGTAGCGACAGTCTGTGCCGGTGTAGTTGGGTCTACAGACAGACAGGAAGTACGGCGACAGGCCCCCCGTCACCACCTGACCTGCGTTGACGAAGATATCCGTCGCAAACAGGCCGAATGCGAAGACGCCTGAGGGACAAAGACAAGAAAACGTTGGTAAAAATCCAACAGGGACAAAAATTTCCAAATAAACAAAGTCAAACTTCAGGAAATATTCACTGGTTGCTCCTCATTGGGGAGGAGAACGTGGCTTGGTTCTGGTTTAGGAAATGTTTCTGAGAACATTAGTGGTTTCTGCTTCCAAATCTATTGTCCATCCACCTTCGTCCACCTCCATCTAGGGCCCAGGGACCCAAGACCAGAACCAACCCTGTTGTTCCTTGTGAACCTCAGGTTGGACGATTGGCCAGGTTCTTCTCTCCAGTTCCCTGAAGCAGACTTTCTCTGTGGAGGCTGAGGAGTGTGAACCCCCACGGTTGGAGCCCCGGTCCCCTTTTTAACTCATTATCTGCAGTAGTGTTTCTGCAAAACACTTCCCGTCGAGTCATTATTGAATTTCAGTGTTGAATTAAAAACAGGATCTAATTCCAACCCAGCAGTGAAAACTCACCTGCGTCGATTAAATGTCACAAATATAAAAAATGAAAAAGACAATTGAAAAAAATTGAAAACGTTTTCATCAGAGGAGAAAAGACCGGAACCAGAGGCAGTAAAGAAGAAAATCTGCTGCTGGTACAAATCCACCCCCATGAACCAGCGCTGGTGTCTATGAAATATGACTGTTGATTATCTGACCTGCTTGGCCATGAAATTACTCTGCATCGTACTCCCCTCTGAGGGGGGAGGGGCCGCAGGAGGACTAGGAGGAGCAGGAGGAGCAAGAACATCCAACCGAGAAGGTGAAGTTTTGCGGTGGAGTCGTCATAGATCAGGTTAATGGACTAGTTCACGTCTGGATGAAGATGAAGCCTCTGTTGTCTTCAAAGAGACAGACGATGGAGCTGAAACAAGTGGGGAAATTCCACAAGGTCCATGTCTTCAGTGGAGAAGATCCAGTGGAATCATCTGGTTTCAGTGGTCGATGAAGAAACATCATGTACAACAATCACAGCTCAGAGGGAACTCTGGATCATCACACCTGGATTCACAGGACAAACTGCAGGAGCTGGAAGATGGTGGAAGTCACAGGGAGGTGGAGGTCCAGGTCCAGGTCCAGGTCCAGGTCCAGGTCCGGGTTCTGGTTCTGGTTCTGGTTCTGGTTCTGGGTTAGGGTCCTTCTCCCCTCTCACTTTCTCTTCTTCCTGGCCTAATATTTCTCTAATCTGTCTGTCAGATATTCCATTCTCTAACAGATCCCCTTAATACTCCAACACATTAATACTCCAACCACATTAATACTCCAACCACATTAATACTCCAACCACATTAATACTCCAACCACATTAATACTCCAACCACATTAATACTCCAACCACATTAATACTCCAACCACATTAATACTCCAACCACATTAATACTCCAACCACATTAATACTCCAACCACATTAATACTCCAACCACATTAATACTCCAACCACATTAATACTCCAACCACATTAATACTCCAACCACATTAATACTCCAACCACATTAATACTCCAACCACATTAATACTCCAACCACATTAATACTCCAACCACATTAATACTCCAACCACATTAATACTCCAACCACATTAATACTCCAACCACATTAATACTCCAACCACATTAATACTCCAACCACATTAATACTCCAACCACATTAATACTCCAACCACATTAATACTCCAACCACATTAATACTCCAACCACATTAATACTCCAACCACATTAATACTCCAACCACATTAATACTCCAACCACATTAATACTCCATTCTCCCCTCTCACTTTCTCTTCTTCCTGGCCTAATATTTCTCTAATCTGTCTGTCAGATATTCCATTCTCTATCAGATCCCCTTAATACTCCAACCACATTAATACTCCAACACATTAATACTCCAACCACATTAATACTCCAAACACATTAATACTCCAAACACATTAATACTCCAAACACATTAATACTCCAAACACATTAATACTCCAAACACATTAATACTCCAAACACATTAATACTCCAAGCACATTAATACTCCAACACATTAATACTCCAAGCACATTAATACTCCAACACATTAATACTCCAAACACATTAATTCTCCAAACACATTAATTCTCACAACACATTATTACTCCATTCTCCCCCAATTTCATCAGAAGAACCCACCCAGGATCAAACCTCAAACCTCACAACATAGGTTTTACTTTTACTGTTGGTTCAAGAGTTGATGGAGAACTGGAGAACTTTGGATCGATTGAAGACACAACATGAGCCGTGGAGCTGAGAAGATAAAGTCCTACCTATGAAGCGTATGATGCGCCGGATCAGGGGGTTGAGGTAACAGCATTCTCCAGTCACGATGGTTTTCTCCTGGACCAGGAGGGCTTCCCTGGTGGTCTTCATGACATACATGGAGACCTCGCCCACGAAGATCTGGGAAAAAAGAACATAATAGAAGCAATCAGAAGGTTCTCTGGTGAAGACAGGAAACAGCTGGAGTTCATGAAACCTTCTGGGTTTTCTCTTCCCTCAGTGTGAACTTGATATTGGACCAGATCGTGAAAAAAGAAACTTCTGCAGGTCCAACATCTCCATCAGACAGTTGGACAGAAGTGTTCCAGATGTTCTGTTTCCCAAGCATGAAAATATTGGACCATGAAATAGAAGAGTTTTGATGTTTCCCCTGGTTTTTGGGACGATCTCTGAAGAGACCCAGATAAAGAAGAATACAAACCCCTGAGTGTTTGATCCACAGTGGGACAGAAGGTGTGAAAATTGATAAATTACAAGTTTGACTCAAACGCATCATGATGTAAAAATAAATGAATGAAGTTTTTCTACATTTATTATTGAACGTCAAGAACATCAAAATGGTTTTTCTTCATCACAGGCGTCAAACTCAGGCTAATTATATTATATTTGTCCCCTGAGGTCCCATCAAATGTGTCCCAGAGTCATGTCATCATCAGGGCATTTATTTTGGAAATAAAGGCAATAAAGGAAATAAAAAGTAAACAGTTCAACAGTGAATCTCCCTGAAGAACTTCATGATCAACCATCACGTTGTTAGATGTTCAGGAGCAGCACTGTGGTCCTCAGAGGACACATCCTGTTGTGTGCAGTGGTTTGATGTCTCATGAAGACAAGGAGCTTCCACCTTTATTCACCACACGTATTTCTTCACTTACAGGAAAATCTCCTGCTCCTCAGGTCTGGTCCCTTCTTCTTCTTCTTCTTCAGGTGTCCAGACCATCTTAATCTGTCTTCTCCAAACCTTCCTGTCTGTGTTGTCTCTCTAATGTCCCTCATCCCTGATCCTGTCCATCCTTGTCTCTCCTAAAGAGAATCTCAGCAGCATCTTTAACTCCTCCACCTCCACCTCCACCTCCTGTCTCCTGTCTCCTGTCTTCTCCACTCAGAGCAAACAAAAATAGAAACATTCTTCAGAGAGACAAAAACTGAAGTCCAGAAATGTCCTGAACACATTACAGAAAAAGACATTTAATTTATGAGCTCGTTGGTGAACGTCGAGGAAAGATTTGGTTCAACAATAACCTGAGAACTCCAGAGAACAGCAGAGCATGAAGAAGACAGATGTTCACCGTCCAGGGTCTGGAGGAGAACGCATTTTTATGCATTTTCCACCTCGCCGTAGCCAGAGGACGGAACATCAATGATTCACGCTCCACATAATTCCACACGGCGAAAAAGTTTTATCAAAAAATACTGGAAGTGAGAAGGTGCAGAAAATCTGCCCGACGACGAGGCGTCCAACAGTTTCAGGGTTTATTCACCAACTGAGGTGGACAAACAGGATGTAATCAATTAGTCAACAGAAACACTGGACCTCAGTCCACTGGTCTGGGACCACACAGGGACCACGAGCCTCAGTTTGAACCTCCCACACTGTAGGTTTGATGAGGAGGGACATAAAACTGTAAAAATATCATCATCATCATCATCATCATCATTATAACAATTTCATTAAAAAAGTGTCAAATAACTTTTTACTGTAAATCTACGGAACTGAGTTGACGGAGGCCCAGACGTCACCTGGGGGGGCTGCGCCCCTCAGATTTATGGAGCGTCTCAATGCCCCTCAGCTCATTGTTCTCTTCTTCTTCTTCTTCTTCATTAATATCACACTCACAGCTCTGACAGCATCGAGACGCCACCAGACAAAAGGAGGCGTCAAGATAACAGGAGGTGGAGGAGGAGGAGGTGGAGGAGGAGGTGGAGGAGGAGACGCAGTCTAAGTCTTCAAAGACTCAGACGTCAATAAAACTGAAAAACTTTCAGGGTTAATTCCATTCTCCACCACTGCCACCCAAATCACACAGCACCATCCTGTCAGTCTGGCTCTGGGTGGAGAGACAGAACTTCCAGTGGACTCTCCACCCACAGGTCTTAAGTCCAACATCTCAGTCGGTCGTCGTTCTTCCAGACTGGACTGAAGGACGTCAGCTGACATGAAGTCTTTGACCTTCTCCTAAATGTTTTGTCTTTCGTCCTGTAATAACTTTATATTCAAGTCATTCGCTCGGTTCAAGGTAGAGATTCTCGTTGGCTTCGGCTGCAGCGTCTCCGACCGCCGTCTCCGACGCCACAGAGAAACATTTTAATCTCTTCAGAACCCGGTGCCAAGACTTTGACATTACTCAGCATATTGCCGCTGTCGGAGTCACGGCCGAGAAGAACAACAACGTCTTCATTATCTCCGACTCCGACATGGTTTATCGGCGGCCGCGTGACCCGCTTCACCTCCACGCCGCCCTGACTGCGGGAGCGTGGGCGAGCCTGCGTGAATTACGTCTCTGGGCTAATTGTCCAAACAATCCGGCCTCGACATCATTAACGCTGACTGGTTATAAAAGTCGGCGTTTATGACGCGTGCGAAGACGGAGTGATTTGCAGCAACACTGACGCAGCACCTCCCAAAGATCAAGAGGAGAAGTTTAGGGAAAGAGACGTTAAAAAAAGGAACGGAGACGTGAGGACGCCACAAAGACGGGGTTTCCTCTGCTCTGACCATCAAACTAAATTTGTTTAATTATCACTCAATGGTACAAACAACTAAATGTCACTGAACAACCAACAAATCTGAACTAAAATTTCTACGTCCTCCTGTAGCGGGTGGAGAAAGTCGCCCTGTCCATCGTTGGAACACCATCACCTGACACTGATCACATCTACAGGAAGCACCGACTGAAAAGAACTGGGAAAATCATCAAAGAGAAGAGAAAAAACTGAATGTCCAGTTGCCAAACTTAACTCTTTAACCAATAACAGTCTAATGCACAGGAGTCAAACTCTGGCCCGGAGGCCAAATCTGGCCCACACTGTGATTATTTCTGGACGGCCAGATCAAATCAAATGTGCACAATAGTCTGTAGACCTTACTGTATATGATGTGTGATTTATTTTCTATAACAGTTTCTCCTGTGTTGATGCTAATAAACTTTGGCTGATCCAGAGTCAGTGAATCCACATGAAAAAAACACTATTTCACAACCACAGAGGAGGGACAACGTCCACGTTTATAGTTTATTTCTAAACATATATTGACTTTGACCCGTTTGACCCTAACGTTTTCTGATCCAAAACTTTACTTTGATTAGAAATGTAGTTTATACAGAATTAGGATTAAAATAATGTTAATAGTTAAAGATCCGTCAGTTTGTCAACTGTCTACTGTGGAGATTCATGTTTGGACTAAGAAACAAATCAGCTTTTAAAGTTTCTTTATTTCCCTCCTAAAATCTCAGACAGAGTCTTTGGAGTAAGTGTGATGGGACGAGAGAGTCCAGAAGAACTGTGTCCACACTCTGTGTGTGTGTGTGTGTGTGTACATCTTCATCGTCTCCACTCAGTGGACACAAAAGCCACAGGAAGTGTTTTATTCGTCCAATAAAATGGGCCTTAACTCAGACTCAGATCGTAACCACGAAGACGGAAGAAGAAGAAAAGGCTGAGGACAAAATGTCCCAACATCGTAAACAAGAGGAGCAGCCACACGGAGAACACAGATATCTCATCTCATCTCATCACAGCCACGCGGCCCGCGGTCCTGGTCCAGGACGCAGACATAATAAGGACAATGATGAAGGAGCAGGAGAGGAAGCTGTCGCTCCGGGAGGGAAGTCGGAGCTGAGTGGAAATGGAACAGGAACAGGACAGAGGTGGGACACTGTCTCCTCCATCACCTCCTCACACAAAGACCAAAAACTAGAAATCGATCAATAAATTCATCAATAACTCAATAATCCACGAGTTAAGATAGAAAAACAAAGAAAGACTTTGGGTTAAACATGAAACAAGGCATCACGTGGTCTGATGTTCTCAGGTGTCCTCCTGGAGTAGGGATAAATGAGGCAACAGTGACACCTAGTGGTGATTTTGTGATACTGCAGTAAACCGCCAAAACGAAGCTCCTTTTATGTTCATAAAAAATGTTTAATTGACATTAATTTAATTTACAAAACCTTTTCTCACGTTGACAATTAAATCAAGTGTGAACCTAAAACCTGTGAGAAAAGATATTTAAGGGGGATTTTCTGTGTTGTATCCATACATTACCACCTTAAACAGAAGAAGAAAATATCTGAACTGGAAAAAAAAAATCATTCTACAAGTTACAAGGAACCACTTTGGTTTCTTTCCACTGTTGGTAGGAAAAAACTATAAGTAGGACAAAACTTCAGAACACCAAGTGTGTTACTCTTTAACCACTTTATAAAAAGAAAAGCAATTATTAAAAAAATGATCTATTGATTGGAAAAATGTTTCTGATAATCAATTAAATTGATTTAACTTTCGTTTTGATCATTAATGACAAACGTTTTTAATTTAACTACGTTTTTTACCCAGTGTCTCTCAACTGGTCCGTCTTCAGGACTTACCATCGCCCCCTTCTGACAACCTTTCATATTTTGTTCAGTAACATTCAGTAACACTGCAGGACCAACATGTTTCTATTTCCCTCATAAAAGACCTGTGATCCTCAAAAACAGGTCACAACTTTGGGCCGCCACCCACCAGTTGAGAATCACTGCTGTGGAGCAAGTGTGGATTCACAGACTGTAATGGTTCTAAGAGTGACCGTGTGAACTAAGATAAGCCGGCAAAAATCCTGCAATAAAGACTTTTAGCGCCACCTACTGATGAAACACGGGTATTGCAGGGGGAAGGTAGAAGGATAATAATAACAGAAATTAAAAGCATAAATGACAAGTTCAGTGGGCCAGAATAAAAGGCCAAACGGGCCACAACCAGCCCTGGAGCCGTAGTTTGTTAGAGAGTCATGACAGTAAATGAGTTTCTGTATAAAGACTCTTACATTTCTATGAATGAACAGTCACAGAAATATTGGAGAAACTTTCTGACCCACTGATCCTCATCTGGAGCAGTTTCACCAGCTCACCACTAGAGGGGGTACAAGTTCCATAGTTTGTACATGCACCATAGTTTTAGAACCATCCTGTTGAGAGGTTTTTGGATGAACTACAGCTCCCAGGTCCTGTGTCCAAATCACTGTCTCACGGCTGAGTCACATGACTGTGGGGGTTCAGGGTGGGGGTGTACTCACGATGGCGGTGGGGGCGGCAGCCACCACACAGTAGAGGACCAGCGGGGGGACGAAGCTGGTGTCCTCGGTGCCGGGGTACGGCTTCATCAGGTCGGCGTCGTTACAGAAGAATCCCTGGACGTGGACGCTGAACAGGTCGGTGCACTCCAGGTAGTAGGCCAGCAGGACGGTGCCGGACATGATGACCAGCTGGGGGAGACAGAGAGCAGTTAGACAAATGTGTTTGGTTTTTATTTTTTTTTCCTGATGTCCCTGAAATGAACCAAACACAGGGAGATGATCCACCAACTACAAATAGGTCTGTCTGTCTACCTGTCTGTCTGTGTGTTTATCCATCCTTCTAATAAAAATCAGCTTCCTCAAAAATTCAACTTGGACTCAACTCCTGCAGTACCTCCTTATAGCAGCAGGTGTCGCTGTGTAACTGTAGAAAGATCCGTCTGGTTTTTATCAGCCTGGACAGAGAGGCAGGGACAAGAACCGGACCTGGGACAGTTGTTTTATGTCCAACACAGACTCAGGTTCACAGACGTATTTTTCTGGACCAGAGCTTCACCAGAACCTTCCCTCTGACCCATGGTCTTAGTCACTGATCTCCACCAAGTGTCCATCAGTTTGTCTCTCCATTTCACTGGGAAAGGTTTGGACCTGAGGAGGTCAAACTCAGAGTCTTCTTCTCAGGAGGATTTAAGTCTGTGTTTCATCCCCCAGTGATGGAACCTCCATCCATCCAACAGCTGCTGTGTCCATCAAGGCTCATTAATATGTCAACAGCGCCATCTTGAGCCGTTAAGTGTTTTACTGTAGGTCATCTGCTCAGACGCTGTGAACAGATTTTTTTGGACAGCTGAGCTTCATTTCTACTTCCTGCTCTACCACCAGATGGCGTTCTTCCAGGGTTCTTCCTGCGTCTGTGATTTCTCTGAGAAACTCTTCACATCGTTGAGCAGATGTTCGACTTCACGTTTCACTTTTCTCTGTTGTAACAAGGAAATGTGACAGATTTAACATTAGTCACAAAAGTCTCTGTTCCGTCTCCAAAAGAAACAGCAGAACAGAGTTCACCTGCAGTAAACACTGCCTGAAGACGGGAAGACGTGAGAGGGTGAAGGAGTGAGAGGGTGAGAGAGCAGAACAACGTTATGAAGAAGTTTTTTCTCTTCCCAAATAAAGACCTGCTGTTGAAACAAAACGATGTGACCCTGTGACCCTGTGACCCTGTGACCTCTAGAGGTCTATTTCTATAAACGCAGACGATCCTTTGACCAAACCAAGCCGTTCTGTTGTTCCTGGGAGGAATATGTTTAGTTCTGCGTTTCCTCAACTGTTCTTCATGAACTCCTGACTAAAAATACAAAGTCCCATTTATTCACTGGAGCTCAGCAGAAAATACAGTTTTTACTTTTAGAAGCAGCTGCAGCTTGGATCCAGCTTGGTCTTTGAGTTTTTGAGCTTCACCATGACAACAGTGTGAGATTCTTCAGGATGGACTGGTCCCCTCCGTCCTCACTCCACCCGCCCTCCCACCTCACCTGGATTTTCTAAAAACCATTGGATTCATTCCAGGCCCAGACATTAATTTTTAGTGAATAACTTCAATAAAAGTCTAATGACACGATGTCTGTGTTTGGTCAAATCCACTGGACTCAGACGTCTCCTCCTCTGAAAGCACTTCATCTGAGTCATCAGAGCTCAGGTCCTGACGGAGCTCCAAGTCTTGGACAAACATCAGATTTCTCCTCAATCCAAATGGTTCAAAGACTCTACCCTACTGACAGGAGAGGAGATAGATGGCGCTGTAGAGCTCAAACTGAAACATCCCCTGGGTTTAATCCATCATTGTCACCTCTGTTGGGTTGGATGTTTGATTTGACAAACTTCTGTCAATGTCCACCTTGGTGGTTGGAGTGTTGAACGTCCTCACTGATCTGACAGAGAGACTGAGACAGAGGACGGATCAATCAATCTAGTCAAAGTTGCTGACTGGGAATTTGTCTCCGCCCATGTCCCCAGAGTCTCGGCACAGATGATGCAAACACAGTTTTTCTCCACCTGATGGAGCCGTCAGTCAAGCACATCTTCACTTTTGTTGTTGTTTTCCTCCATGAAGAAGTTTCTTCTTCTTCTTCTTCAATTATTTTTAGTCACAGAAACAAACACAGAAGAACGAGCTCTGCTCGAGGCTGAAAGGAAAAACCGAGCGATGCAGTCACCAAAAATAAACATCCTTCCCGTGAATTCGCCTCTGGCTCTGAACTGCAGCGCTGAGATCCTCCAGTCAGGGTGCAGGGATCGGGTCATGTGACTCAGCTTTTTACAATGGCTGTGTCGGAGAGAAGGGAAGAAAGAAGGAAGAACAACTACAGGAAAAAAAAAGAGGACGAGGGCAGAGAGACGGAAATAACGTCTCCGAGAATCGGACGAAGACGAAGGGACTAATGAAATCAGAGCAATTAACCATCAAAGAGAACTCGGCTTTAATGTTCTCTGTTTAAAGTCCGACCTCCACGGAGAATTTTCACAGAAACCAACAACGTTTGAACAAAAACATTATTAATACAGAAACTCCGCCACTCCCCCTGGTGGCCAGTTTCAAGGTAATTAGTGCAATTTCATGCTTTTTCATCCTGTTCTAATTGCTTCATAAATCTGGACTCCGACTCATCCGTGTGAATATTTCATGACAGACTCAGTGCCGTCTGGTCGTCCACTAAACTTTATTTATCCTGACTACAAGTTTAGGCAAATGCAGCAGTCACCAAATGGGGGCGCTACAAAACACAATGTTTGAAACCTCAGAGCACAACCTAAAAAGGTTTGACTTTTTCTTCCAAATATCACCACCAGGGGGCGTGCTAGCTGACAGACTATCTGACTTGTCACATTGTGTGTTTTCTCACCTCCACGAATATGAAACAGGGGATGATGGAGTAGCTGCGTAGCGTGTTGTTCGACGCCATCTTGTCCCCACTTGGAGACGTCTCCTCTGGGGTTTAACGGCAGCAGCTCAGTCTGTGGAGAAACACAGGAATGTGAGGACGGATGTGGACGGAGACGCAGCAGATGAATTTGTTTCAAAAGACAAAAGTCACATGTCTGCAGTTTGCTGTTGGCAAGAACAGGTGGATCAGAGGAGGACGGAGGACATTTGTCGACTGTTGAAGCGTCTCTGACTGAACCATGAGAGAACATTAGTCTGTTTGAAGTCGGTCATAGGTTCTCAAACTATGGCACCTTCTGTCCCTTTGAACTTATTGAAGATTAAGATCAAACTAAAGCCTCAAACTGAAGTTTGTGTTGATTTTTGTATTTTATCCCTAATTTCACTGGAACTTCTGGAAGTAATCTCCAAAAATAAACTTTTTTTTAAAAAATGAATGCAAAAATGCATTCATTTGTCTTCAAATACATAGTTATTAATATTTTGGTGGTTAAAATTGTGAACATTTAAATTTTTTTGGTTTGGAGACTAGTGACGACTGTGAAATACTGTTCTCATTAGATCCAGAAGTAATCTCCAAAAATAAAAGTTTTTCACAAATGACTAAAATGTCTAAAACCGCTGTTCTAAAACAACAGATGAGTCTAAATAAAGGTTGGTAAAACCACGGCCTGGGGCCAGATGTGGCTCATTTGGCTTTTTAACGCGGCCCACCAAGTATTGTCTAAAGTATATTGTTAAATATTTGCTCATCATGTCATCCTTCCACTTCTGCCTTTTCTTTGAACAAGGGGTAAATTTTGATAATTTGTCAAATAATTTGTCCTCGTCCAATTTTAGGACGACCAGGCATTTGTCCACTCCTAATCAGAAACAAACCTGACAGTTTTTTTTACTCCTCCACTGGACGGTGGAGCTTTGACCCATTGTGTAATTTACATTTTTATGTTCACCTCAGCTGAAGGTCAAACCATTTCAACATGTGAGGTAAGAAGCTGGGACTGGACCTGAAATAGAACGGTTCTAGGACCTGAAATAGAACGGTTCTAGGACCTGAAATAGAACGGTTCTAGGACCTGATCTCACTCCTCTGTGAGGTCACAGCTCCACCAGACTGAACGACAGGTGTCATCAGACGTCTGATCTGAACACAACAGCAGGAAGCGTCGAGCAGGGATCACAGCGGCCGACGGAGGCGCAGGGTGGAGGCCCTGGTGCGAAACCTCACCTCAATTACAGGTTCATCTGTGCTGCCTCGTACACTTGTTTCCCTGTGGCATCGGTCGCTGCAGAAGTTGGAGCGTTTGATTTGTCCGAGGAATTGAAACTGGGACTCGGGGATTGTTGGTGTTTTTATTCCTAACTCAGCTAAACTGTGATAAATTAAATATATATATATTTAACAACACACTCCAGTGTGTACGACTACAGACACACACAGATATAAACAACAATATACACTGAGAAAACATATGTTCCACTCCATACTCCATATTTCCTCCAACTTTCCTCCTCATGTCAGATCTCTGATGTATTTTGAAGTCAGAACACCTTCCACTCCACCCCCGCCTGTCAGTCTGTACCACTGGGCCACACCAGCTCCAGAACCTCCATCCTATAAACACCTCAGCTCACAGTCCAACCCTGCAGAGTGGACTGCAGGGCTGTTAATCTCCTGTTGGAGAACACTCAGAGGGGGGCGGGGCCAGGAGGAGTGATAGATGTTTCTCCAGGATCACAGTTAAACCCCCGACAACATGAACCATAAAAGTCCAGCTCACCATGTAAATGTAATTGGTCCTGGTCAGTCCATAAAGGGACGTCGGTGGAGAACAGAGAAATCTGTCACAGTGAGGGACAGAACTCAGTGTCTTCTACCCCCGGTGACAGACCAGGGCTGTGAGGGAGGAGCTGGTCCAGAAGAGGAGAGGAGAGGAGAGTCAGAGTCAGAGTCAGAGTGGTGGAGCTGAAGAACAACTGTACATTCTTCATCCAGAGAGTGAGAAGATCAACTCTGTCTCACCACGATTTACCGTCTGTTTCCTTCTAAACTGCTGTCACTGCTTCCCAAAAAAAATGTAAAACTGGATCAGAAGAATGGAGAACAAATCATCTCTGGAAAAGTTATTCATATCCATTGATCCATTAGCTATTATTGGTAGAAGAATGATCCTAGAGATGGAGCTACCAGAGAGGAGACAAAGAGGAGATTGATGGATGCAGTGAGGGAGGACATGGAGGTAGTAGGAGTCAGAGGAGAAGATGGAGAGAAGAGGGGGAGATGGAGAAGAAGGATTGACTGTAGAAACACCTGAAGAAGAAGAAGAAGAAGAAGGAACCAGACCAGAGAAGAAGAAAAGCACCTTCTGGGAGGGTGGAGGTATTTGGGGCTTGAAAACATCTATTCCCAGAAACGTATGAATCCATCATGGACCATCATGCCAACCTGGACCAACCTGACACTGCACCACTAGAAATCTACAAACAAGGACTGCTGTATCTGCTGCAGAATGTCCTCCTGCCTAAGTCTCCATCTTATCCAGTGAGTGGACAGTTACTGTCCATCATGTCCAACACTGGGTCCTAGGATGTGGAAAAACATTACGTACGAACATCATCTGCATATAGAGTGATGAGGTTTATGGGCCGTACGGTCTCCTGTAGCTGCTGTGGTCTTTGTCTGACTGGTCCGTCCTGAAGGTGTTCATCTGTGTGTCTTCACAGAGACAACAAGTCTTTTGTCTTCGAGGAAAACTCTCCAGGCGACAGTAGAGACCTCTGTTTGTTTTCGTCCACGTCTCTGTTAACGTCCCGGGTCTTGTTTTTATTTTCATCAATATTCTGTAATAAACTCCGCTGAGACAGAATCCACGGTTGGACTCTGATCCTGACGTCTCCAGCTGCAGCCTCTGGGACAGATGGACCACTTCAGATGAGGACATTTGGGTTTTGTGTTCAAAGAGTTGACGCTGTATCGTTTCAAAAATAAACACCTTTGACCTTGAGGAGTCACAGTCCTCAACAACTGGACTCAACTGTCAATGTCCCATCCCAACATGGTTCTGTCTGTCTTCCTCCAGACCTGAGGACGTTGGAACTGTAATCGACAGGAGAAGGAGAAGATGAAGGTGTTCAGATGACATCATCAGAGCAGCAGCCCACAGACCCTGTCAGGACTCATCAGCTTCTCCGTCCTTCACCCGGGCGTCTAGACTTCACAGCGTGGACACAGCCGACTGTGAACGCTGAGATGTCTTCACGTGGACCGACCCGCCACCGGTCTCAACTGGTCTCCAGCTGAATGAGACCTTGACCCACAGAGGGTAGTGACCAGTGACAAAGTGGTGGAGAAGCTGGAATAATCTCCACGGAGAAGACGATAAAATGTCACGGAGGGTTAGAGCTGTGACTCTCTGGTCGTGGTCGTCTGGTTTTTATTCCTCACAAAGAGACATTTCCTAAATGGAGGACGTAGATCTTCATGGATGAATCCTTGGAAATGGAAGTGAAATTCCACAAACTCAATCAGACGTTAGTTTCTAAACAAGTCTCCTGTTTGGTGACAGAGTTTAGGTTAAGAGTTAAGATCTTATCCTGCATCATCGCCTACAGCAGACAAGGACAAACTACGGGTCGGGGGTCGGATGAGGCACATGTGGCTTTTAATCTAATCTAACCCAGAAACCTTGAACAAATTCCTGTATTTCTCCAGTAGATGGCACAAAAATTCAGTGTTGAGGGAAAAGACAGAAGTAAAATGTTAACTTAATAACAAGTTGTCCAGGCCAGATCATGAAGCCAAACGGGCTGCATCTGGCCCTCAGACCTTAGTTTGTCCATACCTGGTCTGATCTAAGATATAATCCAATGCTGAGAAAAATGGAGTCGTCTTCTCAATGAATCCAGGTTGAAACGTCCTCCAGATGTAAAGATTATAGACCTGTCTACAGCAGAACCAGTGCAGAACCAGAATCGTCTTAGGACCAGATTCACGTGCGTAATTTTTCTATGTCAGTCCATCACCAGCCAATCAGAAGTCTCAGTCGTTTGCAGCCAATCACACGGCACTGTCCCCGTCATGGTCCGTCTGTGACGTCACTACACTACGTCATGGATCCAAGTTCACATCCAGCAGAAATAGTTTCTGGAAGCGACGACGACGACCATTTCAAATTACACGTGTGCAGTTTTACAAATTAAAAGCACAATCTGTTCAATTTGATTCCAACGTATTTTGACGTGTGAAGCGTTGTTTCCGTGCTGACGTGTGATCTTCTCAGTGCACGTCCATGGATCTGTGCTGACGTGTGATCTTCTCAGTACACGTCCATGGATCTGTGCTGACGTGTGATCTTCTCAGTACACGTCCATGGATCTGTGCTGACGTGTGATCTTCATTTGAAGACTTTTCTGTCTCCATAGTGTAAACATGAAATAAAAGGAAATAAACCTCCTCTGATGTTGGTGATCATTTCTGTCAGAATCACAGATGGATCAGATGCTAATGAGATGGGAATGTGACGATGATGATGATGATGATGATGTGAGGCTTCATCACAGTAACATCTCACTCCTCTCTCTCCCTCTCATCATCTCTTTCTATCATTAAACCTTCAGAGACAATAAAAACCGTGGACTTTGTTCGTTTCTTCCACACCTTCAGGCGACTCTCGCTGCGTTCACACCTGATTGACCTGGTTGATCATTTTTGCTCTGCTCTGCTGATTGAATCGCAGCCACAGCCACAGCCACAGCCACAGCGCCAACGCCAGGCTATTTTTATGTTGTTGCATCAAAATCCAAGCAGGGGAAAGAGGCCAAGTCAGCAGTTCTGGTCCAAACCTGGTGCTGGTCTGACTGGAGCGAGTGAAGGAACGTTCACACTGACATCCAGGCTGTCGGTTAAAACATCTCTAAACGTCATGAAGACGAGAGACGGAGGGTTTTTATGTTTAAAAACAAAAAACTGATTCATATCGTGATGGATGGGAAATATAAATATAAATAAAAACAACTTTGATCTCATGGTTCTTCAGTTCGTCAAGGTCTGGACTTTAAAACCATAAATGAGACCTGGAACTGGAGAACGCAGAACGCTGTGAGGCCAAAACCTCAGTCTCTTTGTAAAATTCTCCTCTGTATTTAGATCAAACAAGCCTTTGATCTTCAGAGAATTAAGTTAATTTCTTAGCGCGATGAGCAGCAGCGGGAGGCTAATACTTAATTAAATGTTGTAGAGATTATCGTCCTGCGACAGCTTCTAAATCCAGCGATCCATATCATTCCATACTGACGTGTCTGCTACACTGACAGACAGGAGATGAATCTGCTCCACAGCTCAGAACTTTCCTCTAAGGTTTGTTTCTGGTACCAACCTTTCAGTCAAACACCAGGGTAAAATATTCCTCCAATGTTTCAATTAAATAGTTAATGATTGAAGATGGAAATGAAGCAACTGAAGCTTTGAGCAAACAAATGTACGGGACTCAAACCATCGACCCTCTGTCTTCACTCTGGATTCAAGTCTAGTAGGTCGCCATCTACTGGTAGATCTCCACCTGCAGCTGAGTCACCACATGCTGTTTGATCGCCACCTAGTGTTGGATTGTCACCTACTGGCAGATTGGTACAAGTTGGTAGATCGCCACCTTCTGTTTGATCGCCCCCTAGTGGTGCATCGTCACCTACTGGCAGATTGATACGTGCTTGCAAATTTCTCCAAGTTGGTAGATCGCCACCTGCTGGTGCTGTCACCCTCTTTATTCCGCATTTTCATCCAAAAAGGCAAAAATCAACCAACAAAACTTTTTCTAAAAATGTAAAGCAACTTATTGTCATCAACCGTTGAAAGTCTCCGATATAAGAGGAGTAAATATAATATTCCTTGTTTTTTCGTTTCCTCCGTCAGCAGCTCCATCAGTGTCAACTGGTCCGAGTCGTAAACAAGGCAGAAAATCACTGGTGTTCACAGCCAGCTGGTTTGGCTGCAATTTTAAGTAATTCTCCATTAGATCCCATTTACTGGAGACTAATTATATACACATGGAGCTGAAGGAGCTGGCGCCTCCATTAGGGCACGGCGTAAAACATCCATCCACAAACAAATAAATAAATAAACAACAACAACAACAACTCTCTCCTCCAACCAGCACATAAATCAAGGCTCCTTGTAAATACAGGGTAGAGGGAATGTTTAGACACATGGTACCAGTACCAGCTCATCACAGGACTGACAGTCAGGTGCAGCTGTGACGATCGACCAGCAGGGGCAGCGCTCCACGCTGTCCGCTACGAATCTGCCTGCTGTTGTTTTTCTTTCATGGTGAAGAACGTTATCTGCGACACATGTCAGAACAGCGCTGTGCCGAGAAAGTGATTCTCCCGCCGTATGTTCATACGACGTACGACAGCTGCTAGCCGCGCTGCACAAACACCAGCTAACCAGCAACAAATACACACTCCAGCCAACAGGGGGCTGCACGGAGCCAACTTTCCTAAAACCTGGAAAAACATCTTGGGATGTTTGAAAATCTGTTCAGTTTTTTATGTCTGCGACGTTTCATCTCCATTCAACGATTTCATGAATGAATCCTGGAGAAGAAGAAAGACATTCACTGATGAACATGAAGACAACGACGAGAAGTAATTGTCTGATGGAAAAACCACTAAAGAAGAGAAGAGAGAGAGACAGGGAGGAGGACAGGGAGGAGGACAGGGAGGAGGACAGGTAAAGATCTGGGAAGTAAATGATGATTTATCAACATTCCCAGCTGAACTCAAACACATCACCAGGATGATGAACAGGAATCTGCTGCTGGTTTTCTGTTTGGGCTTGGTACATGGTACATATACCAGGTACTGTACTCCTGGTACAGTCACAAGGTATGAACAGTAATCCAGAGAAAGTACTTGTTGGAGAATTTCTGGTATATACAGTATATACCAGAGATACGATTGTCCAAAACAGTCCTGGTACAGACACCAAAGGTAACATTAACTATCGGTCCTTCTTGATTCTTCTGTACCAGAGATAACGTTCTCCGTACCAGTCCTGGTACAGTACACATACCAGAGTAGCAGTCAGTGTGACGTCAGAGTCAATCAGTCAACGACATAAAAATTGAAAACTAATGTGTCTAATGTGAAGGAACCAATCCAGTTCTCCAGGCTAGTCCAGTCCAGGGAATACTCAACGATCCAGGGAATACTTGGAGCAGAAAGATCACATTCCTGTACATTATAGGCAGACACCTTTATCCAAAGTCAACTTAGTCAACTGAATGGACGCTGGGGAAAAGAAGAAGACGACAATGGACTGAAGACTATGGACTAGTTTGGATTACCATGGATTTCTCTCTAAATTAAATGGATTTCTTTCTAAACTTAGCTGGTTTTTGACCAGCTGTTAGCGACCCACTCAGAGCTGGTCCACGGCACACTTTTGGGTCGCGACCTACCAGTTGAGAACCACTGCAGTATATCACCAGAGACAACCTCATGTCCTCTGGATTGAATATTAGTATCAACCCCAAGTTCAGTCAATGACACTGAGCCAGGTCAGTGGTGGTGATGTCAGCGTGATGTCACTGTGACCTCATCCTACAGTGCCCTGCAGTACCTACAGTACATTACAGTACCCTACAGTACTTACAGTGCCTACAGTACCCTAAAGTACCTACAGTACACAACAATACCCTACAGTACTGTTTACACTGGGCCACAGGAACAGCTCACCTGACACTGCTCCACCTGCTCCACCTGTCTGACCATCCACCCTAACGCTGCTGCTGTGAACAGATGAGCATGGACTCCAGGTCCACAACAGTCAGAGAGACCAGTCCACCTTGGACTTCAGTTCAACCAATGACAGAGCTCAGATCTGGACCAGCTTTAATAGTACTGTAGACTACTGCAGTACGGTGGCTCAGTGTGATGAACTCATAAAGACACCTGAGCTAACGTTAGCATCAGACCATCCTGAGTCCTGTCCCGGGTCTGAGACCATCATGTGCTGTGTAATCTTGGGTAATCAGGAACCCTGTTTCCATGTCTTAGACCCGGTCCGTGGTCTTGGACCATCCTGGACCCTGTCCCCAGTTTTGGGCCGACCTGAACACTGCAGACCTTGTCCTCCGTCTTAGACCACCCTGACCCCTGAGCACTTGGACCATCATAAACCCTGTCCCTGGTGTTGGACCGTCCCAACCCTTTATCTTCACCGTCCAGCAGCCAGAACATTCCAGAACCCCATGAATCCAAGCTTCATGTTTTATGACGCGCTGCAGCCTTTATGGAGTCACGTGACGGTTTCACGCTTGACTCCGGTCTGATCTTTAATATTCACTGTCACTGCTGTTCCCGCCTCACGGTCAGCCGTCTGGACACGGTCAGTAAATCATTCCAACCCTCACTTCATCGGTTCTTTGACCGGTCGGTGATTCGGTCTGTGTCCGTGTCCGTGTCCGCGTGTGAAGGACTGACCGAGACCGAGGCTGAGGCTGAGGCTGAGGCTGGGGGAGGTGAGGACGAGGAGGAGGTGGAGGAGGAGAAGTGTTTGTTGAAGTGAAGCGGAGACACGTTCACGGAGCCCCGGTGGAAACACGTTAGTGCAGACAAGGATCGATTTCCGCGCCGTCGGCCTCGAACCTGCGGAAATGTGCGTGAAGACGCGCAGGAGGGGCGGTGACTGTTGCTAGCACAGACAGGTGTCTTGAGTAAAATACCGATGTCGATTAATGCGGCGATTAAAACGCCGTTCACTGCCGATCCGAAATCGATACCAAGGGATACTTCACGGGCTCGAAGGCGAAGAATGCTCGAAAATCTGTGCGGAACCACCGGGTCGGTGACGGTCGGAACCAGCCTCCGGCGAGAGACAATGGACGAACACACACACACACACACACACACACACGGGGCTGGTCTCTGCTTCACTACGGCATCGACGACGGTCATCGCAGCCTCACAGTCCGCACTCTTACCGCTCAGGCTCCGGGCAGGATCCAGGAGAAAAGACGAATCCATGGAAGGAGTTAGGAACCGATCAGGGTTCTTCTCTTCTTCTTCTTCTGCTGCTGCTGCTGCTGCTACTCCATCCGTGGTTTGTGATGAGGATCACGCATGAGGATGGATGCTCGGTGTCCAGGGGGCGGCGCTAAGACGCCGTACTCTCCAGTGGAGCGTGGTGTGATTCAGAGTAGAGAGAGTCAGCTGTCTGATGGCTCTGTGTCTGGAGCCTCCTATTCACAGCCACCCTGAACTAACACCCCACCTCCTCCTGCTCCTCCTGCTCCTCCTCCTTCAGGAGCGCACTATTGTTTCTCCTTCTTGTCCTAGTAAAGACACGACTCCTGCTGCTGCTGCTGCTGCTGCTGCTGCTCCACGGCAGAGACAGTGTCGTGCAAAGATATTTTCAGGAACCCGTGCAGAGAAGGTGTCTCTGAGTTAATTTACAGTACTTATTTATTTATGGTACTGATTCCAGGGCTTTCATTAGTACCATCAGTCCTGGTACAGACACTAGGGCCAGGGCCGGGTTAACAGTATCTGAGGCCGGGGGCTGATTACCAGGATGGGGGCCTTCATGTCTTGTCCCGATCACAGCAGATGAACTGAAGTCCCGTCAAAAGACAAATGTTTTTCTTGTTTTTCTTTTCACACTGTCATCACAAAGTGTTCTGAAGTTTTTTCCTACCCATAATATATTCCTACCCATAGACATTTCTGAGGTTTTTTCCTACCCATATGATTCTCATATCCCATAAGGGTAGGAAGATACTATGGGTGTTTGAAGTAGAGTAAAATTAGCATAAGTAGACTACTTCCACTAATTTTAGTCACTTGACATCAGGCCCCCTCTGAGCCCCCGCCCCCTCAGCCCGTTCTATATTATCAGGCCTTGACCAGGGCTAACATTAGTTCGATCACACCTGGTACGGACACCAGAAATAACATGAGCATCACACCAGTGTGAACGCTGTCCCTAGTCTTCAAAAAGGTCTACACCAAAAATTTAGCTAAAGGCACTAGATGGCAGCATTGCAGCTAATTTCATCTCATATTGATACAGTAGTTTGTAAAGATAAAGTATTCCCAGGATTTATTGGTATCAGTATCTGAATCAGATTGAAGAAAACAACGAGACCAGATTCATCTCTATTCTGACTGCAGGCCACAAGTGATGCATCTATGACCTTAACTGGCCCCCAGACCAGCCTTTGGTCCTCCTGGTTCAGACTAATGTGTCTCTCCAGCTCTGTGCACGTCCTCCTGGACCAGACAATGGCTGATGGTCCAGAGCTCATGGTTCATTCCACTGAACTACTTTCTTCATCTTGGCCTCTGGTCATATTTTCCAAATCTGTTAGCATTAAATTGTAGAAAATTAAATTCATGAAAAAAAATCTGCAGCCGGAGAAAAGTATAATTAACAATTGTAGAGTTTCTCTGGTGAAGACTGGTTGGATCTGTGGGTTTGGTGGTGGAGATGAAGCCTGGAGGAAGGACTGATACCAGGGTTAGTGAGCAGCACTTCATTACTGCCTTAATGCTGTGGAGCCCAGAGTTCTTCACTGAAGCTCCAGAGAAGAACTAACAGGATCAGTCAGTTCACAGAGCAGCAGCTGCTTCACTGACTCTCTTATCTGAACTGGCTTCACTCAGGCGTGATGCTGAGTTCAAGGTCCCTCGTATCTGGTTCATTCACAACGTTTGTCTGATGTGATGAAAATCCTTCAGATTCCAGGACTTTCCTTGGAATTCCACTCCTGCTGCTCAACATGACTTGATTTTCCTCATCCGTCTGAACTCGTGTGGTATTTGAACGCATCATGAATCTGTTAAAAATGAGTCAACACTAAAACTTTGATCAAAAGGCTGTGTCCTCCCACTGGTCAGACCATGACACTACACACCCTTGTACAGTAGGTGGCAGAGTGAGCTTAAAATGTTGGTCACAGCCCAAAAACAACAGTTGCAACTTCATCCTCTGAGAAATCCACGCCTCTCCAGCTCCGTGCACCATCTCCTGGACCTGGGCCCATGGTCCAGTGGACCAGTGATCGGTGCTCGTTGACCATGTGGAATTATTTCAACTAACGTTGATGAATTGACAAATAAAATATGACAAGGAAATAACTTTAGTTTTCTGTGCATCACTGTGACAGAAAGACAATCTGACTGCTGTGGTCTGGGCCGGGCCACGGACCAGAGGTTGGTCCTCCACAGAGAGGGTTGAACTGGTAGTTAAAGCTTCAGTAGAAATATCTGTGTAACACGATGGTTTTAACAGATCATCATCATCCCTGAATGATCCAATGAACACAAAGTGAGAGTCAGAGACTCCTCCTCCTCTGTCTCAGACCACTGTACATATTTGCACATCTTCACACACCCCCACCCCTCTACCCCTACCCCCCACCTCCTGGACCCCCTGTGACAGAAAGACAATCTGACTGCGGTGGTCTGGGCCGGGCCACGGACCAGAGGTTGGTCCTCCACAGAGAGGGTTGAACTGGTAGTTAAAGCTTCAGTAGAAATATCTGTGTAACACGATGGTTTTAACAGATCATCATCATCCCTGAATGATCCAATGAACACAAAGTGAGAGTCAGAGACTCCTCCTCCTCATCTCCTCCCCCTTCGCCTCCTCCTCCTCTGTCTCAGACCACTGTACATATTTGCACATCTTCACACACCCCCACCCCCCACCTCCTGGACCCCCTAAACCCCCCATTATTCCTGAAGCATATTGATCTGAGGGTGTATGGTTTCCTGGAGGCTCCCTCTGCTTTGGTTTCCATGGTAACACAACGGGCCGGCCATGGAGCTGCAGCCTTGGCTCTGATCATCACACACACACACACACACACACACACACACACTCCCAGCCTGAAGAGCAGACAATGAGGTCTGAAGAGCAGCAGCGTCTCCTGCCCAGAGACTGAGTCGAGGAGGATTATGGAACATCCTATACTGTAGTACTGCACTATGTACTACTGTAGCCACAGTACTAGTGTAGTACTGTCAACTGAAGGTGGAGAAACTGTCTGGCTACAACATCATGTTACCGTGTTCTGGTCCAAACTCTGATCTTCAGTTTGCTCAGAAGAAAAAATTTCACAACAAAACATGTCGCGATATAATCCCGCGTATTAATCAAAACCATATGATTGGCTAAAACTGTTCTCAAACTCAAATACTGCCCCCTATTGACTTGAACAGCCAGAGAAGGCCCTGCAAGTGTTTCTGCCAGTGGGAGTGGCTTTTTTACCCAGATACCACTGGAAGAAAAACTCTGATTGGTCCATTTCTAATTCTATTTTCAACTATTGTTTCGCAAGAAATGTAAGTTTATGACAATGACCATAGAATTATTATTGGGGTTTAAAAAGTGACTGAATAAAATATTATTAAAAATATATATTAGTAGTAGTACTTTTTGAGGGTACTCCTCCAATATTAGCCAGGAGTATGATGAGTTTCCTTAATTTTCTGAAGGAGACACTTGAGGGTTAATGAAGTTCTCCCTCTGTCTAGTTAAACAAAGCTACTAACTACTGTTTTACTTTTTGACTATAAAACCACTCTGTTTCTGATCGTATTTCCTTTTTAATGGCGTGTAAAGAGGTGTTAGCATGACTTTAGCCGTTCCACTGGTCCTTATGGTCGACTACAAGTTCAGCCTTGATGGAAACAAACACAATGTGACATCAACAAATATCCACAATCTGTGGAGCGAGGTAGTCACGCTGATCCTGGGCTAAAAATATCTCTGTTCAGGAGGTTGGCGTGGCAACCAACAAACGGATGCCAGGCTGGGAATGTTGTTTTTCCTTGAAGGGAGAAGCTCCATCAGCATAGAGGGGACGGACAGAGGAGAAAAGAGGACGAAGGAGACGTCGGAGGGGGGAGGGAAGGATAGACGTAGAGAGAGAGGGAGGATGGAGTTGGGATTCCTGGGAATAATCCAGTGGAATTCAGATGAGGAGGGAAGAGGAGGAGGTATTTAGGTCGGGAATCATGACGGCTGGAGGAGACTGGAGAGAAGATGGAGCCAAAATATGGAGGAAACTCAGGGAGAACAGGATCATGAGAGGAGGAGATGGCCCAAGGGCATGGGTGAGTGGGAGGTGGAGGAGGAGGTGATGGAGGGATGCGAGGGGAAAAGGCAGGAGATGGGAGTTGGTGCTAATCTCATTTCGCGGTAATGGGCTCAAAGATCAAAACATCATGACAAAGTCATATATACGAGACCTCCAGTAGATGGCACCACCTCCACTATGCAGACAAGTCCAAAGGTCCTGGATTAGATCAGAGTCCAAGACAGAAGAATACAATGGAGGAAAATTCCATTAAAATGTTCATGGACCCAAACCCATGAGAACACAATCCAACACTCACCCCAGTCAGCAGGGGGCAGCTCAAGTCCCCAGATGTATGTCAGGACAACGCCAGGCTCGGTATACCCAAGTATACCAGCTACTGGTGGATTTGAACCTGCAACATTCTGGACCTTAGTCTGCTTCCTCAACCACAATTCAGTCAAAGACCTGAATATCATCACTGACTGTCCTCATACTGCACCACCTTCAAGTACTTCTCTGCCACATGTGTGGCTGACTCTTCAGAAGGAAAACCAGCAGTAGCTCAGATACACCAGGTAATATTTGTCCCAACCCAAAAACTTCACCCACAGAAAGGCTAACAGCATATGGAGCAGTGGGATTTGGGTGGCAGAGGTGGAGACAATATCAGCAAAATCAGATATCATCTCACGTACATCTTTACGAGGAAGTTCTGCAGACCTTCTGGGGGCTGATGGGTGGGGTTCCTGATTAGTAGCTACCTAAACCTCATCATCGTTTCTACTGTAGACTGTAGCAGCACCTCCCTCCATCCCAGACGCGCTCCCATTGGCTGACTGTCTGACAACTGACGCTGACCTCTGCCTCCGACGCTCGTACGCATACATGCTGTCGGCCCTAATAGGTGGCGCTCTGCTGTGCGAACAGATGCTAACGCTGACACGGAGCTTCTGCAGAATCACGGGAAAAGGGGAGTGGGTGGGGTTCGGTCGGGAGAGAGTCACAGCTGGGCAGAGAACAGAGCTCAGAGGGCAAGAGCAGGCAAAGGAGAAAGCTGGAGGGAGGAGGGTGGAGAAGTTGGAGTGCAGGGAGAGACGGAGGTTAGGGTTAGAGAGGATGTTGGGGTGATGCTAACAGGATTCTGCGCTGTTCCCTCCATCACTGTCATTAATCATCTCAACGTCGGACAGATTGAACAAAACCCTCTCCGTCTCCACCCAGCTCTGTTCATTCGTCTTTTTTTTTTCTTGTCCACTTCTGTGTCTTCCCTCACATCTCGCTGAAGGATGGTTCTCCCAGGGGAACGCAGCGAGAACCCATCCTCCCAAGTCTTCTTCTCACAAACACAATCAAACTGTAAAGTTCTGTGAACAGTAAAGGAAGTTTGGAGGGAAGTTCTTCAGGAGGAGGAGACGGTTGTTGAACCTGACACTTGAAGGAAAGAGCGGAGAAGCGATGACGGATGAGAATTCCAGGGTTTTCTCTCCTCACTTCATGCAGAGACGGGAAGTTTCTTTGGTGCTGATGCAACATTTAGTAACAGTGAGAATGAAATCTGATTGGTTTAATGTTTGTGTTGTGACACATTGACAAACTTTGTCTTTTAATCTCCAGTCTCTGGAATCAACACCAATTAATCCAACGTTTATAGAGTGATGAGCATTGACGATGACAAAGTACTGGTCCAGGGCACCGATGAAAGGACGTCCTGCTGAAGTGAAAGGACAAAAATGGTTCCGGGTATGCAGTGTATATACATGGTCTGTTCGGCCTGGAAAAGTACGGTTGTATCTGACGTTAGCCCTGGTGGTAACCCGAGAAGTTCTGGTTTAAATTGTGCAAATGGCACCCCCTGTAGGACAGGAAGCTACAGCTCGAGTGTGATTCCCTTAATAACCACAACTTTCTTATTTTGGTAGAAACAGAGACATGGGCCTCATAGCAGGGTCTCCTGGAGGGTCTTCCATCATACTTCTAAATGAATGGGAGCAGGTGTTCTCCGGGACGGTGAACTCCGTCACCATGGCAACGGTGATGAGGCTGAATGTTGGTCTTCACTTCTTTTGAGACACAGTGGAACAAAAACAAAGAGTTTTTCAGCCTCTGAATTCAGACTGATCCGTGGATCAAATCCTGGACCAGAACCTGGAGGAACTGGATGAATTATTCTGGTCTGGTATCTTCTCAGCAGGAGTCTGAACATGTCTAAAAATAACCCCCTGGAAACGGACCTTCTGCCTCAGAGGAGGAAGTTGACGGTTTTATAATTCAGTAGAAACTTTTCATCTGTTGTTTCAGTACTGTGGGCTGCAGTACTCCGCTACAGTACCGGCCTGTAGTACTGGACTACAGTACTAGAGTACAATAGTACAGTACTGGGCTCACGTACCTGAACGCCTCATGCAGTTCTTCTTCTACTCCTGGACGATGAAGTTCTCTGATTGGTCTGATGGTGAAGGGCGTCGTCGCCTCATTGTCGTTAAATAAACCCTGACCTCATAAACCCTGTTAACTGTTGTCTGGAGGTGGCGCTAAATCACTTACTGTAAACAGGGAATAAATGTCACATGACGTCAGAGTAGATGGAAATGGTCATGTGACCAGAACCAGAACTTGGAACCAGATCGACCATCACACACACCCCTGCACCTCAAGGGTTGTAGAGGGGTTGAAATACACTCCCCCTGTAGGTATTCGGAGGTACTGCCGGCACTCCCTTGTTTTATTATTTTGTCAACCCTGAAACCTGGTCCCAGAGAATCCTGGTCCTGGTGAATATTGGTCTGGTTGAATCCTGATCCTGCAAAATCCTGATCCTAGTGAACCCTGGTCACCAGGACCAAGGTTCTGCTGGTTCTGGTTTAACACCAGAAACACCAGTGTTTTTGTGAAGGGGTCTGGTTAAGGTGTGTGTGTGTGTGTGTGTGTGTGTGTGTACAGGCATGTGTGGGGCTCACCCCTCCTCCCCCTCTCTTTAATGGTGATGCTGCCACAGCCTTTTTCTCCGTCTCCCTGTCGCCATGGTAACCCAGCAGTGGGGAAGTGGCCACGTTTGTCTCGGGGGTCCTGGCCTTCTTTACCACAGCTGCGCACACACACACACACACACACACACACCAATTGTCCTGCACGAATCCATCCCATAACTTCACTCCATCAAATATTTACAGTTATTGCTGGTTGGCAGTGATGAGTTAGTGAAGGGTTAGTGATCGTACCTGCAACTCACAGGGGTTGAACAAACAAACACAACCAGGGAAAATAATGTTTCTTCTCCTGGACGTCACTGTATCCTTGATGAAAATAATTCTTTCTTTGTTTTACACCAGGGCCGCCACTAAAAGAGAAGGTGGGCCACATTTGGGCCGCAGGCCTTATGCCTGACATGCATTTCAGACAAAAGACAAAGAAGACAAAATGACTTCTCGTTGTTCGGACCAAGATTACAGACAGAGGATGTTGCAGAGAGCAACATCTTCTCACTGATGTTCAGAGTTGGAGGTGAATTGATTCAGTCTGAAGCAGCAGAGACGCTGATGATGATGATGATGATGATGATGATGTAAACGTGTCAAACCAGGATCATGTCCCTGTTGTTAAGACAATGTCACAACAATACTAACCTGTTATTCTTCTATTTGAAGGTGTGATATGAGTGTCTTCTTGTAGTTTATGGTCTGATGGCTCCAAAGGTAAAGATCTTCCAGAGCTGCTGCTTCCATCGCTGCTCCCATGTTGATGTTCCAGAGTTTGGAGACCAGAAGAAGAGTTAGACTAATGATGAACGATATTATCAGACTTTTACAGGTCGATCAGTTAATGTTCAATTTATAAAATCTAAGTAACAGTGCCCTCTTGTGTTAGTAAAGAGCCAGTGCATCGTAACGAACCTTTACTGTACATTTTCATGCCTTGAGTTGATGCTTTTCTCCACAGAGCCTGACAGGACAGGATCACCGTTATCAAGGAATCGAACCCAGGACTCTTTGCTTATATTAATGCACGTTTTACAACTGTCCACTGATTAGTGCAAGATCATCATCATGCACTAATTTTAAGCAGGTAAAAACAGTTACAGAACCTTCGATCTTGACAGATTCTGACACTACCATACTTCATCCACTAGAGGGCCCCATCCTCAAACAAAACCACACCAGTCTGGGCTTTTATGTTAGGATCTGACACAGAAACAGGAACATTGGAAGGAAAAGCAGGGAAATCAAACTCCTTGTCATTGTGACGCTGTGAATCACACAACAGGTGAGAAACGCTGACACCTAGCGGCTATAATTTCCTTCTAGTCCAGTAATAGAGAGAACAGACAGGAAAAGATGGTCGATATTAAATTAACCGACAACCAATACATGATTAATCTGATCAATTAAATTGAATCAGTCAGAGTTAAAGACCTGTGTGTGTGTGTGTGTGTGTGTGTGTGTGTGTGTGTGTCCATTTACGGTCACTGCTGGTCTTGAAGAGCGGACCAGGAATAACTGACATACCAGAGACTGATAACCAGAGGAGGAGAAGAAGATCAGGGGGTCTGGTATATGACCTCGTCCTCCAGAGTGAAGGTCAGTCAGAAAGTTCTCAGACAGAGGTTCTCCTCAACGTCTTCTCTGCTCCTCAAACCACTGAGCCACAGGTCCAGACAGAGGAGTTTCATCAGTCGTCCTTGTCCACTGCTGGTTGAAGACGTTGACCTGTTCTCTGCACCAGTCAAACTCTCTTCTTCTGGTCTTCTGGAGAGAATGATGGTTCCAGATCAAACTAAGAGCTGAAACAGCACGGATGTGTCCATGAACACATCGTGACTATGATGTCCTGGACGGAAGGAAAGATCTGAATATTCAGAGGAGGATCTTCAACCTTGATGTTTGACTGTGCCTCAAACAGGCCACACAGTGAGACGCGTGCCTTAGGTTTGGTATCGTTGTTGACATATACATGTATTGGGCCTAAATAAGTTTATTCAGTTATAATTGTAAGAATCGTTTTTATTAAATCCCATAGTTTAATACGTGAGAAAACAGCTGTACCTTAGAGTCAGACTCACTAGGTGGCAGCATTGCAGCTCATTTAAATGATCTCAGTGAAGTGTAGAGATAAATACATATTACCAGGTCTATATTGGTATCGGCATCGATATTGGACCTGGACTGGGACCACCTGTAGAAGCACCGCTCTGTACTGAGCTGTGTGATTGGATAACAGAACCACAAATGTCCTCAGAACCGGAACTGTTGGGTGCGGTACAGTACAGATCAGAACAGTACAGTAAAGTACAGTTCAGATTGCTATGCTACAGTACAGTACAGATGAGAACTGTATAGTGCAGTGCAGATTGGAACAGTACAGTACGGTACAGTACAGACTGAAACAACAAGGTCCAGATCGATCAGTTCAGTACGGTACAGTATAGTTGGGAACAGAACAGTTGAGTATAAATGATAAAAGTCCATTCCAGTCCATCACGGTACAGTACGGTACGGTACAGTCTGTCTGAGGAGTTCCTCCTCCTTTGTTCTCCTCTGTCTTCAAATAAATCCCTGTCTGTTCTACAGGGGTTAAAACCTGTCTCTCCTACTGCTGTCATCACCTCACCCTGTCTCCCTGAAGACTCCCCCACTATCTCCTCCCCTGACTCCCTCTCTCTCTCTCTCTACCTTCCCATTCCACCTTTCTCTGCTCCCTTTTCTTCCGTGTTCACCTCAGATATACTCACACTCCCACTCCTCCCTCTCCTTTCTCTCTCTGTCTCACCCTCACCGGCTTCTCTCTCTCTGTCTGCCTCTCTTTCCCACAGACAGAAAAACCACGTCTCGCACAAACAAGTAGATCCTCTCTCTCCCTCAAACACACACACACACACACACACACACCATCATGCTTCCGTCCATACTGTACCAGTGTCACAGCAGAAGAGCAGCAGCAGCAGCAGCAGCAGCAGCAGCATCTTCTCTGACACTTCCTGCTGCAGAGAGGAGACACTGAACAGACGTGAGGAGGAGGAGGAGGAGGAGGAGGAGGACAGAGGAAGAGAGAGAATCACCCAGGAAACACCTCAGGACAGGAGGACACAGGGAAAGAGAGCCGGGGAGGAGCAGCAGGAGCAGGAGGAGGAGGAAGAAGAGGAGAAGGAGGAGGAGGAGGAGGAGGAGGAGAGCTGCAGCCATGTCAGACACACCTCTGCAGAGGAACGGCTCGGCCACTGCACCGTGAGTGGATTTTCATTTTTAATTCTCTGTCTCCCCTGTGTCTCCCCCCTCTCTCCCTCTCTCCCTCCATCTGACAGCCGTGGTTGTCATGGGAACCGGAGCTCAGTCATGGTGAGGCTGCTGCTCAGTCATGACTGAGGAGGAGACAGGAGGTACAGCGTGTTCGCTCGTGTCTCCCTGTGTCTCCGTCAGCGTCCATTCCTGCCTCCAGACACCGTCATTAATTCACTTTATCATTCTGTAATAACTAAATAAACCTGCAGGGGTCGCTCCAGCCTGATGAGCTGTTTCTAAAATGGTTGAAAACCATTTGAGTGACGCTGTAGGTTCAGGTCCATCAAGCTGAGATCCAGAGCAGACGGTGACAGAATGTCCCCAAGAGTTGACTCAGCTGTGGACCATGATCCTGTTTAGAGGAAAATGGATGAGAAACGAAGGGAATTCAACAAAGACTTCAACTGTGTCGCCCCCCTGTGGCCGCAACAAATGACACAGAGAGACGGGTCGGGGCCACGGGCCTTGAGTTTCTCAAGTGTGGTTTTGTTGGTTAGTAGCATGAAGTCAATGGTTGTCGGCTCAAATCCCAGCACTTGGGACATTGTGGGGAATGACAGACGTCAGTAAAGTGGACCACATGTCTGCGGGTCAGTGGACGCAGGTGAGGGACAGTCAGGGGTCAGTGGTTGTTGTCTGTGTCTGACAGTTGTCTCTCAGGGCTGCACTGATGAGTCAGAATGAGTCTGAGAACTGAGCTGCACAAAAAGGACAGGAGGGAGAGACAGGATGGACATAGGAGACAGAGGAGACAGGACGGACAGAGGTAGAATAAACCCCTGACACAGTCTCAGTGAGACAGTCTCAGTGATCATCCAGGACATGTTGGTCCAGAGTCTGTGGATCTAAAGTTTCCTCTGGAATCCAATCATCTGGACGTCAGCAGTTGGTGGAACAACAACAACAGAACAACAACAACAACAGAACAACAACAACAACAGAACAACAACAACAACAACAACATCAAAAACGACAGAACAACAATAAGAACAACGTCAAAACAACAGTGACAATAAGAGATAACTCTCCATTTCTCCCCGTCTCTCTGTGTCTCTCCCTGTCTCACTCCTTCTTCTCCCACTTGTTCCTGGTCTTGTCCATGGTTTCTGCAGCTATATAGCACACCAGACGTCAGTAAAGTGGACCACATGTCTGCGGGTCAGTGGACGCAGGTGAGGGACAGTCAGGGGTCAGTGGTTGTTGTCTGTGTCTGACAGTTGTCTCTCAGAGCTGCACTGATGAGTCAGAATGAGTCTGAGAACTGAGCTGCACAAAAAGGACAGGAGGGAGAGACAGGATGGACATAGGAGACAGAGGAGACAGGACGGACAGAGGTAGAATAAACCCCTGACACAGTCTCAGTGAGACAGTCTCAGTGATCATCCAGGACATGTTGGTCCAGAGTCTGTGGATCTAAAGTTTCCTCTGGAATCCAATCATCTGGACGTCAGCAGTTGGTGGAACAACAACAACAGAACAACAACAACAACAACAACATCAAAAACGACAGAACAACAATAAGAACAACGTCAAAACAACAGTGACAATAAGAGATAACTCTCCATTTCTCCCCGTCTCTCTGTGTCTCTCCCTGTCTCACCCCTTCTTCTCCCACTTGTTCCTGGTCTTGTCCATGGTTTCTGCAGCTATATAGCACACCCTGGTGTTTGTTTGGTGGACTCTGCTCTCCCAGTTATGTCCCCACAGGTACAAAAGTGTCCACCACCGTACACCTTTAGTGGCGGTTGTTCCACAACTGTGGTTTGTCGTTTGTTTTCTTTCTTAAAACGTTGTTTCTATGGACTGTAGACGGTGCGTTCTCTCTGAAGGGCCACGGCCCAGAGGTTGAGTGCCTGTTTCTCTCTCCCTCTCTGCCCCTCCATGTGTCTTTCAACATCTGGAGTCCATTACCTCTGGGCCGGGCGGTGAGGGAGGCGGAGCCTGGCTGTATGTGTGGTGAGGTCATCGTGTCGTCGTGGCGATGCAGAGGAACAATGGCGCCGTTGTCTCCAACGACAACCGGCCCACGTTACTGACGCCACAACGTGCTGCTGTGGGTGAGAAGGATCAGAACGACGTCCAACCGTCCAACCAACAGTTGGTCTCCACCAACTTTGTCTTTATTTTCTTATTTTCTTTTCTTATTCTCCTTATTTACAAAAAAAAGATGAACCTGGTTTCTAACTTTCCAAAATGATCCAAACATTTACAGAGAACTGGAAAAATAAATCTTAAATATTAACACAGTTTTGCCAAATGGACTCTTATAGCCTGGGACAGACATGGACAAACTAAGGCGCGGGGGCTGGATGTGGCTCGTCTGGGTTTGTACTCTGGTCCAACACACTTTTAATGATTTATTGGCTCCTGGGTTTGATGTGAAACCAGGGCCACATTTGAGCGGCCGATCGAGTGCTGGTACAGGGTGTGGCCGACAGTCCATGACCAGGAGCAGAATAAAAACTCTAAATGGGACAAGTCAGGGAAATCCTCCTGCCTTTTTCCCTGCATTACCCTCACATCCCTATAGGTGGCGTACAAAAGCATTTTAGCCTGCTCCTCAACCTGCTCCTGATTCCAGACCTGGTCACCGCTCACTGATGCCCCCTGCAGGAGCCAACACTCCAGTATGTCAGTGCTGAGAGGTGAGGGTTCAGTTCTGTAGCTGCTCAAAGGCTCCGCGGCAGAAACTGCAGCTGAACTCAGTGACTGGACTGTGTTTGTTCTATATTCCCTGAAGGCCTCGGCCCAGACTACTGCTGCTGTTTCTCCTTATAAGGAGGTCAGTCTGGAGTCAGAAGGAGCAGGGAGTTAGGAGAGGAGGGTGAGGTGATGAAAAGGAGAAGAGGGTGAGAGAGACAGAGGAGAGGGGAGGAAGGAGAGAAAGAAGGGAGGTGAGATAAGGAGGTGTTGTTGTGAGAAAGAAAAGAGGAGACACAGCAGAAAAGGAGAAGGAGGAGGAGGAGGAGCAGGAGCAGGAGGAGGAGGAGGTTCTATTTAAGTGATGAATTATTAAAACCATGGACCAAATACATTAATAGGACAGTTGTAGCTCTGGTGTCCCCTGGTGTCTGTACCAGGAGGACCATCATCTGACTCTGCCTCTGCACTGGGGCCAGTGGTGGAGGCAGGGGTGGAGGCAGGGGTGGAGGCAGGGGTGGCCAGTGTGCCGAGCAGTCAGCAGCACAAATAGAACATAGTTAGAGGTTCCACTGGTGGAGGAAGTGAAGTCGACGGAGAACCTGTTATTATTTCTCTGTTTGTTCCCGTCAGGTTCACAACTGTGGTCTCCTGTGTTCACTTCCACAGGGCTGCTGTAGGGGGCGACAGTGTAGCAGTGTATCGACTCAGTAATCCAATCAGTTGATATCGCCCCCTGTTGGAGAGCGTCCAGGCTGTCAAACAGCATTATTTCTCAGTCTACGAGGACTGGACCCTGTCAGCACCTCCCTGTCTCTCTCTCTCTCTCCCTGTCTCTCTCTCCTCCTCTTCTCTCACCCACTCTAACTGTTGCCAATTCACTCTCCTCCTCCTCCTCCTCTCCCTCTCAGCTGCTCCTCCCAGCTGTTTAATCACACATGGCTCCTGCCTAAAAAAGAGGAGGAAGGAGGAGGAAGGAGGGACAAATGGGAGGAGAGAAAAGGAGAGAGTGGGAGAGAGAGAGAGAGAGAGAGAGTGACTGAGAGACAGTGAGGAGCTCCTTCTCTCCTCTGTCTCTGGTTGGATTACAGAGGAGTAACTTCATCTCTACTCCTCTACCTGAACTTTTTTTTTTTTACCTCCTTCTCCCTTGTTCTCCTGCTGATCACTCCAGAAGTTCTCCCCTGATCTCACCTCTCCTTCTCTCCTTTCACCCCCTGCCCTCTCCCCTGCTCCTCTCTTCAGGATGTCCTGCGAGGAGGCTCAGCTCCACAAGGAGAGGCTGCAGGCGCTGGCGGTAAGTCGTCCTCGTCCACTCTGACCTGTCTGTCCATGTGTCTGTCTGTCTGACGTTCAGCGTCTCCGCCGTCTTCTGTCAACATCCCTGGTCCTCGTCCTCATCCCTGTCTTCTTCTGTCTTCTTCGTCCATTCATGTCTGGAATCATCTGTTGAAAGTTCACGTTTGAACAATCGATTCCTGTGACGTAACCACAGCAGCTCAGCATCTCGTCCACCTCCTGAACCCAGAGCAGATGTTTCCACATCTGACATCACGACGTCCACGCTCATATTTTACTCACGTTTCAGTTCCTGCGGTCGAGGCCAAGTTAGGAAACAAAGCTAAAACAAACACGCCGTGTTAGCGCTCCGCTCGAAACCGCCGTGTTCACGGTGTCAACTTTCATCCTCGTCCAGGACTGAGGACAAAAAGTTTCTCCTGGAAAATCTTTCTGGGATTTTCTTTTTTTAGGTTTGGGGGGTGAAGGGGGTGGGGGGTCTGTGTGACCACCGTGTGTGTGTGTGTGTGTGTGTGTGTGTTGAAGGACGCTCTCGTCCATGTGTTGATCCAGGACACTGTGTTTGTGCCACTGGACAGAGACGTCTGTTCAAGTATTTGTCTGATAGGAACTCCAGAGCAGAGACCAGGGTTCAGGGCCCTGGGACGGAGTTTGGCGCCAGCCGAGAACCACAGCATACCACACACACACACACACACACACAGTTACCGTTAGTCACACTCACAGCAGCAGTTGCAGCAGATGGAGAAAGTATTCAGGCCTTGGTAGAACATGGCTGCTGTCAACGTCAACCATCAGGCTGGACACTGAGGACACAGGACAGGAAGTTCTCATGGACTCGGAGCGTATTTGCTTTTGTCATGAATCACTACAGCGAGTTCATTGGTCAGACAGACGTTAACCCTCGGAGTAGAGACAAACACCAACATTTCGAAAAACAAAGACTTCGGTCAGTTGACGATGACCAGATGGACAGAGTTCAGGATCTGTGAAGTTCAGGTCTCGTACCATCTGTGAAGACTCTCATCCAAAAGGTTTAGTTGGACAGGCTGGACTTCTTGGAAACTTCATCAGTTTGTGGTTCATGTAGAAGGTTGGTTTTGGACAGTTCTAGTACCAGTTCACCTGTGAAACACAGACACTGAGGTCCTGGACTTAGACCCCAGGTCCTGGACTTAGACCCCAGGTCCTGGACTTAGAGTCCAGGTCCTGGTCGATTCACTTCAAGCCTAAATAATTAAATAAAGTCACCACAGCTAACTAGTTCCTCCCCGGCCACTGTACAGGAAGTGAAGAGAAAATTCCTCTCTCCTAAACTCTCTGCCCCACGGTCTAAAAATACCCTCCCCCATATTGATCCTCCCCTCTATACTGCCCCCTAGGATCGATCTTTTCTAACCCCACACAGTTGGGATCTCTGCCAAAGATGAATCTGAGAGCTGACGACACGGTGGAGCAGTGGACACCGATTCCCACGGTCTGACGGTGATTACAGCTGCTTCCTGTCCAATCAGGGCTCAGAGTGGGGGGGGGGCACTTAGTGAGGTCATGCCTTTAAATCTGTATCACTAAAACACTTGGAAGTCAACCCCCCCCAATACACCACCCCCCCACCAAAAAAACACGATTACACGTGTGTGTGTGTGTGTGTGTGTGGTTTTGTGGAGCAGCCAATGAAGCCTTGTTGCATCATCGTCTAATTGTCTGTTGCCTGTGTGTGTCCACCACTAACTACACTGACGTGAGTGTGTCCTGTGGTTGTTGTTACCGTCACTGTAACTTCGTGGCTACATAAAGTTCTAAAGAACTCGTCCAGAGGACAGATTAGAAGCAAATATAGGCAAAAAAGGTTTTCTTGCCAGAATGTCCAACATGTCCAAGTTGTCCTAACCCTTCATCTCTGATTCAGATGTCAAGTGACACCAGTACTGACCTGGTAATGTTTACCTGAAGAAACCGCATGAGGCTGCATGAGGAGCATGAATAAATGAGCTGAAATGCTGCCACCTAGTGAATTACGCTTAAATACTTTTAGCCATTTATCCCCAAGACTTTTTTTAGGGGACATCATTTGGATAAATCCCGGTATTGAATGATCAGTTTTTGATTATCGGATGAATTAATAATGCTAGTACCAGGAGGATCGTTTGGTCAATATTATCAGACATTCCTTGTCTTCTTACCTGGTCTCCTTTTTAAGTTTCTATCTGTCAAAGATTTGTCCTGCATCTCTGTGGTGGCTGGTCTTCCTGATGTGGTCTGTGTTCAGGGTTTGATCTGGGTCAGGGTCTTCAGGGGTTTTTACCTCATCCTGTGGATTCACTTTGTGAGGTCCATCATTAGAGAGTGAAGGTGAAGGTTGGGGGACGGGGACGGGGGACGGGGGAGGTTGTTACCTCGACATGTGCAGAGATTTGTGACCGTGGTGCAGGGACGGGTTAATGGGCTGCCTTGGGGGGGCGCTGTAGAGGGGGGTAAATAGAGCTGGGGGCTGGGCTGAGAGTGTGTGTGTGTGTGTGTGTTCATGAAGTTTACTCTGTCACTGGAGCTTGAAAGTCCTCGTCCTTAAGGGGATCAACATAAGGCTTCTGTCCCAGTCCTAATGATGGACAATCAGACTTAAACACATTCCAGATCAGATCTTTGTAAGAAACCTTTATCCTCACGCAGCTTCTCCCTGCAGCTAATTCACCACAAAGTAGAAGTTCACGACTGTATTTTTGGACACTGAAGGGTTAACATCCTTGATGAGGCGAAAGCTCAGGACAACAAAGTAAAATGATTGTCTGATTGGTCAGCCTGACTGACCGTTAGCCTATTGCAACAGCGTTTCCCCTTCTAAGAACCATTGGTTTGGAGAATCTTCAGCTGCTACTGTTGGTGTTCCAGGTTCTGTGTTATTGATCTGGAAGAACAGCAGGTGGCGTTGTGCTCTTAGTCTAGTTGACTATTGTTCTTGAATCAAAATGTCCAACTGTTGGACAATCTGGAGATCATTGATATTGAGCAACAAACGTTTCATTTCTGATCAGTTTTACTAAACAATGCAACAGTAGCTAACCTTCGACTGATTTCCAGACTAATGATGAGGACTGATGTCCTGGACCAGGAATTGGACTTAAAGGACAGGACCAGTTTAGGGTGATGGGGGTGGGTAAGTGGGGGCAGAGGCATTTTAAGTAGCAAAGGTGGGGGGCGTGGTCTGTTAGGTAGTCTGGGGTCCAGGGTCTTGGGAACGCCAGGCATCACATACCTTCTAAAATTAGCAGCAGCTGTTCCAGACCTAACGGAGGTTCTGGTGTTTGTGGAGATGTGAGATGGTGTGTACATGCTTCTGTCTGGTTCACAGATAACTGAGCCAGCAGGGGGCAGAATGTAGTTTTCTTGGAGACCACACCATGCGAGGCCAACACGAGCAAGAAACACGAGAATCTCAACAAATTCTTTTTTTTTTTGCGTCATCTGTATATACACAGAGATCTTAAGATCACCTCCTACTGGTCAGTTATGGGAACAGTCACCTGCTGCTGCTATCACATGACAATGGTATGGCAGACATCCATGTCATGTGCTAACTTAGCATCTACTAATAGCACTGACACCTTAGTCCAGACGCGGGCAATTATTTTGACTCTGAGGTCAAAATGGGCGCTAAGGTTTGCCACAAGGGGGCGGTTGAGCATTTGTGTGAACTAAGATACTTAAATGATTTCAGCTTTTTTTCTACGCCAACAATGATAATATAAATTAAAGGTATGATTTTGACAAGTTTGGTGGGCCGTATTAAAATACCAAACTGGCCATAAACGGTCCCCGGATCTTAGGTTTCCCTCGTCAGGTTAGAACCTCTTCACACAGAACCCTGTGTTGACTACGATGATCCAATATCACCTCAACCATATGGAGATGTAATGAATGAAAGTCAAACATCAACTCCTGTTGATTTACCCAGGATTCTGACCCCAACCTGCCACACTGACCATGAGAAAACAGTCACCAGCAGGGGGCAGCACTGACTGACCGGACTGAAAAGACATTTCCTGGTCCATACACGTTGTTGTTGTCGTCATGTGGTTTACGGAGGACACTGTGTTTCCATAAAAATCTTTGTGCCAGAATCAGCGGAATCGAACCCCTGACATTCACGGCGCGAGGTCATCTGAGTCCCTGTTCCCCAGGCATTCAGGTGTGGCCCTTCTCTGCGAGGAAGACGATCTTCGCCGCGGCATGTCTTCAGCGGGCGTGTCGACACGTGGTGAATGTGACCCCTGTGATCCGCTGCTCAGACTCTGCTCTGACGGAGTCTCATCACCGACAACAGGAAGGTGGCGTCCAGCCATGGCAGGGCTCTGTCCTCTGTCCTCTCAGGGCGTGGACGAGAGATTTTCTCAGAGATTTACTCTAGGCCTCGTCTCCACCTCCAGGACGGACAGGATCATTTCATCATTCCCTCCGACCGCCTGTGACCAAAGATGGTCAGTTTGGTTTACCCCTGTGGAAATCCTCCCGCCACGCAACTTATGAGCAGAGCAACTTAAGAGCAGAGCAACTTAAGAGCAGAGCAACTTATGAGCAGAGCAGCTTAAGAGCAGAGCAACTTAAGAGTAGAGCAACTTAAGAGTAGAGCAACATAACGTCCAGTTTTTACAGAATTATCCTCAAGTCAGGGCTGGACTATGTAAAGATGTATGTGAGAAGAAACAGCGCCAGACTGAGGACGGTTCTTTAAGGTGGACGAAGACATCGGTCCGTGTCACAAACAAATAACTGGAGCCACTAACAAACCACCAAATGATCTGGTGATAAAAACAAAAACAAAACAAGGATCCGAAGCCTCCAGTGGACGGAGACATAAATGTCCCAACTCTGCGGTGGAGGTCGACGTCGTCTACATTGTTAACACTGTGGTTTGACAGAGAAGAGAGAAATGTGCTGCGGTGGACGTTCACTGACAGAAGTCGGGAGAGAGCAATGCCAAGAACGCGGAGTGAGGCCGAAGGCTGCCGGGAGTCGGAGTGTGGGAAGTCAGTGTGGCACTGGGAATGTTAGCATGCTTCCTGGTGGGGGAGGAGAACAGAGCGTTGACCGGACGGTAGAGGAGTGGACGGAGCAGCCAGGGCTTCGTGTCTCTTCCGTGTCTCTTCCTCCTGCTCTGAAAGAAGGAGGAGCGTCGCCAACGACCCTTTTCATACCTTGTTTCATTGTCAACCGTGATTTTTTCCCCCACCTTGACGCCCCCTGCTGTCCTGCCTGCTGAAGTGAATGTGGCGTCTGTGCTGCTGGAGGAGTGAGATTAGCTGTGGAGATACAACGACAGAAGATCCCAGTGTTCCCTCCACTCAGTACCAGTTCCCCTGTTTGATCCAAACCTGAATACAGCACACCACCAATAGTATGTGTGTGTGTGATACTAGTCCAGCTATACATGTGGGGACACCTTCTTAGTCCAAGATTTAGTTTGTTTTTTATAATTTCAGATTAGGATTAGGGTAAGGATTAGGATGAGGCGTTGAATTTTGTTTATGGAAGGTACTAGAAAAAACACACACAGGTTTGTGTGTGTGTGTGTGTGTGTGTGTTCTTAACAACATCTGCTGGAGAACAAACCTCAGCTCAGACTCTGTGACTGTGGGATCTGCTGTGACCTCAGATTTTCTTCAGATGTTTTCACAGCAGGTGTTCAACTCTGCTGAATTCAGGGTTTTTAAATGGTGCTCAAACTCCAGGCTGTGGACCAGCGCTGGACCTGTTTTCCTTTTTAATTATAACCTGATCCAGTGTTACGGCTCCCCCTATATACCAACCTCACTTTTACCTCATTTTTTTGCCACTTTCATCACCTGCTCTTCATGGACTCTACAGTCTCTGAACTACAGTCCAGAGTCTGACATGACGTGGTTGGACGTTTGGAGTCTCCTGGTCCAGTTAGAATCAGATCTTAACTTGGTCAAAGAACCAATGTTCTCTCTGACTGGTGGAACTGATCCCTGAAAGAACGCAGGAAGGAAGTGATCTGGTCTGAGGTCAGTAGTCACTGAGGTCCCAGCAGATAAGGACTTGGAAAAATACTCCATGGATGAACTTGCAGTCACAGTAGCCTCAGGCAACCACTGGGGGTGTTGTGGGGAGAATGGACATTTGTGAACTGGACACTGAAGACGGATGATGTCAACATTCAGAGGCCCACGTGGGTGGACTGACGGTTTGTGCGTGGGACGAAAATCCCAAACAGGAGGCAGATCCCAGGACCATGAGATCCTGATGTTGGACCAGAGGGACCAGAGGAGGAAGGACAGAAGAAGGAAGGATTGTGGGATTTTTGCCATTTTCTAAAAAGAAAATCTCAAGGGACAGCCCCCCCTCCTCCCTATAGAGGGCAGTATCAACGTTAAAAATTGTATGAAGAAAAGTCGAAAGTAAAATAAATCTGGTCGTGGTTGACGGTTTGAAACTTTACTGCTGGTCCAAACCATCGGCCGAACCACAAGCACCGCTGGTCACTTTATCTTTATCAACGCACCTCCAGACAGACAGACAGACAGACAGACAGACCTCCACCTGAGGCAACGTCTCAACCCCAGCCTGGAGGGTGCAGGACACTGGTGAACCTGGAGGTGCTGATCTTCATCCCAGTAGTTTGAAATATGAAACCACTGCCCTGGAAATGAAGAGGAAAATACAGAGAAAACCTCAGTGAAAAAGTCAATACGACTGAAAGCATTAGCACTTCTTCCTCCTCCGTCTCCTCCATCTTCTCCGTCTCCTCCTCCTGTCACCGGCACAAACCAATCGATGGAACAACTGACAACATTGATCTACAACAGTTTAACTTCTCTTCTGTTCTGTCTTTCAGGAGAAGAGAAAACGACAAGCAGAGATCGAAGGCAAACGAAGTCAACTGGATGATCTGGTGCTTCAGCTCCAACACCTGAAGGTGAGTCCACAGTGGTTCTGATTGGTCCACACCAACCAGTGGACGAGGTCAAGTGACGGTCATGGTGTTGTGTACAGAACCAAATAGTTTAGAGTTGGAGATGATTCCTATTCCTACAGTTAATGAAGGCAACGTCAGCTCTGGTGCCTCATGTGAGTTGATGTGTTATTTTCAAAATAAAATTCTCTTAAAGTCTCAGCTTGATAAACGTTGGAACTGATTTTATCATCAAAGTTCAAACCTTAAAGTGAATCCTGGTCCTGACAGAACCGTAGTTCTCCTCTGATTGAGGTCGGGTCGCCTCGCTGACCGACTGTTTCCTCTGAGAACCAGCCTGCTCTCTGCTCTCTCTCACGCTGTTTCACAGTCCTTCCATTTCCTGTTCGGCTCTGACACGTAACCACTCGGGGCTGGTTCCAACCACCGCCGCCGCCAGAATGAGGATGAAATCTGACCGAGTCTTTAGGAGATTAAGTCTGAGGAGCAAATCCTCCGTCAGGTTAACGCGCGGCTCTGAGGTGGTCATAACGTTTACGACGTAACGTCCAGACTGGGATCAACGCCTGCACAGAGGCTGCTGGTCTGGATCAGAACGCTCCAGGGTTCCTTCATCAAATCTCAAGGCTCCAGATTCCATTTCCTCTGCGTCTCTGGAGAGACGACTACAAAGCCCTGCTTGATGCTGTTGCTGGTGCCACGCTCAGAGGTAATGGTCATTAAGTGGGGACTGTGTGACCAGAGCTGATCACATCTGGACGTCCAGTTAAGACGAGGGGAACTGACGGAGGCAGGACGTCTGGCTTTGACACCAACCACAGAACCAACGTGATTGGCTCAAATAAATCAACTTTACTGGATTTTCTTCTGGATACAAGGAAACATCAGGGCTGATCCCAGGTCAGCCGTCAGCTCCGTCCTCTGTCCTCAGTCTCTCAGTCAGATCAATCAAGGTGGTCATTTTAAAGGTTCAGGAAATGATGAGAAAACCATCCAACCCATATAGGTCACAATGACCACAGTGGAGTACACTGCAGCGCCACCTATCTCCTCTCTGTGGTCTTCAGTCTGCAGCAGCAGCAGCAGCAGCAACAGAATATTTCTGGGGATGGAACTAAATCATTAACTGTGGACCTGGTCGAGGGTTAGACTAAATAGAAGAGAACTCTGGAGGAGGTTGGACGAACGATTGCCCTGAACCTTCTCCTCTGGTGAGGGATGGCTGCCCCAGAGAGAGGACAGATGTCCTCCTTCTTCTCTGCTGTCCATTTCCTGTTTATTTCCAGTCTGACTAAGTCTAGTCTGTCCTTGAGGCCTTGATGAAAAAGCGGTCCAGGCCTGAAGTTGTTGGGAATTTCATTAACTCCTCCCACAGGAAGGACGACAGTGAGATTTGGGGGCAGTTGTCCAACCAGGTCATGGATGAAAGGATGAAGATGATGATTTGTTTCTTTAGATTTTTACTGCAGTTGAGGTTTTCCTCCTCTCTGGACTTCAGCTCCTTCTCCAACACCTCTAAAACATCTAAGCTGGTCCCCACATGTTGTGTTAGCTCTTGTGTTGTGTGTGGATCATTTCTGGAGGTCTACAGTATATGAGTGTGTGTCCTGAGCAGAAAGTTCCCAACACTGAGCTCTGCTCAACAAACGGAGAAGCTGTAAAACACACATGGCTTCAATCAGCCTCCACTTCCTGCGTCCACACTTCCAGAAGTGTGTGTTTGGAGCTGGAACGCTCCACGGTGTTGGGATCACGCTAACTTCATAAAAGATTCAGTCGATGTGTTTAATGGCTTTTAATTAGAGACTGGACTCTTTTATGGTTATATATAGGACCTGGTCTAATGGTTCCAGACTCTTCTCCATCCAGCAGACCTCACGGCCGCAGCACCACAGTCTGACTTCCATTCGTAGTGACTTGGACTTGTTGAACCAACCTGAAGAATCCTTCACTGTGGTATAATGACTGTTGTTTGTCAGCAGTTTTACTTTTACACTTTAAACCTGTGCCTGGCCCCCTACAGGCAGCCAGTGGACACTGCTGGTGTCGGGCCGGGCCTCCAGTTGACTGAACTCATGGCATTTCTCTCCAGTCTGTTTTAATGACGTCCTACAGAAGGTGAATGGAACCTTTCTTCAACACTTCTACATGAATCCCTGGGTCTTGAAGCTGAGTCGGGCCTCAGTGTTTCCCTCATGTTTTCAACACTGACTCGATTCACACTCCTGGTTCGGACCGGGCCGTCATTACAGGATCATTTTATGTGGTTTTCGTGGAAAGAAAGAAAAATCAGCCAGACGCTTCTGCTGAGCCAAGGGAAACGAAACAAACCTGCACACGCTCAGATCTGGAGGCTGGGATGGAAGGAAGGCTTCGTCTGCCAGAAGATGACTCACTCCCTCGTCTGACACACACACACACACACACACACACACACACACACACACACATGCATGAACTGTGTGATGTTTCAGGTGGAGGACATGAAGGACACAGTGAGTGGATCAAAGGTGATAAATAGTTGTTGGAGCCGTGTTGATGATGTCATCCATCCCCCAGTGTCAGACCTCCTATCATCTGACCTTCAACTATGACCTAAAACTCAATCTTTGCTGTTCAACGTCGTTCACCGTAGAATCAGACTGAAAAAGTTCACGGCCTTCAGTCAATAACTGTGTGGAAATGACATTCAGCAAATAATCCCACAGGAGACCATCGACTGGACAGGAAACATCAGCCATCAATAACTGGTCCTGGACCAGGGGGGGTTCCATGGTCCTGGACCAGGTGGAGCTACAGAGTATTGGACCAGGTGCTCCATGGTCCTGGACCAGGTGGAGCTTTGTGGTCATGGTCCAGGTGGAGATCCATGGACAAGCCTTAGACAGAGACACTCTGGGCTCCTGAAATGTATTGTCCACCACAAAGTCCTGGAATGATGCGTATGGACTGTTTGTTTGTGTGTGTGTGTGTGTGTGTGACTGTGTGTGTGTGTGTGTTTGTGCTTCACCTCTGGACTATGTTGTGGAGACACAGTCCAGAAATCTACAGACCAGGTCTGGATCTGAAGACTAGGGCAGATCCTGAGGTGAAGTTCATGTCTTCTGAGGCACTGACGTCATCACAGTCAGATTGACAGATATATCAACCCTGCAGAGCAACTGGCAACATCTGACTGTGAGATTGAGGTGTCTGTTGAATTCTTCAGCTGGTCTATATTTACCAGGGACCACAGTTTGAGAACAGCAACAATAGAAGAAGAGTTTTTTTTTTATTATTTCCTGTGGTTTCCTTTTTAATCCTGGGTCAAGTTTGGATCAGAGAGACAAAGAAAAGAAACCGCCTCTAAGTTCTTGTCCTGCTGAGGATTCAAATGAATGAGGACACTCTGAGCCGAACCCTGATGGTTCCTGTCAGGGACGACTTTGTCAACAATAACCAGTCACGTCTGAAACGCAGACACAACCAGATTATTCCAGTTTTAGAGGCTGCTCCCTGTAATCAGAGGTGTGGGCTTCACTGAACTCTTCAAACCAGTGGATGGGACAACAATGATGGGAACCATCGACATTTACACTCACAAAGACACGTCCCAGTAGGGGGGGCTGTCATCTGGTTGTCAAACAGGATGGAACCCCTGGAGGTCTGGAGGGAGAACTGTCCTGGTTTTTATATTTGTATATGTGAAGTGTTTTTTCTGAGCTGGAGGGAAAGTTCTACAGGACGATGAGACCAGCCATGATGGACAGATTAGAGACACTAGGAATAGAGAGAAGACAGGAGACAGAGCTGGAGGTGGAGGAGTTAAAGATGCTGCTGAGATTCTCTTTCGGAGAGACAAGGATGGACAGGATCAGGAATGAGGTGATTAGAGGGACAACGCAGACAGGAAGGACAGATTGAGATGGTTTGGACATGTTCAGAGGACAGACAGTGGTTACATGTTGGTAGAAGAATAATCATAGAGATGGAGCTACCAGGTTGGACCAGGTGGAGCTTCATGGACAAGCCTTAGACAAAGACACTTTGAGCTCCTGAAATGTATTGTCCTCCACAAAGTCCTGGAATGTTCCACATGGACTGTGTGTGTGTGAAGTTTGACAGTAAACAGCTGAGTGTCACCTCTGGACTCTGCTGTGGAGACAGAGTCCAGATAGGAACGAGACAGAGTCCGCTGCAGGATGAAGATCTGTCTCTGAGACCAGACAACAGACACAGTTCTGGACAACAGACCTCCATCATCGGTTCACAGTGAAATCAACTATTCACACTGTCGGAGAAATCCCACACACACTCCATTACCCACAATCCCCCTGGTCAACTGTCCCACAGACTCAGATTACTGCACATTCAGGGTTTGGGGTTTGTTTGTTTTCTTCATGCTTTGACAGACGCCTCAGAAATTCCTCTGCTCTCACTGTTCATTAACAGAAGGACAACAGTTCACACTGACTCACACACACACACACACACACACACACACACACACACACGGACAAAACACAGGAACAACTGAGACTGAAACACAAAAATGAATCAGGATTAAGAATAAATCAATCAGATTAGGATTAGATCAGGAGTTGAGGTCAAAAGTCAAAATAAATCAATTAAAACGTCCAGGGATAAAAGACAAAAGTTCAGTCCGTCCTGGGCTGAGCCATGTGACAGTGACAGGGCCCAGAGCCAGACTTTGGACCAACCAGTTTCTGTGTGTTTTGCCTCCTCAGTCCAAAGCCATGCGCGACCGGTGGCTCCTCCAGGGGATGGGAGTGGAGGAGGAGGAGGTGAAGAGGAAGCAGCTGGAGCAGGATGAAGAGCGAGGGAGGAAGCTGGAAGACCGGATTCACAGGTAGAGACACGGAGAGAAGGAATTCTTTCCTTTCCTACCGTCTTTTTTTTATTTTCTGTTTTGGAGTGAACGTAGGATTCCCTGGACTTCCACTTGGTGGCGATAGAGAGCAGACGTTTTTGTCATGAAACTCGATCTCATCTGTTTCTCTTTCCAAACATCTGCTCTTCTCTGATGTCAGCGCCGACTAAACGGACCGGTCCAACACTTCCAGGCACTGTCACTGCGTCCAAGAGTCCAGCTGGTACCGTACTAGTACTGTTGGAGTACTTCTGGTACTGTTGGACTTGGTCCACATGCTCTGGTTCTTCTGGGAAGGTTCTGGTCCTGTTGGACTTTTTTTGTAACGTTCCAAAAGCCAAACAGGTTCTTGGTGGGTCCATGGTTTGGGCTGAACTCCTGGTGTAGATCAGGTGTTTGATTCACACCGTGGCTCCTCCGTCAGTCTTTAACCACCTGAGGTTTTTTCATGGTTTTGCAGAGTGTTGCAACATGTCATTTAATCGGTTCCGTCTGCAGGGTGGTGTTCTAAATATTGTGCTACCACGCAACCAGAAATACCAGATCCAGTCAGTTGAGGTGAGAAGAGACAGAAGTTCACTCTGGTTGTCCCCCTACTGACCGTCAACCAACTGTTGGACAACATTGGCAATTCTTGGACTTTAAGACAGATGGAGCAAAGTTTATGGTGGAGTTATTTACATATAAATCCTGCTTTTATAGGATATATTAACAGGAAATATAAGTGCTTTTATAGGATGACCAGACAATCAATCATGTATTAGGGGTGGCAGTAAAGTACATGAGAGTGGTGCACATACTGGTTATTGAAAGAAAGAAACCCAAAAGGGAGTGGTGTCACCACAAGGTGGGGTATGGATCGGATTATATGAGAAAAGGCCATTGTTGTAATCTAGGGGTTCTCAACAGATGGCTCACACCACTTCATGGATCAACACAGGTACTTTGTTGGGTCATGACATGTTTTTAGATTTATATATGAGCAGCTTATTAATTGCCCTAGAATTAATTAAAGGCACGTTTGGTACTTGCATAAAACACTCAGTGATTACCCACAATCCTCTGGTGACACACCCAGACCGTCAACATCCTATATAAAGTTGCAGGATAAATATACGATCCTATGCATCATGTGTATTTCTGTAGAGTCTGTTTCAAAGCAACAGAGAAGTGTGTGATGGGTCCACAGAGTCAAACCCTCACGATGGTCTCCGTCCTCAGACTCTGTTGCTCCGCCCCCTTTATCGCTCCCATTGCTGCAGGAATGTTGTGAAATTCCTGCTTGATTAGGCAAAGCTCCGTCAGTTTGGGAATTCTAACTTTTTATGTTGATTCCGATCAAGGGAAATAACAGTTGGACTGAGTCTTCAGTGTCTTCAGTGTCTCTGTCCCTGAGTCAAAGCCTCTCTATTGGCTACTGTGAATTATCAGCAACTCTGACGTTACATCAACATCACCTGTCGTCAGGAAGGTCAGGATAAGACGGAGTAAACAGTGCAGTGGTGAATGGTCAAAGACCCGTCGTTGTGGAGCTGGAGCTGCTCCACCTTCAGCTTCTGCTGCTCCACCTTCAACTTCTGCTCAATGGACCGTTGTCTGCTTCAAAGAGCAGATAGTGGAGTTTGTGGTTTTAGTCACTTACAAAAGCAAACGGCGGCGATAAGTCTTGGCCGTCAACAGTGTGGTTCTGTTTAGGGTCTGGGTTTGTGTTGTTTTTACCTCAGGGCCTCGCGGCCTGTGGTCAAACCCGAGGTGGGTGGACCAGGGCTCACGGTCCTCGTCCTGTGGACAGAGTACAGAGACTGAGTGAGAAGACAAAATAATCAAAGTTAAACGTGTATTTTGACAAATTAGGGCCTAGAGTCACCTGATCCGTATCCAATAACAGTAATAAAGTTCATGTTGTTCTAAAAGGAAATGAGCAAACCCTGGTCCGAGGGCCTGATGTGGCCCATTTGGCAGTTGTATCTAGGCCTGCATCATTACTTCCTGTTCGATGAAATTCCACAACATAAAGCCTTTCTTGCACAGAATTTTCCATCTTTCTTCTCCAGACCCGGGCAACATGGAAAAGTTCAGGACCCATGTGGGCCACGGGTCAAAATATTTGCCCACGTCTGTCCCACAACCAAGCAGTGACTTTTACAGGTTCAAACCAGAGAACGTGGACTTGATCAGTTCTGTATCTCCAGGCCTCGTTGAGATCCTTCTGAGTTGGCAGTGAGTTCTGAGAAGTTCTTTTTACGACGCGCAGCCAAACATGAACATCCACAACAGGAAACTTTCACTAAATCATCTCCAAACTTCCACGTCGCGGAGGGAAACAGCTCTGCCAACCGCTGCGTGTGTGTCAGTGTGTGCATTTGGGCCAGAGGGTGTGGCGTCTATATTTACCCTCTGTGGGGCGCCATCCCAGCGTATCCAGTAATCCAGGCAACCAGAAGCCGAAGGAGCGGAGGAGAGTAAATCGTAAACTTTAATCTTAAGCGTGTGGTGTTTGTTTGGAGGGATTTTACAGTCACTGTATGAATGGAGGATAGAGTGGAGTCAGGATGGAACATCTGGAGAAGAAGAGAGTTGGGAGTGATCTGAGATAGAAGAGAGTCAGCTAAGGTGGAGGGAGGGTGGAGAGACCAGCCATGATGGATGGATTAGAGACAGAAGACAGGAGACAGAGCTGGAGGTGGAGGAGTTAAAGATGCTGCTGAGGTTCTCTTTAGGAGAGACAAGGATGGACAGGATCAGGAATGAGGGACTTTAGAGGGACAACACAGACAGGAAGGTTGGGAGAAGACAGATTGAGATGGTTTGGACATGTTCAGAAGAGAGACAGTGGATACACGTTGAGATGAAGACAAAGAGGAGATTGATGGATGCAGTGAGGGAGGACATAGAGGTAGATGGAGACAAAGGACATGGCCATATGGAAATTGTTGACTTGCTGTGGAAACCCCTGAAAAAAGAGACAAGATGAAAGGAGAAGAAGAAGAAGAAGAAGGAGAAGAAGAAGAAGAAGAAGAAGAAGAAGGAGGAGAAGGAGAAGGAGAAGGAGAAGGAGAAGGAGAAGAAGAAGAAGAAGAAGAAGAAGAAGAAGAAGAAGAAGAAGAAGAAGAAGAAGGAGACGCTAACTTTGAGTTTCCTGCTGCCTTTTTTGTCCCACTCTGATTCTAATTCGGAGAATTCCTCTCTGTTGTCCGTACGATGCAGGAGTTTGTAGGCCTTGATTTTCCTGCTCATGTGTGAACACTCTGCTGGAATTCCGTACGTTTTCCTGGTGTTATCCACATTCCAATCCAAACTATCCCACGTGAAAAACCCAAATGTGTAGATTGCTCCGCCTCCTTTCAACTCAGAGCCTGATTTGCTGCGTTGATGAAGCGAAAGACAGGGCAGACTCTGTGTATTGTGACAGTCCAACGTGTTTTGTTGTGGAGTGGTCGGAACGCCGGAACATTTAGAGGAGGAATAAATCATCCATTCTCTGCAGCGGAGCTTTGATCCGGACTCAGAAACCAGAGTCTTCATATCTCTGAGCAGCTGCGTCTTCTCTCAGCACAAACTCAGACAATCTGTGTTGTGATCTGTTCATTTTCTCATCTCCTCATGTCGGACCATAAACTTTAAGATATAAATATATTCCTTAACCTAATCCTCACCCTCTCTAATCTGACCACACATCTAATCCCTCAATCATCATAAAGCTTGGTCCAAAAAAACCCGCTGAACGTCTCAACAGAATCTGATGTTTGTACTGGTAGAAGACGGGTCTCTCTCTCTCTCTCTCTATATATATATATATATATATATATATATACAGTATATATATATATATATATATATATACAGTATATATATGTCTACTTATGATCTACATCAGTGGCAGAAAAGTACATGAGGGCGGTGCTCTTCACATACTGGATTATGGGTTGGATTGAATGTGAAAAGAACATTTTGGCGATTGGTGCCAACTAGAGGTTCTCAACGGATGGCTCACAACACCTCATGGATCAACAGAGATACCATGTAGGGTCTCAGACACAGTATATTTAGTATCCTATGGATTGTCCAGGGGTGAATTAAAGCCTTGACCAAGACCTTTTTAGCATCTATTTTAATCGAACATCATCTCTACTTTGTTGTTGTTGTCACTGACCTACAGTACGACACTCTAATGCTGGTGATCGAGAACTTCAACTTTAACCATTTCAGCTACACACCTTGCATATCATCTATATATTTTTGATAACTTTAAGGTAGAGATGATCGTTGCTAACTTTTGGCCACATCCGACAGGTGCCTCAATCATTTAAACACAATTTTCCGTGTCACAGCCTTAAGTGTGATTCCGGTAAATTTG
>JAFBJS010055928.1:126341-161392 GCA_016785265.1 Paraplagusia blochii | reverse complement strand
GAAGAAGGAGAAGAAGAAGAAGAAGAAGAAGAAGAAGAAGGAGGAGAAGGAGAAGGAGAAGGAGAAGAAGAAGAAGAAGAAGAAGAAGAAGAAGAAGAAGAAGAAGAAGAAGAAGACGCTAACTTTGAGTTTCCTGCTGCCTTTTTTGTCCCGCTCTGATTCTAATTCGGAGAATTCCACTCTGTTGTCCGTACGATGCGGGAGTTTGTAGGCCTTGATTTTCCTGCTCATGTGTGAACACTCTGCTGGAATTCCGTATGTTTTCCTGGTGTTATCCACATTCCAATCCAAACTATCCCACGTGAAAAACCCAAATGTGTAGATTGCTCCGCCTCCTTTCAACTCAGAGCCTGATTTGCTGCGTTGATGAAGCGAAAGACAGGGCAGACTCTGTGTATTGTGACAGTCCAACGTGTTCTGTTGTGGAGTGGTCGGAGCGCCGGAACATTTAGAGGAGGAATAAATCATCCATTCTCTGCAGCGGAGCTTTGATCCGGACTCAGAAACCAGAGCCTTCATATCTCTGAGCAGCTGCGTCTTCTCTCAGCACAAACTCAGACAATTTGTGTTGTGATCTGTTCATTTTCTCATCTCCTCGTGTCGGACCATGAACTTTCACGATACTCTGAGGAAGTTTCCACTCCAACGTCACAATGAACCAATTTCAGGGGTAAATTTTGTCCGTGGAAAATACACATTTCGAGTTCCTGGTGCATTTGATGAGTGAGAAGTGGTGGAAATCCTCCTTTAATTCCTGGAGCGATCCGGGAATCTCTGGTCCGGATACTAAGAAACATGTTTGTAATCAGGAGGAGAATCCGTGAACGCCACCTTCGTATGGAATCCTTCACCGCCATCATCTCATCGCCCTAGTGGGATGGGAGGGGGACGGGGGCTCGAGTGTGGGTTTAAATGTACATCAAACATGTCAACGTTGGGGTCTTTGGTCCTAACAGTAGTTGTTCTTGGCTGCCGTCATTGGCCTCTGCGTTCTCTCCAAACCGCTGCTGTCATCAATCTTCCACCGGTCCTGGCTCTGGACCACAGACCGCAGATGTCCATGTCCTGTGGCTCTGTGGACTTTCACCCGTCACTCGCTCTGCTGTTTGAAGCCAAACTGCTGACGGAGACGATCTTCTGAGAGTCAGGTGGACGTCTGCGACTTGAGCTCAGATGATTCAGATCCAACGTCCGATGAGAAAAAGTCACATGTTCTTCTTGGGGTCGTCAGTGAATTACAATGTGTAACTGTGATTATCTACAAAGAATGATCACAAAGCATCACAGTTTCTTTTCTACCTTTTTCAAACTCCAGACCAGTCCAGAATGTCCTCCAGGAAAACTTCTGGTTTACTGGAACCAGAAAACATTGCTGCATGTTGGAGGATTTCCCATAATCCTTCACGGTTCGTGAGTTACAGCCCAAGATGCTGAGATGGAAAAATGTATGCAGGGCTGTTTATGTTTCAATGGACTTTACTGTACATTCGCCTCCAGAGTCAGTTTTATGCTACAGATTTACTCAAAAGTCAACACCAAACGGAAGAAATGCAAAAAAAAACAATAAAGAAACATGGTCTGGGTCCAGATCCTGGTCCTGGTTCTGGTCCAGGTCCTGCAGAAACATTTGTGTTTGGTTCACGTGAGCGGCCGTGACCAGGACTGTGGATCCTCCTCATACATACAAACGTTAACTCTTCTCAGGACTCAGGTTCTGGACCCGTTCTGCTTCTCTCTTGCTGCTCCGTGTCTGTCTGCTGAACATCTCAGTGTCTGGTGTCTATGAACCCAGCAGAGCTTCAACTGCTGTGTCACCGGGTCACAAATGTAGACATTACAAATAAACTGCATTCTAGGTCCTGTCAGTCTGTGCAAGTGTGACTGCTCCACAAAGATCTGACTGTTCCTCCGTTGGTCCAGTTCCCTGACAAAGACACAGCTGTTGTCTTCTGCTTTTTAAACCTGTTTTCCTTCAGTTGTAAATAGTGAGAAAACAACACAAAGAGCAGATTGTTCTCCGTTCTTGGCTGGTTTCTCCTCCGACAGATGCAGCTGCTCCTCCTCCTGTGTGTTTGTGTCAGTGTCTGCTGCACAGAAACATCTCAACTCTATAAAAGAGTTTAGTGTTTGTCACTTTGTGTCCTTAAAGTGTCCACGTCTTAAAGCCTGACGCTTATTGAAGTGGACACAGGTCTCAGATTCCCCGCTGTTGGACCTCGTACAAACACACTTGTCTTTAAAGCAGTGGAACCCAACCCTCGGGTCGTGGTCTGTCACTGGTCCGTGGATCAATTTGTACCGGGACAAACAGGAAGGATGCATTACAGAGAAAAGTTAGATATTTCTAATCAGATATTGTTGTTTTATTTTGAAAACTGGATTTACCAGATTCTCTGCACCACTTTGTCTGTTGTTGCGTTGTCACTATTTTTGGCCGATTTTGCAAAAGTTTTCCAGTCATTTGACTATTTACGGGTTTGGGACGTTTTTTGGATCCTTAGTTTGTCTACACAGGGTCACAGGGTCACGGCACAAATTATCAGGAACATTTGTTTTTGTCAATTTTGCCCTAACGCTCCTGCGGGTTTTACATCCTCATCCTCCCTTGCAGACTGACACCTAGTGGTTGTTCAGTGTTTTGCAAGGGCAAACAGGTCTGAGACAAATTCACTGACGTGACTTGAGTTTTAAGATATTTCTTTACGTCAGGATCACGTTTTCATGTGAAACAAAAACAAGTTTACGCTTGAAACCAGATGTGTCTCCTGCTCCTCCTCCTGTGTGATGTGGAGAGAAAGGCGCTGCCCACCAGCACGTTTCCATGGTAACCCTCCTGCGGTTGGTTGACAGGGTGGGACAGTGACATCACTGGAACGCCACAGAGATAATAAGTGAAGGAGATTCAGCAGGGACACAGTGAGGTCATGGACACACCTCAGACTCCACACTGGTACGGTTTCTACACAAGGTTTCTCCTCAGTCCCCACTGCCTGCTGGGAACAGAGGAGACCACGCCCTGAATGCTGAGTCACATGGGAGGTTGGCATCACCTGAGGGACACGATTGGTTGTTTGGCCACAGACGTCTGTCTCTGTTGCTTTCTGGGAATTGATGTCAGGTTAACACCGTAGGTCTCTGGAGGATGGTGACTTTAGCGACCTCTTCTGTTGAGTGATGGTTCTCCAGGTGGATTTAAGGCAGTGGTGTCCTTTTTATTTTTTCCGCTGTTTCCCTTGGGGTTAATAGTGAGTGGAATATTCCACAGTGTAACATAAATATGGATTTTTCTGCAATTGATTTTCATTCACTGCCTGTTATAAAAAAAGAAAGTCAGGTGAAAAACTTTCACATCATGTACGAACTTTAGGCTTTTTTCCCCTTTTAAAAACTAAAATTCTTATTTTTAACTTGACAACAAAATGACCAACCTGCCCAGTTATTTCTCTCCATTTACATTGATCTGATGAAGATTGTTTTAATTTTTTTCTACCTTGACTACAGTTTTGAGTTTCTTGTGAAGTAGTTTATTTCTAAATATATTTGCCTTTATTTTGGTCTTTTTTCCCTAAACATTGGATTTCGTTAGTTTCCTATGAGTGTATTGACGTTTGTGATTCGACCACTAGAGGGCGCCAGGCACAAGCAGGACACGTGTTCAGCCTTTGTACAGAAGGATGGTGCAATAACAGACACACAGTCAATTATAATAAAAAGAAAAAAACTATTTCTCTGCATAAACTCAAACACTTTCACTGGAGCCGTTTCCTTCAGACCAGGACGGTTTCACACTCCTACTGTCTCCGACCGTCTCAGCTTTCTACCAACTGGGAATTGTGGGTAAATTCCAGCAGAAATCATTTCACAATCACGCAGTAAAAGATCTGTCTGTCAGTTTTAGATCTATCTCTTAGCTGAGGAACAGGGGAGAAGAAATAAAAGTCTTCCTTTTTGTCTCAGGAAACAGAAGTGAAATCCATTTCCTGTCAGTGTGGACAGTGAAGAGACAGGAGGACAGAAGGTAGTTTAAGATGTTAAACCTACAGGACACGGTCAGTGTGAGTTACAGGGCCATAACAGGACAAGTACAGTGGTCATAAATCAGATACTTTCTCAGATACTTCATGAGACACTTTCTCCACTTTCTCCATCTCCTCCAACAGTAAAAGTCACCGTAAATGTCAGCAGACGCTGATTGGTTTTTACAACCAGGCCGTTTGAGTAGAAGAAGAAGAAGCAGCAGCAGCTACTGCAGCTTCAGCTGCTTCACTCAAGACTCACCACAGTCACTGACCACAGCAGTACAGTCACTGACCACAGTACAGTCACTGACCACAGCAGTACAGTCACTGACCACAGTACAGTCACTGACCACCACAGTCACTGACCAACACAGTCACTGACCACAGTACAGTCACTGACCACAGTACAGTCACTGACCACCACAGTCACTGACCAACACAGTCACTGACCACCACAGTACAGTCACTGACCACAGCAGTAAAGTCACTGACCAACACAGTCACTGACCACAGGACAGTCACTGACCACCAACCTTCCCAGCTGATTGGACCAACTCAGGGTCAGCACCAGGACAACTGTCCATGTTGTTCTGAAAACCTTTGGCTTTGAGGACAAGTCCCAGATTTAGATCCGTCTTCGTTTTGGTGAAAAAACTGAGAACAAACCCAGACTGGAGTGAGTTTTTCACTCATCTATTGTTAATACCTGTATTTTTGTCGTCTCTCCAGAACCTCTCCAGAACCTCTCCAGAAGGTTGTTTTCTTTTCTTCTAGCTCACGGCCAACTCTCAGCTAATGATGATGTTTTTTCTGTCCTTGGCTGAAGCAGCTGGAGTTTTTATTGATTCCATTTTGAGCTGAAGGTAAACACTGGAGGTCTGTATCATCTCCAACCCTCTAAATAATCCTCACAGATCCATGGTCCATGGTCCACCTCCAGGACACAGCTATTGTTCTAGTCATGGTCACTTTGGATCATCACGTCAGTCAGATCCTGGTCCTGAGCTGAGAAGGTCTGACCTCTGAACATGTCCAAACCATCTCAATCTGTCTTCTCCAAACCTTCCTGTCTGTGTTGTCCCTCTAATGTCCCTCATTCCTGATCCTGTCCATCCTTGTCTCTCCTAAAGACAATCTCAGCAGCATCTTTAACTCCTCCAGCTCTGTCTTCTGTCTATTCCTAGTGTCTCTAATCCGTCCATCATGTCTGGTCCCACCACCTCTAGTCCAATCTCCTAAACTCCACATTGATTGAACCTCATAAATAAACTCACACGTTGTAGAGTTCGTGTTTTCAGTTTCCAGTTTGCTCCATGTTTCCCTTGTATCTTAAAAATCCATTCTTGTGATTTTGGGCTTGTAGTGCAGCTCTGACAGCTCTGGTTCTATAATGAGATTCTTCTGAACCATGTGAAGCAGAAGCTCCGACAGATGGGATTAGGAAAATACTGGAATTGTGTGGACGTGTGTGGTTAAACCTCAGGGACCGGAGCCAAGCCATCGGGATCTCGGATTTCTTTTGTTATTCTGAAGAAATCCTAAAATATCTCCCGTTGATCACTGCAGCTGAGGGTTGGATCAGAACCAGTCGGACTGGGACCATTGTATCAGTTCTGGGTCAGGGTTCTGGTCAGAACTGCTCAGAGTGTCAGTGGACGCTCATCACTGTGTGAAGATCAAGTCGTTCTCTCGCCGTAAGGTTTGACATACAACAGCAACAAACACACACACACACACACACACACACACACATACACACTATCCTTGATTCCCAGCGGAACTTTATTTTGAAGTGGTGTTAGTGCTGGCAGTGGGAGAGGAAGCAGCTCTGGTCCTCCTCCCTGACTGTTTCCTACTATTGTTTCTTACATCCAGGTTTGAAATGTGTGCGAACGTTTGTACGTGTGTGTGTGTGTGTGTGTGTGTGTGTGTTTAATCTCTGGTCTGATGTTTACGTCAGGTTTCATGATGTGAGCGTCATAAATCTTTCAGCCCTGAATGGAGTCAAAATGTTTGTCTTTATACATGAACTTTAAAAAAAAAAACTCTGAGCCTGAACTAGTTTGAAAAAAACAATCTTTAGTCTAAATTAGATGCAATAGACAAAATAAATTATGAGCCAAAAGAGTTAATTAGTGATTAAGTAAAACGTGTATAAATGTTGAGAAATTGTCCAATAAAATAAGTTGGACGATGTTGGACTAATTATGTCCAACTGTGAGAATTCTCACCCAAATTACATACATTAGCCACAACAACAACTACTGTATTTACCCAAAAATAAATGCTGATAAAAAAAACATACTGTAGTAAAATACGTCCAACTACTGTCCAACGTCAGCCTATGTCTGTCCAACCTCAGCCTACGTCTGTCCAACGTCAATCTGGGTGTCTCTAAATGGTGTGTGCCCGAAAAGAGGTTTGGGGATAAATGGTGGTAGGTTAACATGAGAGTCACTAGATGGCAGCATTGCAGCTCAGTTCTGGTACCAGGAACTCTTACACTTGTTTCTACAGATAAATCAGTAAATATTACCAGATCTGTTCTGACATCAGACGATATCGATATCAGAAAGGAAGTGTTTGGTTAATATCTCAAATAGAAGTCAATAAGTTTAGTGGAGGTTGGTCCATGATCCCGTCATCATAACAAAAATCTCTTCTTTTGTCTTCACAGTCTGGAGTCTGAGATCGGAGCACTTGAAAGTGAAGAGTCCCAGATCTCTGCCAAAGAGCAGGTTCTACGAGAACGTCTTAAAGAGACAGAGCGCTCCATAGAAGATCTGCAGAAGGTACAAGAACCTTCAACTTTAGTATTCATACCATCACATGGGCCTAATCTAATTTGACTGTGGGCCAGATTTGGCCCTGGGCCTTATGTTCCATCAAACAAAAAGTCATTTCCCTAGAAACATGGACGTGTATGGACCAGGACATGTCTAATCAGTCCTGGTCAGTCTAGTCTACCATGCTGCCCCCTGCTGTTGACTTTGTTTTCTCCTCTGTATCTGCAGTGTGGTTTAACCCCGTCCTCTTTTAGTCGACACATCTTCTGCACTGTCCATGTTCAGGATCTCTGTTCTACTGACGTTATTTAGGAGTGGGTTTGGTACTGGTCCATGTGCTCCTGGTCCATGTGCTCCTGGTCCATGTGCTCCTGGTCCATGTGCTCCTGGTCCAGTGCCTTTGGACTCAGCTCATTAAAACAGCAGAGCTAATTAAAAACACCGGCCTGTTTGACAGACTGATCTTTGTGTGGAGAAGGTCAACAGAGGTTTGTTCTAATAGCGTGGGCTGTTTGATGGTTTCACTGTGAGCCCTGAGGAGGGACAGTACATTCAGGGTGAAGAGTCCAGTATGTGGACCGTTTTGGGAATTGAACCCAATACATGACCTACTGTTGGCTCATGAAATTCGTTGCCGTCATCTATCATGGTATTTCTTCACTCCGTCTGTCTGATAAGTCCATCCTCCAACTCTGAACATAGATACGGAAATAATAGACAAACTATCTGGACTGTATCTCTGTGGTGTCAGCACTAATCACATGGACCTTCTCCTGTCTGTCTTTCAGAGCCTGTTGACACAGGATGGAGGTATGTAAACACACACACACACACACACACACACACACACACACACACACAGTCAGATCAGTGGAACTTTTTTCATCTCAGTCAGAAGAACTTTCTCAACTCAGTTCAGTTGGAACAGATAAAAAAACAAAACAACTCACTGACTCTTTCCAGGGTTTGTGAACCCTACATGAAGCCTATATATATATATACAGTATATATATATATATATATATATATATATATATATATATTATATATATATATATATATATGTATAGGGTTCTCAAACAGACTCACTCCCACAAACACAGAAACCCTAGGTCAGCAGGACCATTGACTCACTCACCCTGTCTCTCTCTTTCACACACACACACACACACACACACACACACACACACACACACACCTACCTATGATGGCCCAGTCACTGTCTTTATCCCTGACTATTCACCATCCAGGCCAGTAAACCCTGCAGCTTTGTTTCTACCACACACACACACACACACACACACACTTCTGCTGCATTGGCACTGGGTGCTGGGGAGGTGGGGGTTGAAGGTCATTTATTGTTTCATGGTGTGTGTGTGTGTGTGTGTGTGTGTGTGTGCTCCTCTGGTTCTCTCTGACCTCCTCTCTGACACCTCCTCTTGTCCTCCTGCTCAGTCGACGCCACCTGCTGCTCGTCCGTCCCTCTCACCAACTGTCAGGACCTGGACCCGGACCACCTGCTCCTGGCCGCACCATCCAGGACCAGCCTACCTGCCTCTGAGCCCGGGGTACCTAGACCTGGTAAGACAGAAGACAGGGGGCGGGGGGTGAGACAGGGTTGGGGGAGATGCACGGGTCAACGTCCGGGTGTGAGCGTGAATGATGAACAGTCTGCAGAAGGTTGAGAAGAACGGCTGAAGTAGATCAGTAGATCAATGTAGCAAAAGAAGAACAACGACCATCAGACACGGTCAGTCGTCGTCGTGGTCATACAGACTGACAGACAGACAGACAGACAGACAGACAGACTGTTAACAGACATAGAGCTGTTTGTAAAGTAAAACTAATCACACGGTGAAATAAAAGGATAAAGAATCTTCCAGCGATAAAGAAAGTCTGAGGAGGGAGAGGTTCATGTTGGTCTGAGTTTGGATCTTCTCACCATCTAATCTAATATTTGATGTCCATGTAGACCTGGTGACATTTATCTTTACAAACCACTGTATCAGGATGAGATTAAGGAAATGAATACGAACTGTTACTGGATCCTAACGTTCAGTCTCATAATAGGAGGGTTGATTGGTTATTATAAACTAACCTGGGGTGATGACCCTGGGACAGACGGTCCAGAGTTGACCCTGACCCCGCCCACAGAGAGCAGGGATCAGAACCAGAACCAGACCAGTAGAATAATAATAATAATAATAATAATGAGGAGACAAGGTAATTGATGTCGATGTTTGCCGGCCCTTGGCTCATTGATGGACAGTTATTACTGATGATGATGTGTCCCAGTCTGTATCTGCGGCGGCGCCGGTTTCAGCCTGAGGTCCAGTCAGCGTCAGTGCTGGACGTACAGTAAATCCAAGTCTCTTTGTTGGCTCTGCTGCTGACTCGGCAGCAGGAAGAATAAAAGCTCTGCAAAACCCAGAGCTCAGCTGCTGTGGGGGGTGGGGGAGAGGGAGGGTGGTGCGGTCCGGTCATAGCTGTGCCAACGGTGCAGATTTCACAGAAAGACGACAACGAAACACTCATTTATACTCACCTCTTCGTTGGTTTTACAAAATAACACTGCAGTGTTGAAATAAGGGGCAGGTTTAATGGTGAGGACTCAGGATTAGAAATAATCCACATAGATTAGTCAATAGTCAACAGACGCTTAAGGTCAAACCAGTCAAGAATCAAACGTCACCTTCACTTTGTGTTTTTCTCCCTCAAATATTTGATCAATAATATTTGGTGGTTGACTTTTAACTTCTAACTCTTGGAAACTAATGTGTGAGTTCTGTTTTCCTTCCTCACCCTTCCTCACCCGTAATAAATCCTCCCCCATCTCTAAAACCTCCTTCATCCCTTCCCTGATCCTCCTCCCACTCACCCCCCCATGCCCTCCTCTCCTAATAGCACTGTTTGCCATGGAGATCAACGTGCAACATGACCCCCACACTGGTGAGCAGCGCATCCTCTCAGCCAACACCGTGAGTCCACTGGAGGCAGCGTCGCGAGGCGTCAAAGTCTACGACGACGGCAGGAAGGTGGTCTACGAGGTGAAGTCCTCCGGAGTTCTCCCGGCCACTATGGTAGAAAATGGGTGGAGCTCTTCGCAGGTGGACGAGCTAGTCCAGCGAGCCACCAGACCAGGATCACATAGAGGAGCTGGCAGTGGAGCAGCAGGAGGAGGAGGAGGAGGAGGTGGAGGAGCCGCAGATGAACAGAAGGGTTATCCTACCGTGACTCCGGCTGCAGCTCCACAGGCCTACGTTTCTCCTGCAGATATTGATGATCTCTCACCACCTTCCTGCGCTCCACCATCCATCCCATCTAGTCCTCCAGCTCAGGTCACCCTTCAGAGGGAAGCCCGGTTGGGAATGATGCCCCCTGCTGCTCCTGTGACGAGCCAGCCCACATCCTCAGTCCAACCAGACAGTAAGTCCTCCAGCCTTCCTCAGGCCAGTGCCGAGCAGCCAATCACCATGGTCTTCCTTGGCTACCAGGACGTTGAGGACACGAGTGACAGCAGGCAGCTGCTGGGGTTTGATGGGGCCGTGAAGGCCGAGGTGGTTCTCATCGATGAAGATGATGAGAAGTCCTTGAGGGAGAAGACGGTCACCGATGTGTCCATTGTTGACGGCACGGCAGCCGACCTGGTGTCAGGACGGCCGGGAACATCTGAAGCCGTCAGCACCGAACTATCGTCTGATGCTGCTTCTTCGCCACCTGCTATCGCTGATGCAAACATGGCGCCCCCTCCAGGCCTCACCCCAGCCACAGGTACAGACAAGAGGAAACGCTGCGAGTGCTGCATCCTCATGTGACTGAATCTTCAAACACTTTATTATTAATATTATTGTGACTACCCACAACCCCCTTCTACACCCCTGTCCTTGGATGGTTACTAACAGAAGCCCAACCTTTCTCCTCCTGCTGCCCCACCTCCTACTGTCTTTTGGACTCTGATTGGCTGCCACCTACTCACACTCACATACTCACAAACCGCTCCATCTCTGCTCTATCATGAACAACTATGAAAAAAATACTTAAATTAATAACACAATGCAGGAAAGAATCCTGTTCTCAAGCTGCCATATTTATCTGAAGACCAGTCTTTAGACCTCCTCTCAGTGGTCAGTGACTCCTGTGGACAATCAGCCACATTGCCATGGTGGGTCACCAAACCCAAAGGACAATCAAATAGATCAGCAACTTTTAACAGCCAGTTTATATGACGCCACCAGAGCAGGAGATGTTTACCACCTCCACTTCCACTTCCACTTCCTTCTTATTTCCTCACATTTGACCTTAGGACTCTCTCACCTCCTTCCTCGTCCACTGGGTTCGTCCAGGAAAGAGTGGAGAGAACTTGTTGCCTTGGTTTCTTTATGTGCCTCTTCATCATTGTCCACATTGAACGTCTCCACATAAGTTGGAGACACAATAGTTACAAGACACCTTTGGACTTATATTTGGTTTGCGATTGTAAAGCTAGAATTTTTCTTTTTTATGAGGTCCCTAAAGGCCACTAAACCATGGGACAATTGGAACTCTTTCTTGGGACACACATTTTTACCATAGGAACCATTTCCCTGCATATTTTCTATGCTCTCTTTTTACTCTACAGTCGGCATTTGTTTGTGGGACACGTGTGGGTCCAAAGTACGCTTACAAAGGAACCCAATTCTTACAAATGGGATCCCCCATGTTTGGGTGATGACAGGTGTAAGCCATATGTTCAGTTACATTTATTTAAATGTAGCATATAGTCTAATTACCAAATCTGGGCCAAATCTGGGCTTAGGGTCCAGGTCTATGGGACCTGGATTATTCTAGGACAACTGAAGGGCAGGAGTGAGCACTCCAAAACATTAGGGAAGTTGACAATCGTTTTTATTAAAGTACAGGGAGCTCTCCTGCTGGTCACCAGCAGTGGAGCCTCCAGAAATTTTTTATAGGTGTCCCCAAAAGTAGGACCCAAATGCAAGGGCATTTATTTGTTTACCTTCAACAAATGCTCTTTTTCTGCTCACAAAGTCCATGTAAACCCACGACATGCCCACAAGGAGATGCTGGTTGGGACACCCTCTCTGCCCCCGCCCTTCCTTCTTTCTCCAGTCTCCTGTTCCTCCATAAATCCCAACTATTCTACTGAGGTCATTTCCTACAATTGCATTACTTCCGAACTCAGCAGCCAATAAAGATCAGTGCAGGAACAGCAATAGTTTCTGCAGCATCAACACTTGAAGGCTGTACAACACAGGAAGGTCCGTGCAGCCCACAGTAATTAACCTGCTGCCACCGCAGGGAACACACACATTCTCCAACTATAAAAACAAACAGGGGACGACGGGGAAGGCACACGTCCTACAACACTGCCCAGGCAGGGTGTTCTGTAAGAACTTCCCCAACTTTCCTTTCACAAAAGTTCTTTTGACTAAAACCATGGAATCTCCTTTAGTTGAAACCTTTTAGTGTGTTTTGAAGTGAATCATGAAGGAACAAACGACGGTCTGAAGACGCCCAGGTTTCTAGAACCAAGTCAGAATTCACTTGTATAACAGTGGTTCATGAGCTGCTGGTAGTCATTTAGTGGTGTCCACAATCTGGGACACAAACTACATTTTGGCAATGATACTGTAGATACTGTATCAACAAGAGTGAATACAAGTCAGGAAAAACAGTGAGACCTACATTTCCCTGCCAACCAAAGGTCAAAAGTGGGCCAAGCTTCTGGACAATGTGGGCTACCAAAGGGCCAGAATTTATTGCTGCTTTAAAAAATATATTGAATGACTGTGTGAGCTGGACCAGAACAGTTCTGATCTGTAGGTCAGTATAATCCAACCTGTCACCTTGTCTTCCCAGACCACAGTCTTTAGTGTAGATGCTGCTGTGGGTCAGTCATCGCTTCATGTCTCGTCGTCTGATGAGGATAAAGAATGTAAATAAACTCTATATTCTATTCAACAATGTTATTTTGCGTTACCTATAGAGAATTCTAGATATGACACAGATTATTTTGGACACTGGACGTAGTTCAGTCCACTCACAAGGCCATATTTGACCAGTGCACAAATGAGATTAGTTTCATTTCATCACCGCCCAACATTGAGGCTTCACTGTTTCATGACGCAACTCGTCTCATTCTACACCACCACCCAGTCCCTAGTCCACCACCCAGTCCTTAGTCCACCACCAGCTCCTTTGAGGGACGTTCAGAGATCATTACAGTCAAATATTCTGAAATACAGACTTTGCATGGGAATAACTTGAAGTGAACTTGATTTTGAAAAAATATATAAAATAGACACAACCCTCAGTTGGGCTGTTGTGACCCATGAGATGAGGTCAAAATGAACCAAAAAGAATAGACTTTTTATGTTCCACCTTCACTACTCACATCAGCATCAATCAGGGGTCTGGTCCCAAAACCCTGTTTGCAAAGGATTGTGAAAAAAAAAGACAATTGGAGAAAACAGAAGAAGAATTTGGACTAAGTTCTGTCCCTAATTTGGGACTGGATCTAAGGTCATTTTAAGGAGCAAATGTCAAATTTATAATTTAGCTTTGTAATTTCCTTTAAAATACCTGAAAGTCAAGAAAAGTCAAGGAAACATCTGACTCACAGCTAAATGATTTTGGGGGCTAACTCCACAGACCACATCTCTTCATCACATACGGTACCGTGCACGTGTCCCAGACCAGTGGGTACATTTACCATGTTCCCAGGTCTCTGTAAATGCTGAAGGTTGAAAGGTAAAAAAGGTAAAAGAACCAGAAGATCATTCTTAACAACAGGGCGGTCCGGGACCAAAATCATGGGTTTTAGAGTCAAACTACAAATGTGTTTCCAGTTATTGTCTCTGGAAGCTGTCATGGTTGGGTCACATCCACGTGGCCAGACACCAAGGCCTCCACCCTGGCCCAGCAGGTCCTGCAGCCCTGCTCCGTGGTCGTGCCTTCAGAGCGCCTGTTTCTTTATGTTAGTTTTAATGGTCTTCAATCCCAGTGTGGAGTGAAGATAACCACACTCCACTAAAGACTTTTCCACAGTGCACAGATGTTCAACCTTAAATTTCTGTTAATGATATGAAAACTAGCATTAAGGTCGTGTCTGTTCGCAAGCAAAAAAAAACAGACTTGAAGTTAAGGCTGTGTTCTACTTATGTTCTCACATTTGTTCTGAGAACAAATTGCTTGGTTCCTAACAGTGACATCACTGATGCCGTATGAACGGAATGTGTTTATTGCATGTCTTTGCAGAATATTTTATTGTAAGGTTCAACGTTAAGGTTTGCCACAAAGACACCTGCGAAGTTTGACGACTGTCGAAGCACTTATTCTATGTATGTACTTTCAAAAGAAGAAGAACAGCCACTGGTAGCAAAACAGTGAAGAAGGAGGCTGAGCTAAACTTTTAGAGCTGGATGGGTGTGGTCCAGCTTTTTACCTGCGTCAAGCCCCCTAGTGGAGATTGAGGTTTAATTAAAAACAATAGTATCAAGATTTCAATAGTATGATACCAACTGGCTTATGAAACAAGTGCAAGTTGCTATACTTTTCCACAAATTTAAATTTATTTCACGGGTCTCTTAAGCTGCCCCCTGGTGGTTAACTTTACCAAACAAATGACTCTTTACTTTTTTAAATACCTGGTTTGTTATTCCGGATGCAAAGAGCTGCAGGAGAAGTACAACAGGCTAGTTGACTTTACTAGTCCTACTGCCATGCCTGCAGTACTCCACCAACTCTGTAGGGGTCTCTTTCTCCTAGACTGCCTGGCCTCACATGGTTGTACGGACTGTTAAGACAAAAGGAACCATTTCTACTGTTCTCTCGCTCCTTCTCCTTCTTCTTATATCTCACACTCTCTTTGGCCTCTGTATTTTCCCAGTCAATAAAACTACAACTCTTCCAGTGCTCCCCCTGCTGTCTCCTGCTTGTTATTCCTCTCCATCTGTCTCTAACACAGCATTCACTGGCTGCTGACAAAGATCTGACAAGCTGTCCTCCTACTGCATCCCTACCTCACTAACAAAACACACAAACAAATAATTGTTCCTATTGTTTAAAAGGAGAAACAAGTCAAAAACAAATCAAAATGAAAGTCAAGTGAATGTCTCAACGACAGGTTGAAATGAATTCTTACTAAATCATCAATGAAGCTTCTGTTCAGCAAGAGAATGACTTGGTCTCAAAATTTACCAAACTGTGCACAGGAAGACGAAGACACAAAAAAAATGTAGATGTTGGCTCAAGGTTGGAACCAAAAGAGGAACAGAACAAAAATAACCAGTGGTCAGTCCAGAAACGACTGAAACATCACGGTCAAAGCATGAATAGACTGTGAGCTTTTTTGTGAGTTTTTAAATAGGCCACAGGTCACATGACTGGTGTCCGAGGACAAACTAACCAGATTAAACATGTCTATAAATATATCAGTCTTTGTTTCCCAGGGCCTTGAATAAATCAGTATTATTATCTAACCTTCCTGATAAAGATGATGGAAATTAACAGAAAAACAAAGAAGAGACTCAGTCCATCCACTGCTCTGAGCCACAAACTGTGTTTTCAACATTTAATCCCAGAATCGTAGAAACAAGTCGGAGAAATTCAACACATCTAAACACCAGACTCCAGAGACGGAATTTGTTACAGCAGAAATTTTTTCAGCCTGACATTATGCAATATCTATGAGAATCATACTTGGTTTTTCTTCTGATAAAGAAAACCACATACCACCACGGGTTTCACCAGATATGATGTGACCTAAAAACAGTTTTAGGGAAAAACGGTTGTAAAATACAGCAAAGATCAGTAGATGGCAGCATTGTTACTCATGCTGCCCATGAATCATAATCATGTTCTTTCACATAAACAAATGAATATGACCAGGCCTGGTACTGTACTTGGTGATATAGACAACAAACTCATCTGACACCAGAGGTTGTCGTCATCAAGACATCACTCTAGGGGGCGACACTGATGTTTTATCTCAGACTGGAACAGAAGTCATCACAGTTACACACAGTCGACTGACAAGATAAACTAAGAATCAATAACATGATACAGTCGGTGTCTGGATCATGAGCTGATGTACTTGAACTGAGCTCAGTCTCATCAACCAGTAAATGATGTCACGTCCCCTGAGACCAGACGTACAAACAAGGAATCCATGAGAACCGTTCTATTTTAGAACCATATTTAAATGTTAATCTGACTCAGCTGTAAAACCCATTCACTTCCTCACACCTCACTCAGTAAATGACAACTTGTTGACACAACATTTTTGGACGTAATAGAGTCCAAGAGTCTAGATTTTCTGATTTTTTTTCTCCTATGTTTATGTATGTCTAGCTGTCTATCCACCTACCTGTCTTTCTGTCTATCCGTCAGTCAGTCTTCCCAGTGAGTTGGACTGAGTCGTTTTATCTGCTGTGAATGAAATCTGATGAAAACAAACTTGAATGACAACAGTGACAAAAACATCTTTCATCACAGGATTCATCCCAGCACCTGAGGTTGCCGTGACAACAGCCAATGGCCATCAGGCTCCCATTGTGACCAGACCTCCTCACACTGCCATGGTGAGTCCAGTCTGTCTGTCTGTCTGACTCTGAGGGTCATTTGGAACTTTTCTTCGTGGCCTCAGTGTCTTAACACAGTGTGTGAAACCGACTAAAACTGGACTTTTGTCCAGTTATCTCTACACGGTTCACGGGGGGTGGAGGAGGTGGAGTACTCTCCACAAACACCACCCAAACCAGAGCATGGTGTAGCCCCTCCTGAACCTTCCTCCGGGTGGTGCGCCTGATTCTGTGTTCACCTCCAACCTTGTAACATTTTCAAATATTATGATGTTTTTATATATTAAAATATATATTATTATATTAATGTTTATATTTTAGTACTTTAATTTACCTAAAAAAGTACTAATCTGAGATAAACTCTCAGTAAAAATACTATACTAATACTAAGCTATGCAAATCAATATTACTCAACAGTTACTCAGAACTTGAGTATTTTTTCTACTCTATTCTAAGTCTTTACTCTTATTCAAGTCAATATTTAGATGAATACCTCCACTTATATGATGTTATCTGAAGTAAGGGTACTTTTACTTGAGTACAGTTTGTACCTACCCTAACGCCATGTTCCAAAGAAGCTCATAAACACGTCTGTAGTGACCGCTCCGTGAACAGCGAGGAGCTGAAAGGGAAAATGACGAATCATTTTAATTTTATTGACAATGACATGAGTTCTGGTCTGAGTCTGGTCCTGGGGGGCAGAGGGTTGACGTGTGGGGGTGTAGTCGGCCGTTTTACCAGCTGAATAAATGAATGAATGTGAGCAGCAGCTGTGGAGGTGGAGGTGGTGGTGGTGGATGGTGTCAGTAACCTGATCTGTGCGGGTCGACAGCCTCATTGTCCCCGGCAGCAGCTCCACTTCTTTCATGCCCTGGTCTCAGGAACGCCACGAGAGCAAATCTCGCGAGATCTCCGTTGTTCAGAACGCGAGAGACCTTAGAGAGACCTAGGGAAACAGAGAGAGAGAGAGAGCGGGAGGAGGTGCCGGTTAGAAACGCTGTGGCGGGTAAACCGAGCTCCAATGTCAGAGGCTGCGGTCGTCGCTACCTCCGCCTCTCCTCCCCTTTCTCCTCCTCCTTCTCCTCCTGCCTTTTTACGCTTGTTTCCTTCAACCTCCCGGTGCAGCAGCATCTGTGCTCCTCGCGTCCTCTTTAATTCCTGGAGGAAAGAAGAGAAAAAGAGAAGAGAAAAGGAAGAAAAGAAGAGGGAGCAGTGTAGCGGTCAGCAGGTCGGTGACGCCTCCGCCGTCAAAACTAATCCCTGTTTTAGGAATAGGTTTAATTTAGTTTAGTTTATTGATTCTTTATAACAAGTTTACTGGTGGAAATGGGATTTTTTTTCAATATGTGAGGTTTGTGTCGTGGTCTGGACGGTGTAGAGTTGGAGTCAGTGTTTGACTGTGAGCTTCAGTCTGCTCGGTTCCACATGGATGGAGAGAGAAACCCGGTCTGTCATTACTCTGATTGTTTTTAAAGGAAGGAGGACACAGGATACTGCTGCTGCCTCCTCCTGTCTCCCTGCAGGGACAGACAGATCCATCCAAAGGAGGTCAGTGGACCAGAGAGAGCCTCCTGCTGCTGCAGTACTCTCTGTACTCCTCCTCCTCTGCATCACTCTAACCTACATATGACAATGACCTTAACCTGATTCGTCATTGTCCACCTGCACCACAGACCTGTCTCCACAGTAGACTTCTCTGGACATTAGTGATGTTGTCGTACGACAGTTGTGTCAAACTCACATTCTCAGGGGGAAAATGAAAACAGGAATGAAGTCTTGGTCAATCTTCATATTTGTTAAAAAATGGATGTGGGTTTTTCATATCAGATCTATTAATCAATGACTATTGTCAATATCTGATTCAGCCGATGTTATTGATTAGACTTTATTTTCTCATGCAGATGTTTGCCCCCAAAACTGACGCAAACGTCTCAGAATCTTATGTGCGAATCCAGCAAATTTAGCAGTCAGCTGTAGAGCATGTGTTTTATTTTATAAAATCTCTTACTTTGAAAGGCACACTCTGCTGAATAAAATGAGTAGGTTAAAATAAGCAAAGGTTTTTTTTAGAAAATTAATTTGCTTGGCTTGAATTCTCTGAGAGTGGGTCGACTTTATGACTGACTAATGACCCAGAGTGAGACCAGTTGAGAACCACTGGTCTAACAGTAGGACGGTACCATAGGTCATAATACAGGTGAGCAGAATTTTGGGTAATTAATGATCATAATAATCATAATATTGAGCTTTTTTCAATGTTTTGCAACAGAAATGTTACGTGAATAGAATCACATTTGCTCAAATACTTAGATTTAAATACAGGATTAACCATCAGATGAATGGCTAAATATTGAATATACATGTGGTTTGACTATATGAATTGAAGAACAAATGTGGACCTGGTCTGGTTTGTCAGATGTGGAGACAATGGAGATCTACTTCCATGTTGAGATTTGTTGCCAAGGTGCTGGATTCTGCCACGATAATTGCTACATTTGGACAAAGTTGCATTGCTGGTGTAGTCTCACTAGCAATTCTGCAGCCTAGACTGGATTTTGTGTTGTTCTTAATGTTGTTTGTTGACTTGGTTCTCAAAATAAAAAAGACAAACAGCCGACTGAGACGTTTGTTCGCCAACAGCTGAGCTCAGCTGGGAACCAGAGTGGAACAAAGAATCCGAGCCAGCTCTCTAATTTGATTGGACAGTTAATGACAGGAGGTTCTGGCCGTACTGAACACCTCATACAGATGGTCGGCGTGAACATGTGTGTGTGTGTGTGTGTGTGTGTGTGTGCTGCAAGGACAGTTTCCATTGGCCGCCTAGGCACTGACAACCAGACATTAACAAAAAAAACAACGTTATCAAGAGTGACTTCTTCCTTTAAGCTCCTCCCTTCCAAGAAAACACACAAACACACACACAATCGTATGTTATGTAACACCTGGGAGAAGATGAGAGAGTCTGGATGGTTCACAGCCAGAGTCAGGGGTGAGGACGAGGGAGAGGAGAAGAGGTGAGAGTCAAGTGAAGGTTCAGGGAATGACAAGGATTTGAACAATTATCATAAGCAGTGGAAGGAAAACATGGGGTGAGGGCAGGAAGTCTGTTCATCCTCACTGGACTCCCAAGTGTTGTTGACATAAACTGGCCCACAGCCAATGAGGGGTTGATGGTCCAACTCTGGACCAGGTCCAGGAAGGAGCTGATCTCCACCCCTTGTTGCTGGATTCTGTCCAAAAAACAAGACGGTGGTTTTAGTGAGAAGAAGAATTAGGAGTTGATTAAGACGGTGGAACAATCAAGTTACAATAATTAGTTTCTTCAAGGAGAAGAAGAATATTTTATTTTATTTGCTTATTTTTCTCCAAGATCTATTAAATATGTGTGGACACAATAGTGAACTACCTTCATTTCATTCTTCACTGCCTGCAATGTCAAAGAAACCTTCTAGAATCTGGAAGAGCTGGTGATGTCAGATGTTAGATGGTTTGTTAGGAAAAGATCTGATACAAATGCATGGTCATATGTCCAACATCATTTGTGGTTCAGTCTGTGTTAATATTGTGTTTAAATCTGCTGATGTTGAGAAGCAGTCAAATGAACATGTGGTCTTTGAAGATCATGTGAGTTTGCCTCCAGACCTCTTTGTTAGTCTGAGATGTTTATTCCTTGTATTTTGAAAAAAAAAAACCTTGAGTTTTGAGTCTCAAAGAGCTGGGATTTTGTGGCTATTTCCGTTTGTCCCCTGAGGGTTTGTTGACAGCTCCAAGAGACAAAAAGATGAAGGTTTTTTCTGTCTTTGAGCGTTTGTGTGTCTTAGATATTCATGTTCAGCTCTTCATTGTGATCGTTGAAGGTCACCTTGACTGTACGAATGAGAAGCTTGAAGAAAGAACACGACTATAGAATGAGTCAGGCTTCAGGAACACGGTTCTCACCCTGACCTTTGACTCCTACTCTGACATATAATGTTTTTTATTCATTGTAAACAGTGTTTATTGCTGATCACGGGAGAAGCCTCAACCAATTACATTTTCAAGGTCTTCTCACTGTACGGAGATGGAAGAATTCCCAAGTGGAAACAGTAGAAGTAGGAACTTTTTTATTACTGTTATTATTTCCAACGCGGCTCACACTGCATGAGTCGATCTCAGGGGTTTGTCAGTTCGCTGCTCATGACTCATGTGATGAGGACGATGTGTATGGACCAGGACATGTCTCGTCAGCCTGGTCTGTCAGCTCTACCATGATGCCCCCTGTTGTTGACTGGTTTCTTCACATGTGCAGTTTGGCAGGTTGGGGTAGAACTCCTCCATGAATCAGCAGGATTGGACACATGCTTGATTTTCACACCATCAATGGCCTCTGGTACCGATTCTTGTGTAAAGTGTAAAGTGAACAGTTGTCAAGTCAAAGTCAACGCAACACTCACAGAAACCAGTAGACAATACATTTATTTCATGGACTTCTATTAAAATTTCCAGAGAGGAAAACACCGTGAGGAATGCAGGAAAAGCAACAATGCAGGCCAACCATGTGGTCAACGTTACACAGGCTCCAACGCCCACTATTGTCCCCAACATCCACCGACTATTGTTGCATCATCCAACAGAAGTCATTCATTAAAGAGAGAGCGAAGCAAAAAAAAAACACCTGTCTGCACAAACAGAGTGTTTACAAAAGAGGAGCACGCAGGCGGAAAAAATACTCTGGACCAATAGAGTGGAATGAAGCGACTGAACTTCTCAAAGTTTCTAACTTGTAGATTTCTGACTCGTCTGGATTATTTTGTCCGTCCTCTTTTTCCGCCCGTGCAGGGAAATTCACAGTAAAGTGGAAACTGAACCCAGACTTTATCTTTTATTCAGGGAAGTCAGCAGGGAGCCGTGTCAGGGCCTCCACTCACTGCTGAAAAGCTGCTCAAGACTCTGTAGCACGTTTCTGCTTTGGAGTGGAATGTCTGTGTAACATCTGGGGCCGACTGAGGTGTTAAAGAGGGGGCGCCGTCGCCTCACTTTTTCCTGATCCTTTAATTCCGCCTTGTTTTACAACGGGAGCAGTAAACGTGTCGAGGACTTTTTCAGGAAGTTATGTCATTCTGACCCGCTTTGAAAATGTCTATATAAGGCCCTGCACCCGCACACTTCAAACATCTGGACCTAATGTCTCAGTGCGGCTGACGATTGAGAAAATGTTACGCCGCAAGGGCCAGCTGTTCCTTCTTTGATACTGAAGTTGGTCGTTAAGTATTTTTAGAAGCTTGTTGTGCAGAGAAATGTTTAATGTAAACAACCTTGTCTGCAATGTTTTATGTCATTATTCTGGGTCAATTAATTCATTAGTCCAACAATCACACAAACAAAACGACATCTGAAAACCTTTAGGCCCAACAGAAAAATACATCAAAAGTAAATATGGTCCAAAAGTTGGACAAGATGAAGTCAAAGAGCAGAGCTTGATGAAGCTAAGGCTTCACTTGACCACAGTTGACCAAAAGTAGCTAACAGAGAGAAACTAAAGGTTAGCCAAGGCAGCAAAGCTTCAAGGTACCATAAAAGTAACTGGAGCCACAAGGTCATTTGTAGAGAAACTCAGTAAAATGTCAGCAGTGAAAAGGGTCTAGAGGACGTCATTCAACAGTTGGTCTAAAGATATTGAGGTTAACATCTGTAGGTTTTTGATTATTTTTATTTAGGTTGAGGATTTTTTTGTGAAAAAAAACCCTTAAAATCTTGTCCTTCTCTCCATTTCCTCCTGTGTAGAATGTCAGTTCACTCTGTCATCATGTCAGGTCGTTCTGGGTTGTTCTGGTTGTTCTTGCACTTTGCTGATCCACTGTTTGAGGACGTGATGAGTGGAATGTGTAGAATGCAGCAGAGTGTGTAGCAGGGGTTTGGGGCGGGGGTTGTTTTCAGGTCTAAAGTCAGGACTAGTGTTTGGTGAAGGTTGAAGATTTAGTGAATGATCTTTAATGAAATGGTTTTACATTTCAGTTCATTTAACTATGTAGAAAATGTGGTTTTGATGGATTTTCTGGACGTGGTCCAGAGATTTCAGTCGGCAGAGGAGGCAACCTGTCATGGACTGTCCTTCAGTATCAGAGGAGAGGAGAAGCTCCCGTCAGTGCCAGGCAGTGTTGGCTGTGGACACTTGTTTTTTCCTGGGTGGAGCTTTCGTCCTCCACCCAGGATAATGAGGTGGTTTCTGGAAAGACACACGGCTGCTGCTGCTGCTGCTGCTCAGCATTAACCAGTTATTAACCAGTGCAGAGCTAGTTAGTGCGGTTAACTATCATTGGGAATCAGGTCACTCTGACCAGAACAACATGTTAACAACACTGGTCAGAGGTGTTTGTGACCGCAGCTCTGATTGGTCAGGTTTCAGTCACGAGGCTCATACGTCCAAACGTTGACGATGATGACGACTGATAACAGGATGAATCAATTATCAGGAGTTTGTGACGTCTCCGTTCCACACCAGACCCTGTGTGAGGTCTGAAGTCACCTGACTCCTTCACTCTGAAGTCAAAGTTGGTTTCATTGTTATTGTCCAGCTCTCAGAAGTCTTGCCCTCAAGTCAGGTCAAATGTCTGTCCATGTTTATGGACCAAATCACAGATGTAAACATATTTATTATTAACACATTTGTCCTTACAATTCAAACCACAATCTGTGAATAGGATACTAGCATGAGATGAATTGGGCCACGTATTTGCACCACATTAACAAAACTTTAGCGTTGGCTCAGAGACACAATGTCATTAATAACTAACGGCATTTACTGTGTCCTCATTAACACCAGCAGAGTTGGACAGAGGGTTAGAGCAAGGAAGGAAGGAAGGAAGGAAGGAAGGAAGGAAGGAAAGGGAACAGCTCTTTTAAAAAAAGATAAATCTTTTCCAAAAACGTTGTTAGGTCGAGACTTTCCCTGAGGACGATTGTAGATAACTCCAGGAAAGGAGAAAACCATGTTTGTCTGGTGAAGATGAACGATGGCTGTGGTTCCAGACCAGTGAGACTTTGTACCAGAGACGTCGACACTTTGATCCAATTGTATCTTGAACTTCTTGCAGCAGTGATTGAATCCTTCTACATCTACTGTGACACTGGTGTCAAAGTATCACGATTCACTCCCACAGTAGTAGTCGCTTTGACCAACTCTGTAACTGGACGAGGTAATGAAGGTATCGGCCTGATATTGGTATCGGCAGATACTTGCAGTTGCAGTAACTGATATTTATGTTGGACATGAAGTAGTTACATGGAACCGTCCTTACTTGAACCTCAGTAATAGTTTTGTTTCCACTGACAATTTTCTCCAGATATTTTTCTGCCCATATTTAGAACCAACTAAAACCTATTCTGTCTGTTTTCTACTTTAGTCTCATTAACACTGAACCATGTTGTTGTGTCCACTTATTATACACAGCCCAAAGTTTCTCCTCTGAAGGTCGTGTGTTAGTGAAGGGCATTAGTATTCAGGCTGGAGAGTCTGCCTGAAGCAGCCGTGCCGTCCTTTGTCCCCTCTGAAGGGGTCTCTGCAGCTCTGGCTCTGTGTGCCAGTGGTGTCACGAGAGACTCGGGGACGGGACTCAAACAGTCGTCCTGAGTCCTGACTTGTTGTGTGAAGGTTAACGTCAGATGATCTCAGTCTGGTTGTTCTTCCAAGCCGTCTGCCGTTGGGTAGGTGAACCTTCAACTTCTGTCCACTGTTACTCTCCTGCCCTGTTGTCTCCATAGTGGACCAAGGGGGAACCGTCCATCTGGTAGCCGTGTCCAAACATTGTGTCAGTGTCAGCTGAGGTGGTGCAGTGGTTCAATGCAGAGGTCGTGTTTTGTTTTGTTGTGACAGCGACAAGGAGTTGACTTTCCTTCCTTCCTTCCTCATCATCATCATCATCATTATTATTATTATTATTATTTATGTTTTGTTTTTGGGTTGAACTGCCTGACATGGACCTCAGTGACCACAGCCCAGTGACCGCCCTCTGTGTTTTTGTTTGTGGTCTTACAGGTGGTCTCTCAGTTGTGGCTGTATTTCCTATGTTGAGGGCCATTTCCTTGGATACAAGTGTGGGCTGCTTCCTGGTTTCCTGTTTGGATGAACCTTGTGATCTGATAGGCTTTTATCCAATCACTGGCTTCCTTTTCTCTGCTGTGTGATTTCTTTCTGTTTCTCTTGAAAAGAGCGTGTGTCCATTCTTTTAGTTTCTTTTATTTTGGAGGTGGAATAGTTTGTATTGGACATCACTACGTTATTCAGTGATGTTTATGATTATTTTTGGCAAGTAGTTCTTTCCTTTAGTTTCTGGTAAACATGATTGAATATGATGAGAGTTATTCTGTTGTTGTTGTTGTTGTTGTTGTTCTTGTGGTCCTGGTCCAACCCTCCTCTGGAACCATCTACCGTCCAATCAGCAGTCACTTCAACTGCCCTCCTGCCGTGATGGTGAAGTGTGTCATCTGCTGTGATTCTGATCAATAACCCTCCATGACAGAAGATTGCTCAGGGCACCGTTCCATTATTGACCCGGTGGAACTGACCCGGTGGAACTGACCCGGTTTCATTCACACTCATACGTGTCAACGTTCTGTCCATAAACTCTCCTTCATCTCTGTTCCTCTTCCTGTTCTCTTCAACCACGTCCATCAGTGTGACGACACCAGTGTCTCTGTGTGTGAGAGGCCACTGGGGAATCGATCTGTCAGTGTAATAATTAGATTACTGTCCTAATTGTCTGTGACCGACTTCTCTTCTTCATCTGCATTCAACTGGACTGGACCCAGCGCCGATATCAGGACTTTAGTTTTTGTCTTCAACCTTTTCTCAAAGTGTAAGTTCATTCTATTTGACAGCTTCCTGTTGGAGCGACAGAGGAGGAAGACCTTTGGCACCGCTGGTCCACCGCGCTCTTCCATTCACGCTGCAGTCACATGATCAGTCAGATGTAAAACGGAATGTACAAAACAACAGCCTTGTCATCGTTGTCTCCACCGTCCACAAGGACTCAGAGCAGATACTTATTATCACCAGGTTGATGTTGGTCTTGGAGGACTGCAGTGGTGACCTGGCAGGTTAAAGAAGCAGACCTGGGTCAGGAAGGTTTCAGGTTCTAATCCACCAGCAGCCACAGAGGGGCTCTGATCATAGCATGGTCCTGACCCACAGAACCTCCAGTGGACTCACCACCCACAGGAAGGCTGACTGTATATGGTGCAGTGGTGGAGATGGAAGAGGATGAATGACTTTATCCAACCTCTTGAACCTTTTGAAGTCCCACCCTGACTGGGATCCAAACCAGCAACTTTTCACTTACGACCTTATAACCTTCAGGGTGAGGATGTCCTCCAGTTCATGCAAATTGGTGCAATTTTTTTGTTTATTTACCTTTTTTTGGGACCATGAAGCCACGGTGTCAACAAACGTTCTGTTTTGGTTGTTGGAGCTTTAACCAACTATGAACAACACCGTCAGAACTTTGTTCAGTTGGAACAAATAAAATACAAATCCATCAAACTCTTCATCTTCAGTGTCTCAGTCCAACAGTTGGACATTTCAGTGTCAGTTCAGCTGAGATGATGTGTTTCTGGTGCTTTGATGGACAGACTCTGTTTGATCTTTGAAGTCATCTGTGGAGGTGAAATCAGTCTCCACTGTGGGAACACAGATGGAGCAGCACCACCCGTCTCCACTCACAGGTGTGGGAGACAATATGGCTGATTGGTCGTGTCAGGTGTTTCCACGTCCATTGAGTTTCCACGTAGTGTTTGTGAGCAGAGAAAGTGACCGCAGTGTCCGGTCAGATCCGGTTTCCACCTGCCTGATCCTGTGACCCGGCCCGCACACACACACACACACACACACACACACACACACAGATCATCACCTCCAACCTTCACTTCTTTACCACTGATAAAATATGAACCACCAACACTGATAGACTTCCTAGAAATCCAGTCTAAATATTTAGATACTGTTGTTGTTGTTGGTCTTTATCTGTTGGACCTGTTCTGTCTGAAGATCTGTGTGGGTCTAACTCAATGTATAGACTGTCTTTGTCTGTAGAAGACAGATGTGGACTGTAGGCAGGTGGATTCAGTCTAACCTTTCTCCTAGGAATGGGTTGAACCAACACTTTGGACAGGACATGTGTCCAACATTGGACACTCATCCAAGATGAGTCTTGAGGTCCCAGTTTGGACAGTAGACGACCCGGCACTTTTATTCAACACAGTCTGAAGTCTACAGACTTCTTTTTTTTCATTAAAACCTTGAACTCTGTGAGAAGATTAAACCCTGATGATGACGGCTGCTCTTCTTTCATTACCTCCTCTTTTTTCTATCACTCATCGTCTCCTCACCATCACCATCCACCTAACACCACCTCCACCCTCCCCGACCACTGCTGTTGGCTGAGGGACTCAGAGACTCAGAGGTTGGTCATACCTAGGAAGGGCGGAGTGAGGGAGTCACAGGGTGGATGTTTTTGGTGTTCCTGCACAGAAGGGGTCTTTGTGGGTGAGGCTGGACACACACACACACACACACACACACACACACACACACACACACACAGTCCATGACATCACAGCATGCAGCGCCGGCAGCAGCAGGAATGTTACTGAGAAAGGAGAGGCTTTGTGGGGGAGAGGAAAGAGACGGGAGGGGAGGAAAAGGAGGAATAGAAGGAGAGGAGGAGGAGGAGGAGGAAAAGGTTTGGCCGGGGGAAAAGTCCGGCACTCCCACAATCTGGAACAGGACAGGAGTCAGAGCAGGCTGGGGAGACGGGGACAGAGCAGTGAAGAAAACATTCAGGGAAAGAGAAGAAAACTCACAGAAGGAGGAAATATTTCTTCAAACGTTGCATGGATTTTCTGCTGTCATTCACATAGACCACCTGTAGGGGCAGTAGGTGAGTACACACCTTCTGGGGGTTTTATTTTATTTATGTATCGTTTTCATATTTAAAACAAAATTGTCTTCATCAGAGGTGAGAAAATATGAGTTGTTCTAGTGGTGGAAGTTTTTCTGGTGTGACAGGATTAGGAAACTCTGATTTGAGGAATACTACAGAGTACTTTGTAGTAACAATGTCAAAGAAATGATGACAGTGAAGCCAAGGGTGGACGACAGCAGCGACTCTCAACTGGTGGGGCGCGGTACTATTTTGAGTGGGTTGCAAGTTTTTGCAATGTAAAAATCATCATATATTTATAACATCTTTTTGAATGTGAACTAAGATAAATGACAGGTAAGATCAATGTGCGCCACCTGTGGAGAAAACTGGGGGATTACAGGAAGAAGACAGTAGTTTAATCCCAACACGATCGGTGGACACACAGTTGAACAGGTCACATCTGGGCCCCGGGCCTTAGTTTGAACCTGCCTGAGACAGTCAGTCCACATTCACACACGTTATCTCCTAGTAATTAGTCTGTGAAGTAAAGGTCTGTAGTTCTGTGGAGGACAGTACTGCAGTTTTGTTGCTGAGTTGTTATTATTGGTTCTCCTCCAGACTGGGACCATGAATAGGTGGAGAAGGCAGCGTCAACTCCTGGTTCTCCGTCCAGGCTGTTTGGACACGAGAGAACCAGGGTCCAGTTTCAGTCCGGGATCAGGTTCAGGCAGAAGAATGAGTCCAGGAAACACAGAGCGACTGCACAGGAGCTCAGTGTGTGTCCGTGTTTGTTCAACCAAACATCTCAGAACACTGCAGTACTGTCAGATGATTGAAGCTGGACTGGAGTATTTCTGTCCTGGTGTTTCATACTGGACGAATACCAGGAGAGCAAACATCAGCTGAACCAGAGTATTAAAATAGTACAGACAGTACTGAGCCCAGATGTTCCTGGAGGACTGTAACCAATGAGATACGGAAGAAAACTGAAAATCTTCTCATTTAAGACCAGGACAGGAGAAGAGACATGGACATGGTGTCAGGTGATTTTTACTGATTTCTGGTTCAAAGTTTAGTCCTGGAGTCCAGCAGAGAGAGAGTGTGTGTGTGTGTGTGTGTGTGTGTGTGTGTGTGTGTGTGTGTGTGTGTGTGTGTGTGTGTGGACGAGAGCGTAAATATTTCCAGATGTTTCATAAATGGAGGAGACAACAGTCAGCTGACTCACAGACAGATGAACTGAACTTCAGTATTGACGACATCATGAGCAACAGGTTCACTGTGACAGTTGGAGGACGGAAATATCAGATGGACAGATGAGAGAACTTCTAGATTTGTCCTCTGTAGTATTTCTTAGTTTCATTGTGACACTTTTTTTAGTACATTTGATGGTTTTTCGTCCAGTCCTGGAGCTACTCTGGTGGGTTTTCTTAAACAGAACCTTGGAATCTTCTCTGGGTCATTCACAGAAACCAGGCATCTGGTTCTTGATGCTACCAAACGTCTTCAACCCAGACGTATCTCAGGCCTTTGTCGGTTCTTGCTGCTACGAAACGATTGGTCTTGAATTTTCTTCCATTTTTGGGAAAAACTTAATCTCTGTTGTTGAGTGAGTATTTTAGTCGTCACACAGCTACCACAGCTGCAGACTGCCCCCGGTGGACAGTCTGAAGCCTCCAGGACGGACAGGTATGTCTGGAATGTAACTTCACCTCAGACACAGACACACACACACACACTCGGCTGCACAAGTACAATCCCCCGCACACACACACACACACACACACAACACTCCGCACGTGTGTGTGTGTAGTAGTGTGTATGAGACAGTACTGCAGTACCAGGATATCCTCCCTGTGTGTCCTGTCCAGTCCAGCTGCTACACACACATGCAGCAAGTATAATGATGGTTTACACTTTCAGTTACACATAACAGTAGCAAACTATGGCCCGGGGACCTGACGTGGCCCGTTTGTCTTGTTAGTACAGTCCATCAAATTTGCCCAAATTATTGAATTATGTCCACTAGGACACCACTGCCGTCCTCAAACTTAATTTCTATTTTTATTGCATGTATGTGTGTCCACTGCAATTTCTGAATTTTGCCTATAGATGGCGTGAAAAATACTAAAAGTGTTTTAGCCATTTTCTCCTTTACGTGTCATTAGTTTCACTTCATACTAACTCCCTCTTTCTGCCCCTAAGTCCCGCCCCCTGGTTATATTTAGGACCCATTGTCCTGGAGTCAAAAACTTTGGCCATTCCTGATTTAAACTTTAAACTAGAAAACACATGTCAAACTGAGGCCCGGGGACCAAATCTGGCCCGCAATTTAATTATATTTGGTCCGTGAGATCATATGAAATCTGTACTAGAGTTGGTTCCATAGTAAATGGACCGTGTACATGGGCGGTTTATGAGCTGTAAGTGGAAGGACAACAGACAAGGAGAGAAAATTAGAAACAAATTCTACTGATGTGAGTTTGATTTTTTATTTTTTATTTCTCCTCTGTTCATATTTACCTTTGGTTGATCCAGAGTCAGCGTTAGAACCTGACACCTCTCAGTGTCAAACTGAAGGGGGCGATATTTAAAACCCAGTCTTAGTTTCTGGGTCAAACAAGATCCACTTTTCTGGGACAGTCCATGACACATGTGACCTACAGCTGCCCTGTCATTGGCCCGAACAAAACTAGAAAGTTGAGTCAAAAGTGTTTATTTCAGAGAGTCCAAGAAGTGGACGAGGTCTCCAGGGGACGACAGCTGCTGTAGAGGAGACACAGGAACCACATGAAGTAGATGTGACATGTGACTGAGCCAGACAGGCCAGATGATGCCTTCAGGGGAATCTGTTTTTATTCTGTTTGAGGAGAGAAGGAGGAAATGGTGGAGGAGAGTGGTCTGTCATGTGACTTCACTGATGATCTGCTCCCAAACATCCACAGATGAAGAACTGAAACATTCTTCTTCTCCTTATTATTATTATTATTCAGCTGTAATTCTGGCGTCTCACCATCGGGGAGGTGTGACCAGTCTTCATGGACCAGGGCTGTCCAACTGAAACTGGTCCAAAGTCTTGGTCCCAAACTGAAAATGTCTTGAAATGTTGAGTTGATCTTTCTCTTCTCTGCTGGTCTGTCGTTTTCACATCTTTTATTTTTTTCACTGACCAACAACCAAAATCAAATCTGGCAAACTATGGGCTCGGGGGCCAGATGTGGCCCGTTTGACATTTTAACCCGTCCCACCAAACCTGACCAAGTTATACTGATCATTTCCATTATCATCCTCATCTTTTCTCTGCAGTAACTTTACAACAGACTGTATAACAAAGAGGAGATGGACGTGAGAGTCTGTCCCTGAGGACAGGGTTTATCTCTGACTGGACAACACAGGGTGGGTTTACCTCCACAGTTGGGACAAAATAATGCAGACAAGATCTTTGACTTTGACTTGACTCAGTGGAGTCCATTCTAGAGACTTCTATGGACTTGTTGTTGCTGGAGGAGTCAGAGACAGACGTTAACGTGTGACTGTGTCTCCAACTCAGGGAGAGATTTGGATTTTAGAAAAGACTGAGACGAGAAAAGACCATGAGCCAGGCACTAAAATCAGAGACACATCTGTAGAACCAGAGGAGGAGACAAACATCTGAACTTCACATGGATTCATTATCATATTCAGATTAATTCTGAATATTTCTGTCAGTAGAGTCTGTCGTTTCTTCTCTGATGAATGTGTTCACTTTCACGTCCGCGCTCTGACCTCAAACATCATCACTGCACGTGTATGCTGCGCCCTCTAGTGACAGATAGTTGTCGTTACACAGTCCTGCTGCAGAGGCTGAACTAAACGAACTCTGCTGTGACCGCAGATAGAAGAGAGTCAGCTAAGGTGGAGGGGGAGAGACACAGCAAGAGGAGGTTGATGGAGGTGGTTGGAGTTAGAGTAGAAGATGGAGAGAACTGGGGAAGGTGGAGAAGGATGATTCACTGTGGAAACACCTGAAGAAGAAGCAGGGACCAGACCAGAGGAGGACAAGTGTCAACAGTCTCCTGACAGAGTGTCTCTTGTCTCTTGTCTGTGTTGTGTTCAATGTCACAGAAAGCGTGGCGAGCGGCCGAGGATGACAGTGACGCCGTGCCCAGAGAGCGAGCCTTGAAGAGCGTCAGTTTCCAGGAGAAGGTCAGCATCATCACTGATAGAGCTGCAACCATGGAAGTGGAGAGCCAGCAGATCCAACATGGCTGCCACAGCAGTCCTGTGAGAGTGGAGACGTCTGAGACCGAGGTCCAGGTGAGACACCAGGGTTGGTTGATCATAGAAGATGGACGTGAGGAGATTGAATAAATGAATCAGAGCAACGTGGTCTGTAGAGATGAAGTATGGATCAGTCACAGTTGATACTGGAATCAGAGGGGAGATCTTCTCAGACGTCCTGATCATCTTCATCAAATTTCACTCTTGTTTGTTGTATAAAACAGACGACATGTCCTTTTATATCCACACCTCCTGGTCGTCAAACCAGCTGACCTCTGTCTGTCCATCGTCCCCAGGAGATACAGTACCTGGACCAGGTGCTGGACGCTGCCTCGGACACGCCCATAAATGGAAGCTCCCGTCCATCAGAACACAGCTTCAATCACCAGCTCCACCTGCCTGAGGCTCAACCCGAGGCACGCCTCCTACAGCAGGACGCACCGGTCAGGACTAACGGACACGTCCACGTCCCAGAGTCCGGCAACGGTGGCAGCAGAGCCCAGTTTGAACTGAGGGCCTTCCAGGAGGAGCGGCGTCCAGCGAAACTCTTCACTCCTGGTGAGGAGCAGCAGGTCAGGGTGACCAGGAGAAGACCTTCAGAGGAGGTGAGACACTGTCCAGCCTTAGCATCAATCAGTTGAATCTCAGTGGTTGTCGGTTCAAATGCTCACAGTGTCAGTCTGAGACTCCATGAGGAATAAAGCTCATCAAACTGTCAATTCAAAGGAGAAACAAGGATCTTCTCAAAGACCAGAGACAGAGCGCTTTCAGAGGAGGAGACTCACAAGGCTCCTAACAAACCATGGCAGAAACATTTATTAATACATCAGTTCCATAAAGTCTTTCAGTTACAACTGGTCCTTCAAGGACAACTATGTCCATGACGTGGCCCCCTCCTGGTGGAGATGAGTTTGACAGCCTTGCCCTAAAACATTTTTAACTAATCCCGACAGACATGTCCAGGCCGTCTCAAAGTCTTGGACTTCTTTTATTTATGGCCCAGTGGAATCAGACTTTGAAACCTCTGGTCCCAGGGATGAGGACATAAAAATAAAGAAGGAAACAAATCAGTAAAAGGAGAAGTTTCTGATGTGGAGGAAGTGATGACCAGAGGTCAGCTGAGGTGACAGTCCTGGAGTTGACTCTTGGAAACACATGTTGACGTCAGTACAAGGTCATTGACCCTTTGTCTCCTGTCAGATTATGTCTAATAATGAGAGAAAGGTTTAGAGGACGGTGGAGAGACCAGCCATGATGGATGGATCAGAGACACTGGGAATAGACAGAAGACAGGAGACAGAGCTGGAGGTGGAGGAGTTAAAGATGCTGCTGAGATTGTCTTTAGGAGAGACAAGGATGGACAGGGAATAAGGTGATTAGAGGGACAACACAGACAGGAAGGTTTGGAGACAAAGAAACTGGAGAAGACAGATTGAGATGGTTTGGACATGTTCAGAGGAGGGACACGTTGGTAGATGGTCTGATTGTCTTTTGGTCTGTTGGTCTTCAGGTCCAGGAGTTGGAGCGTGAACGTCAGGAGCTGATCAAAGACCAGGCTGTGAAGAAGAACCCTGGTATCGCCCAGCGCTGGTGGAATCCTCCTCAGGAGGTGAAGACGTTTGAAGATTTGAAACCTTTTTTTCTTTCTCACCACCAAAGTGTGGGACTCTGACATCCTGTGGTTTCTTCCTGATTCTGTGAAGGTTCCATTGGAGGAGCAGCTGGACACGGAGCAGCTGGAGTCTCTGAGGAGATACCAGGAGAGGAAGCAGCAGAAGCAGACCTACAGTTACTCACAGGTGAGGTGGAGAAGGAGGAGGAGGAAGAGGACGATGATATTTTACTGCCACTTGACTTGACCTCTGTGTCTCCTCAGCCCCAGGTCACTGGTCATCCCACTGTGGTGAGCTTTGACCCACTGCTGACCAGGAAGGAGGACATTGAGGAGAAGCAGATCGACTTCTCCGCTGCCAGGAAGCAGTTTCTCCAAGGAGAAGTCACCAAGAAGGACGTCGCTCCTGAGATCTACTCGGCCAAACCCTTCTCCAAGTCTGCCACCAGGGCGGCGGAGAGCAACCTGACCTGTCCAGACGAAGGGATCGGAGGAGACTTCACGTGTGCACGAGCCGTGATGACAATCCTGCGAGAAGAAGACGAAGGGAAGAATCACTTCCACCCAGAAGAGTCGGACTCCGGTCTGGACGAGCTGTCGCTCCGCTCCCAGGACACCACCCTCTTTAGTCTGGATAATGTCTCCGACAGTGGAGCCTCTCTGCCCCTCACCCCGGTGTCCCCTCCCACACCGCAGCCCACCACACCCGTCAACGGACGGAGCGGCGGCAGCCCCGTGGAGGAGGAGCTGGAGTACCACGCCGGGGTCCTGGTTCAAAACGCCATCCAGAGCGCCCTGGCTGCTCAGAACGGGACAGAGTGGCAGCCGTCCGATCTGGACTCTTCTCAGATCAGCACCCCGGTGTCTCCGTCCTCGGCCTCCACCAGCAGTCCGCTGCCGGTCTGTTTCTCCCCGGAGTCTGGAGCTCCGGGTCTCCAGTCACCCGTCCGCTCCGACCCACCTCCTCAACCTGACAGGAGCTCGGAAGTGTCCCCGGAGAAGACCTCGCAGCTGCAGAACCCTGTCTCGTCCAGTCCACCCCAGCTGAGCACAGCTTCTCCACCCACGTCTCAGCCGGTCTCACCTCCGCAGAGACCCAGACACGCAGGTCCTCGGATCAAGATCCAATCCTCCTACGCCCGAGCGCTCGCTGCTTCCACCCCAGCTCCAACACCTGCCCCACCTCCCACCTCAGAAGCTCCTGTCCACAGGCCCACCCCGGTCTACCGTCCTCCTTCTCCTCCCAGTCCAGAGAAACCAGAGTTCAGCTACTTCAGTAAATACTCCGAGGCGGCCGAGCTGCGCAGCACGGCGTCAGCTCCTCGAGGTCCAGAGCCGGAGGCGGCCAGCGGACCGTTCCGCCTCCGCTCCAGGAAGCAGAGGACTCTGTCCATGATCGAGGAGGAGATCCGAGCGGCCCAGCAGAGGGAGGAGGAGCTGAAGAAACAGAGGGAGACCCAACCTGTGGTGGTGGTCCGACACAGCAGCAGCAACAACAACAACCAGGGACCAGTGAGGAAGACAACCATGACTCCAGCAGAGGTGAAGATGAAGAGCAACAGTCTCCCAACCAGACTCACCCTGACGGCAAAGACAGCACCAGGTAGGTTCACAACCCCCGGGCTGCGGACCAGCACTGGTCGTTCTGGTCACTGAGAGAATGAATAAGCTAGATTAGAACAGATTAGAAGAATATCAGGAGAAAGGAGAGGTCTTCAGGACGGTGGTGAGACCAGCCATGATGGGTGGATTAGAGACACTAGGAATAGACAGGAGACAGGAGACGGAGGTGGAGGTGGAGGAGTTAAAGATGCTGCTGAGGTTCTCTTCAGGAGAGACAAGGATGGACAGGATCAGGAATGAGGTGATTAGAGGGACAACACAGACAGGAAGGTTTG